>QRDG01000198.1:0-266925 GCA_012064385.1 Puccinellia tenuiflora
CCACCTCCCCGCCTCGTCGGCCGCTGCCCCGCCGCACTCTCCTTCTTCCCCGGTGCCCGGCCGCACGAGCTCGAGCCCGAGCTCGCCGCCCGGTCTCCCTCCGCCACGCCCCGTCCTTCTGCCGCCTCCCAGCACCGCCCCGCCGACCGCCGCCTCCCCGCCGGCCGCCGCACCTCCCCGCCTCGCCGGCTGCCGCCCCGCCGCACTCTCCTTCTTCCCCGGTGCCCGGCCGCACGAGCTCGAGCCCGAGCTCGCCGCCCGGTCTCCCTCCGCCACGCCCCGTCCTTCTGCCGCCTCCCAGCACCGCCCCGCCGACCGCCGCCTCCCCGCCGGCCGCCGCCCCGCCGGTCGCCCCGCCCCGCCGGTCGCCGCCCCGTCCCTCCTCAGTTCTGACCAAGAATTCCATGATTCCACGATTCCACGATGTTGTGCATCCAAACAAGAATTCAACTGATTTGGAATTGAGGCCAATTCATTTCCAACTCAGATTTGGAATTCAACCCCAATTCAATTCCGAGCCCCAATTCTATGCAACCAAACAGGGCATCATTGAATTATTAATTGCTAGGTCTCTCCTAATCATTTGAAGCTACTTTTTGGATTGTTGATGACTGGTTAACGACATATAAATAGGAGAAAACGATTTTAATATTGCCTTTTTTTGCTAAAAATACTGATTACATGCATGGATGATGGATGCATGCATGTTGATGTTGAGATGCATAAGGCCAGGCAATGTACTGGTTCGTGCCTGTGGTGGGCTTGAATATCGACTCAAACAGGCAACCCTATACTATCTAGCACACTATATAACGGAAATCCGCAGCAGCACCCGAGCACCAGTGCTCTCGGTTTTTGAAAAATTTGAAAATCGCACTTTTCTGCTTCCAAAAATTCTGAAAAAAATTCACACCAACACACATACATATCCCGCAGGTACGCCATAAATTTCGTAAAGAAATTCACTATATTTGGGGCTAGGCAAAAAAGAGAAATTTCTGACAGATTTGACACACTTTAAACACTTCTTACTGACTAGAATTTTGTTATTTTTATACAGCTCGAAATACGATGTTTTTTGCACCGAAAAATGGCACGCACGTAAGAAACATGCATATGTATCATAGGAATTTTTTTCGGATTTTTTTAAAACATAAATTTAAAATTTTCAAATTTTCAAAATACAGAGAGCACTGGTGCTCGGGAGCTGCAAATCCGCTTCCACTATATAATACATAATGCCGTTTATGAAGCAATTGATGTAGACTAGAAACCACCAGTACCCGGCTAGGTCATTTTTAAGTCCTAGTACTACTTCTCACGTGCATCCTTATAAAGTTAAAGTTGGTAGTTGAGATATATATGAGGTTGGAACGGTGAAAAAAAGCAGCTCCATCGATCAGTTACACTCTTATGCCCAGTCCACGCGCAGTCACCCGGGACAGGATCCACCATGGGTCATGGGTGTGCTGTGTGCATATGTACATCCACGAAGTTCTACAAAAGATTCATATATATAGTGTATAGTGAAATATGTACGACTTGCGGTATTTCTTAGCATGTGTATGTCACGTTCATCGTAGAAATCAAGCTCAAACCTCAAATTTGTACATTTTATTATTGGTGTGAAAGCATGGACCATTTCAATTTTCATCTTTATATTTTTTGTTGGTTGGAATTCGAAAACCTTCTTTATCCGTCCCTACCAGTCACGCTGCTTACATTGCACTAACAAGCAAGAGGCACAGGTCCGCGAGGCGAGGTGCGGCTGCAATAACATCGACTTCAAAGGAATCTTCACCTGCACTTTGCACCTCATCGTTAATAACATTATAAAATATGGGGAGTATGACATGATTCGGATAAAGATTGACAAGCTCAGAAAATCTATCTCGTACTTTAGTCTTTAGACAATCCTTATCCTGATTTTTGGCTGATACATGCTACCTCCTGTCAGAGTTGCATAATAATGGGCAGAATTTCTGCATCTATCTAGCTATACCATCTTTCCAACTAGTTAAGCAATGATGGGGTAGTCTGTTACTCTGTTGAACCATTCTTTAGCCCTTTTTTTTAGTGACCAACTGATTTTTTTTTAAAAGAATAAACTCTTGCGACACACCACCTTTTTTTTCTTAAATGTTTGACAAAGCGCCAAATTGTGTGTAAGGTGTGAAATAGCGGAAATCCGTTGCAGCACCCGAGCACCAGTGCTCTTGGTATTTGAAAAAATTGAAAATCAAACTTTTTCGATTCCAAAAATTCTGATTTTTTTTACAAAAATACGTCTACATATTCCGCAATTACGCCAGAAATTTCGTAAATAACTTCATTATATTTTGGGCTAGGAAAAAAAGAGAAATTTCTGACAGATTCAACACACTTTATACTATCTAGAATTTTGTTATTTTTATACAGCGAGGAATACGACATTTTTTGCACCGAAAATTGGCACGCACGTAAGAAACATGCATATGTATCATAGGAACTTTTTTCGGATTTTTTTGAAACATAAATTTAAAATTTTCAAATTTTCAAAATACAGAGAGCACTGGTGCTCGGGAGCTGCAAATCCGCTAGTTTCATCCCGCACTTCAAGGATAAAGTTAACATAATAGAAAATTCAACAGAATAACCTATCGTAGGCAGATTTTAATAACTTATCTCAATGGAGCATCAAGCTTGCTCAAAGGTTTTCTCCGGCCTAGGATTTATAGTCACATTGGCAAATAAAATATGTAAATCAACAGTTTTTGACTTTCTATTTTTTTCAAGTCTTTCTTTTGAAATTCAATGAGTGTGGGAAGGAAGATATTGTCTTTCTGAGCGCGTAGACTTTGTGTGAAGCTGTCAAACAGATAGCATCTGCAGCAACAATACTTGCAAAATAAACAGCCATAAAACTCATATGCATGGATGCAGCATGTTTAGATGCATAAAGCCAGGCAATGTACTGGATCGTGCATGTGGTCGGCTTCAATATCGACTCAAAACGGCATACTATCCTATCTAGCATACTCCGTACTACTGTATAATACATACTGCCTTTTATGAAGCAAATGATGGAGACTCGAAACCACCAGTCAACCGGGTAGGTCATGCATCCTTGTGAAGTTAAAGTTAGTATTTTAATTTATTTATTTTTGCACTGGAGTTAAAGTTGGTAGTTGAAATGAGCTTGGAACGGTAAAAAGAAAGCAAGGCGAGGTGTGCCTGCCAGTGCCATCACTCCACCATTTATACTGACCAGCCTACTTCCCCTGAGAGACGCAATCCATCCGCTCCCTTCCCTCACCATGGACAAGCTCACCCTCTTCCTCATCACGCTCGCTCTGCTCACCGCCAGCCAGCACGGTGGAGCATTCGCCGCCGCCGACGACCACCACCTGCCGCAGCGACAAGAGGCCATGGCGGAGGCCATCAAGGTGTTCTCCGGCTACAACCCGGCGAGCACCGACCCCCAGGCGCTCAAGCGCGCGGTGGACGCGGTGAACAGCGAGATGGCGGTGCTGCGGCCCATCTTCAAGGCCGTCAGCGAGATGCCGGAGGGCAGCGCGGCGGAGGTCCGCGCCAAGGAGGAGGCGCGCGCCGCGGCGAAAGAACTGCTGAGTCGCCACTTGGGCCAGCTGCTCCCTGGCGGCTCCGTCAAGATCAGATTCAGAGACGATCTGTAGCTTGCATGCATCCATTGTCCATGCATATATGCATGCTGTTTTAGTTTTTACATCTTAGACTTTACGTCGACTGATTGTGCACCACCGTTGTTTGTTTCTCTGTGCGCACCACCGTTGTTTGTTCGTCGTCGTCGGAGCATGTAATTATGTAAGCGCCTCGTTTATGTTCTCCTGCATTTGTTCGTACTTGTCCTCTGTTTTCAGCTATCTTGACTTTATGAATTGTTCGATTGGTGCTACTCCCTTAAGTTTGCACTTTGATTAGCCGACACTATGTCCCTTTCGAATACATTCTGTGCTCAAACCATGTTTACTACTGTATGAACTTTGGAATTAATATCGAACTTTCCTTTCCTACTGCACCACTGTAATGCTTACCTCAATCAGATGCCCAAGTTTACTCGGAACAAGGCATTGCTTAGCATTGTACATGAAGTACGTGTCTACAAATTATGTATTTTTAGTTGTGTACACTAAAATCATTAAGAGACTCGGAATATTTTAGAAGGAAGTAGGAGTGTAGGACTGTATGAGTAGTACAAATAGCTGCCGAAAACACCGACGCGTGAGCTGCAGCAACTGCGGCCATGGAGATGAGAAAGGAAAGGATCACATGCATGGACGAAAATAGGTTGGAGATGAGGCTCGCGGGGGACGGGACTAGCTGGTGGTACGTGTCGATCGTCGGCGTCCTCTGATCGATTGGACAGTCCGGCCGGCCATCAGTTCAAACCCAGAATCAAACAGTACTGAACAAAAATATCTGTTGGATTACTGCTACCTAGCTACCTGCCATCCCAAGCTGCTCTTTGGATTATATTGCTGGTTAACAACAGAGGAGAATACAATTTGCAATCGGTCGCAACAATTAATCAACGTCATTAGATCTACCATAAAATATATTCTTATGTTCTATTAATGTAGTAATGTAGATGTTGATAGCTTTTTCTATAAGCTTGATGAAAGATAGAATATTTGACTTACAACTTGGCACGTGTTGTGCGACTGCCAGCACAAGGGCTCCGGATTCATCAGTGTGAGATTTGAACCGTCTGATCAATGGAACACTGAACTTGCCCACACAATATTTTTATATATGTATGCAACATCGCATGCAACATTTTTGCATGAATATGTGAAGTTGCGTAAGAAATGATCCAACCTTTTGAACACCTTCATGCAGGAAAAATAAAACAACGTACGCAATAATTCAACCAACTCATGGAACATATGTGCACAGCGCATCCAACACCACAAAAAAACACGTTTGCAACATTGAACAAATCCCTTTGTAAATAACAAAACACATACAAATCAGTGCAAACATTTGATTCGTTTGTACATAACAAGAGCAATAGTCAATTGTAGCATCCTGAGACACCCATGGAATGTTCGATACTCCCTCCGTTCTGAAATACTCTACATCCTGGCTCCATTATTTGTTCAGAAATAATCTATATCCTGTGTGGGTCCCACCTCGATAACTAAGGGCATGCACCTTGGTAATTAAAATAGGTATTAATTGACATCAAACTCCATCCCCACTAACCTATCCGTGAGTAGTATCTGAGTAGAAATAGCATGCATGACATTAGTTATTCTTTGTTAATCGTTTAATTGCATTGTTTCTTTTTTTTAAAGTAATTGCATTGTTTACCATAATTGCAATGCATGTGAGTGTGTAGCCAAATAGCACTAAAATGAGTTGAGATATACACAAAAACGTGTCTAGATACATGTGTATATATATGAATGTGTGAAAAAGGACTAAAACATCATATATTGTGGAACAAAGAGAGTAGAATTTTATGGGTTTTCTAGTCGAAAGGCTTAAGTGTACCAACTCTTTTGAGCCAATTCAAATAATTCGCTGACCCATGAAACACGCAATTTTAAACCTTTAGCCGTAACGTAATAGAGTACTCTCTCCGTTCCAAATTAGATAACTTCCATTTATCCACATTTAAATATATCTAGACATGTTACATGTATAGATATATGCGCATGTTTACAAATATAAGTCATCTAATTTAAAATGGAGGGAGTAGCCTGGCTTACTGGCTACCGTCTCGGCGTCTCATACCGTGAGTGGGCTGGAAAGAGGTTGCCCCGTGCGTCTACTTGACTAGTCCACAAATTGCAATGTAAATAAAGTGCAGAACTCTACGATAAACACTTGACCCTATAATCACTGCAAATCATCTTTATTGGCATTGTATTTGAAAGTACGGTGAATAAAGATTGCTTTGTTCTCTCTAGAAATAGTCTTTCGTCCCACTTTATAAATAATGCTCAACGGACAAACTGATACAGGACTATGAGGATCAAGGTTAAACCAAAAAGCACATGAGAACCCAACTTGCCACGAATGACATCGACACGACACCGAAATAGACCGTAGCTCCATGGCAATGCCTTCAAGAAAGTAACGCCGCCTCATGTCGCCATTGTCAAGATGGAAGTACAGTGTTGAGAGATATCACTCATGCATGCATGCATGACACATGTTGAGTTGACTCACGCGACTTCGAACAGCCGGAAAGCTGGAGTGCTGGCGTACGTACTATAGTGATTAACTAGTGAAACCATTGCATCGACTTTGTGTACAAGTGGGACTGTATATAGGACTAGTAGAAAAAGGACCTTTGGTCCTGGGCTTTAGTCCCCATTAGCTATTAGTCCGGGACTAGAGGGGGCAGCGTCAACCGTTCGCCTGGCCGCGAAACCTTTTAGTCCCGGGTCGTAATACGACCCGGGACTAAAAGGGTTCTGGCAACCGTTCGCCTGGCGCGAACCCTTTTAGTCCCGGGTCGTAATACGGCCCGGGACAAAAAGGCCGAACCGTTTGCCTCCCGCGCGCTTTGGAAGTTGTTCTAATTCGGGAGGGATCAGAAACAGAGAGACATTTGCTACAGTACGGGCTCTCTTCTTCCTCTTGCTCTCCTCTCTTCTTCCCCAATCCTCCACCATGAATCCAATTGGTATTCAGTTTACTGATGTGTCAACACCATGCAAGACCCTTCTCGATGTCGCCTACACGAACGACTGCGCTAGGGTCCCGGGTCTTCTTGCCGATTTGAAGCAATGGCATGACGAGGATGAACACAAGTTCCTTGGCCTTGATCTCGAGTACACGACCGATGGACGAGATGTTGCCGTCATCCAACTTGCTCACAAGAACCATGTCATGGTCTTCCAATGGTCAAGGTAACACGAACTTCTTGTAGGATAGGAAAATTGCATAGGATATATAGCAACGTGTGGCCATTTGAATCCTATTGGAAAGAGAACTTCTTTTGATTCATAGGATAGCAAAATTTCATAGGATAGCAACGTGTGGCCATTTGAATCCTATTGGAAAGATAGCTTCTTTTGATTCATATAGGATAGCAAAATTTTATAGGATAGCAACGTACGTGAGGCCATTTGAATCCATTTTTTCATATAGGAGAGAGCTTCTTTTGATTCATATAGGATAGCAAAATGTTGCAGCGATGTTTAACATTTGTTCCATTTTTGTTGTTGCAGTAGTGTCAAGCACTGTCCAGAACTCATGGATTTCCTTGTCAACAGCGGCATACATTTTTGTAGCGTTGATATAACGAATGACAAGATCAAGATGATGAGCACCTGGGGTATTGAGATACCAGCTGACTGCCACATTGATCTCCAGGACTTGATCCAGTTTCGGTATCCCGAGAAGACTGGGATGGCTGATATGGCAGTCGTCTTGATCGACCCGAAGTACGCTGGTATGAAGAAAAAATTCCCCAATAAGCAGCACAAGTTCTGGGAGAAGAACCAACTTGACAGGATCAACCTTGATTATGCAGCAATAGATGCATACGTTTCATTCGAGTTGTACCGCAAGTATTCTTCGGAGGACGAGTAGATGGGTGTCTGTGTCTCTAGTAGTATGTGCATAAACATGTGAATTTTAATTTCTGCCGGAAATGAATTTGAATTTCCTTTTTATTCAACTTGGATGGAGCCAATTTGAATTTTCTTTTTATTCAACATTGCAAATGAAGTTACATAGGTAGTAGCGACAACAAAACGACATAGCGTTCTTCCCCTTCGATGATATGGAAGTCGTATTTGAACTTATCTCATTTTTCTAATCAATTTAGACATATTATTTATCAATTTTCGATTTACGGATTTGTAGATACGAATTATTCAATATTAAATAGAAAAGGCAAAAAAGAATTATTATTTAAATTCAAGATTATTTGAATTCAAGATCATTATTACTTATTTATTTTTGTTTAACTAAATAATTGTTTGTTTTCAACCTTTGCTTTATTTAATTTTAGCAATTTAATATGGATGCTCATGATGCATGAATTTTAAGGGTGAACCACTAGTTATGAATTAAGTAATAGTCCTATATATACATGATGGAAAATATGACATGGAAGTCATATTTGAACTTATCTCATTTTTCTAATCAATTTAGACATATTATTTATCAATTTTCGATTTACGGATTTGTAGATACGAATTATTCAATATTAAATAGAAAAGGCAAAAAGAATTATTATTTAAATTCAAGATTATTTGAATTCAAGATCATTATTACTTATTTATTTTTGTTTAACTAAATAATTGTTTGTTTTCAACCTTTGCTTTATTTAATTTTAGCAATTTAATATGGATGCTCATGATGCATGAATTTTAAGGGTGAACCACTAGTTATGAATTAAGTAATAGTCCTATATATACATGATGGAAAATATGATATGGAAGTCATATTTGAACTTATCTCATTTTTCTAATCAATTTAGACATATTATTTATCAATTTTCGATTTACGGATTTGTAGATACGAATTATTCAATATTAAATAGAAAAGGCAAAAAGAATTATTATTTAAATTCAAGATTATTTGAATTCAAGATCATTATTACTTATTTATTTTTGTTTAACTAAATAATTGTTTGTATTCACAAAATAAAGACGTGCGACATCATATTTCAAGGGTTAACATGATTGACATCATACTATTGTCAGTAAAACAATATTTGTTTCTTGGAAGCTGAGAGGGAAAGAACTAAGAAGTTAAGCGTGCTGAGAGTGGAGTAGTCTGAGGATGGGTGACCGACCGGGAAGTGTCACTAGAGAATGAAAGGAGAATGATTAGAGTTAGAAATAATAGAGACTAAAGGAGAATGATTAGAGTTAGAAATAATAGAGACTAGATGAAATCTAAAATAAAAAAAAAGGGTGACCCGGAAGTGTCACTAGATAGAGAGTGAAAGGAGAATGATTAGAGTTAGAAATAATAGAGACTAGATGAAATCCAAAATCAAAAAACAAAAAAAAATATTTAGTCCCGGGCGGTATTACGGCCCGGGACTAGAGCTCCCCAGCTCCGCCACGTGCTGCCGCTGCCATGTGGTGGCCTCTGGTCCCGGGCCGTAGCAACCCGGGACTGGAGGTAGTGGGCTTTAGTCCCGATTTCGCAGTCCTGGATGCGAATCCGAGACTAAAGCCCACTACGGCCCGGGACTACAAGTCCTTTTTCCACTAGTGACTTAGGTCTCGGTCAACTCCCTCACTACCGGAGTCAGAGTCAAAAGCTGTAGGCCGAGGAAGACGCGTGTGCCTTTTATTTTTTATTTTTATTAACGTACAGACGCGTGTGCGTTGATGCATTTTCTGCCACCTTTTTGCTTCCCCTACGCCACTTCTTCCCTACACAAACAATCCGCTTCGTTTCCGGCTCCGGCCATCCGATCCCCATAAGAATCCCTCTCCGCTTCTCCATTGCAACCAGCACCACACGGGTTGCTAGCTATCAGCGACCTACTCGTCGGCGGGGGCAATGGCGGCCGCGAAGCAGCGGCTGGTGTGCTGGTGCTTGGTGGCGGCGGTGACGGTGGCGTCGGCGCAGCAGGGCAGGTTCACCACGGTGAACTTCCCCAAGTTCGAGAAGCAGAGGTACCAGGTCACCTGCACCGAGAAAAAGGGCCCGGCCTGCTACGTCGGCTGTCCAAAGGAGTGCCCCAATTAGTTTTACTTTTGCCATGATTTGTACACTACACGCTTAGTTATGTACACATCTTGATCTGCTTAATTGTGTGCCATTGATAGAGTGCGACTTGTTCCCGGGCACGTCGTGCGGGGACCCGCGCTTCACGTGCGGCGATGGCAACACCTTCTACTTCCACGGCAAGAAGGATCAGGACTTTTGCATCGTGTCAGACACAGACCTTCACATCAACGCACGCTTCAACGGCAACCACAACACGGACATGAAGCGCGACTTCACGTGGGTGCAGGCCCTCGGCGTCACCTTCGGCGACGGACACCACCTCTACGTTGGCGCCCGGAAGGCCGTCGAGTGGGACGAGGAAGAGGACCACATCCAGATCGTCCTCAATGGCGAGCCCATTGAGGTGGAGGCTGCCAAGAATGCCCGGTGGGTCTTGAAGGACTTACCAGGACTCTCCGTCACACGCATTGACACTGTCAACACTGTCGTTGTGGATCTTGACGGCGTATTTAGCATCTCGGCCAACGCCGTGCCTATCACCGAAGAGGACTCACGTATCCATAGCTATGGCAAGACCGGGAAGGACAGCCTCGTGCACCTTGACCTTGGGTTCAAGTTCCAAGCGCGTTCTCGGGCAGACCTACCGTCCCGACTATGTTAGCAAGGTCAACACCATGGCCAAGATGCCCATCATGGGTGGTGCGTCCAAGTACCTCTCGACCGGTCTCTTCGCTACGGATTGTGCCGTCTCCAAGTTCCACCGCAGCGGTGATACGTCCGTTGAGACACTCCTCGCTTAAGTGACGTTGGAATTCATTTTGATCTATATGTGAAATAAACGAATATCGACCAGAGCGAGAGAAATTGCTCTGAGTATGGTTATTCGAGAATCTCCAGCAATTAAGTATGGAATGATTTTCAGGGGTAGCTACATGCTTTAATCAATAACTCAAGCAATTGCATTTTTTTAGCAAGAAAGCAATTGTAGACTATGTTTCGAAGACTATGAAGGAGATTTCTTTCAAATGAATGAACGAACATTTTGTGAAAACCAATTTTCTAAGTCCAACAAACATTCTTCTTCCATTTAATTAGCTGTCCAGTTAAAAAATCTGTAACATGCTAAGAAATATACTTGCATATGCCACTTGGTCTTTTTCTTTTGAGTGTTACTTGTTCTATTCATTGTCTGTCTACATCAAAAGACAAAAGGATCCTTTCATCTTAGTTGGGCTTGGGCCTGAATGTGTTAGTACGAGACTCCAACCCGGCCCGTATTTACAAAGAGTGGACTTCTCATCCGTACTCGAAACCAGCGGCCGTAACCAACAACGACGGGCAGACATGTCCTCCGCCGGCGACGGAAGAGGCGACGTCGCCGCCGACGAGGTGGTCCTGGAGATCACCGACGCGTCATCCCTCTCCACCCCGTCCACCCCTCCACCTCCACCTCCACCCATCCCCGTCTCCGCGCTCGCCGGCCCCCTCCCGTCCCCGACCGTCGCGGTTCGCGCCGACCGGAGCAGGCTGATCCATAGCTCCTCCTACTTCCGCGCCCTCCTCGGCGGAAGCTTCAGGTCAGCACCCTCGGCCTCTCAATCTCTGCGGAAGCTTCAGGTCAGCACCATTTCCGCAGCAAGTGAGCTATATTTCTCTGGTGGCTGCAGTGAATCGGGCAGCGGATACGTGCGGATCAGCTGCAACCTCGACGCCGCCGTGCAGGTCCTGCGGTATCTCTTCGATCCGTCCGCGAGCTTCGCCATCACGCACGAGAATTTCCTCCCGCTGCTGGAGGTATACGTTTCTGCTGCTGTTACCGGCTTATCTGTATACTGAATGTACTGAATTTACCATGTTTAATTAGCAGGTGCCTAGCTGAAAGGTTGAGCTAGGTGGACATCTTGATGATGGATTTTTCTTAATTGGCTTCAATTAGAAGTATTATGTTCGGTGTATGGTTTGTGATGATCAGCAGCTGATGTGTGATGATGCTTTTATCATTTCAGGGTGCTTTGTTTCTCGCTGTTGAGAACCTTCTGGTGGACTGTGAAAGGTGGTTCAGAACCATGAGATCTCAGAGTTCCTCCGTATCAGTGGCCCCACTGGATTTCATAATAGACGTCTGGTACTTCGCTCAAAAGCACGGTGAGTGTTTCTCGTAATGGTTTTGTCTGACATAATATTTCTCACAAAATGTAGTCAATACTTGAAGCGGGTATAATTTTTCTACTTTCGATGTGGCTGCAGGGGTTACTTTTGTTGAAGACATATGCCCAGGATATCTGGCTCAGAACTTTGTAGGTACAATGTACTACAGTTCAATGTTGTGCGTCTTTCCGTTCGCAATTTAAATTATGTTGTTTAATTGATGTGAGGCCAACTTTGTTGTGTTGACTAAATGTGGAGAGGGGAATCTTTGTAAAGAAAGGGCAATTTTGTTTTTTATGGTTATCTCTCTGGAATGAGCTTATGTGTAATTACTGTGCGCTCCCGTGCAGGTACAGTTTATCTCCAGTAGATCATTTGCTCAAATACCTTATGATCTATTGTGCTCTACCATCGACTGCCCGCACTTGACTGTTGATAGGTTTGTTTTTCTGCACTCTCCATGTTTTCCTATAACCAGATTGATATGCTTTCCTCTCTGCGCTAAAAAAAGTATCATATACCATTTGCAGTGAAAAGCAACTATGTGAAGCAATTTTATATTGGATTTCCGCTAGTATGCGACCCTCTGAAGAATCAATCCCCAACTTAGCAGATATCCAGCTCTTCCTTCTTAACAAGGTGCCCCTTTCTGCAACCTATTTAGATGACTATGACCTGCTCACACATTTGCAGTAGTGTTAGTTCGCCAGATGGCTGGCCATGTTCATTTACGTATATCAGTTTTTTTAAACGTTTTCTACAGGTTAGGGTATGCCTTCTACCTTTGGATTATGCTGCAGGTATGCCTTCTTGGTTTGGAGCACTTTTTGAATGAAATGTCATTTTTTTATATTTCTCTATGTTGCACATGCCACAAACTTCTCTTTAGTAGTTTCAAGCATTATGTCCTGACGCTTTGATCCTTCTTCAGGAACAAAAAGAAATTGTGTTGAATTTGGAAACAGTGCTGTATGCATGATTCTTAATCTTCTCAAGGACAGTTTGCAAGGTTTACTGGGTACAATTGCTGATGACAACTTGAATAGTTACCGTATTCGATTAACAGAATATTCAAAGGTTTTCATTGAAGCCACTTCTGTTGCACTGTTACTTGCTGTGTTGAATTTGAATCTTTCTGAATCATGGTCCTTCAAAATGGTTGTTTCGCTCTTGCTGCTTTGCAAAAAAAAGTATACTAATTCTTAGACCGAGCAAGAATTCACAGACTGGCTTCCACAAACCTACATATTTGACTATCTTATTATTACTTTTATCAGATAAACTGCTGGAAAAGTGGGAAAGTTATATTATGATATTGTTGAAACTGTAGTATCCATCATATGGCACTTAAAAAAAGCTTTAGGTTGAATAAATCTACCTACTAACCTTATGTGCCTCCATATATTATTTTTCTATGAAAGTTGGAATAATCTTATCCTCCATTGCAATATACTTTTGGTCCTAAATGTCCGGTGAGGACCATACACTACTTTTGAAAGAAGAGGACTTTTTTTTGCAGAAAATTGTACTTGCGGGATGTCCCCAATTAACTTCTGAATTCTTGTACGTATCAGTGCTTCCCACTGATCTGGATGCTATATTTAAGAGAAGGATAACAAGTTTGTGTAGAAAGGTTGATTCTGGAAGTTTCTCCCTTTATATTGAGGTTATGAAGAAGGCCAAAACCGTTTCATATAGAAATGTACACATGGTGGATCTCTCGAAGTGTCCAAATGTACATTTCGGTGCAGCAATTGACTGGCTGAAGTTGGCATTTCCAGAATTGAGAACATTCCGAGCTTCCCATTGTTTACTCTTTCAGTTTGAAGATTTGCAACTCCTTTTACTGCAATGTCCATGGATTAAAGAAGTTGATTTGAGTATTGATACGTGCGTTATACTACCCAAGTACTCGATTATATCTTCTAGATTTGAAGCACGGCTTGAAATGAATAATAGTATGTCTAGCTATTACATGCAAAGTCGACCATATGAGACACCAATTTGCTCAGGTTTTTCTGAAGTATCAAAATTAACACTTGAAGGCCGAAATGATATTACTGGTAGGGAAAATGTTCTGTGCTTATCATCTCTTGGTGTAAAGTGGGTGGTTTATTTGCAACCTTGTAATTGAGTTTCTTATTATTGTGTTTCTTTATGTACAGATGATAACTTGGTGAAGATATCCGTGCTGAGATCACTATGTTACATAAACATTAAACATTGCACCCAGTTAACAGATGATGGCATATCTAGACTACTGCTGAATTGTACAACGATCCACTCAATGGTTCTTTCCTATACTTCTTTCGGAAATCAGTCAATTCGAACACTATGCTCGTCGGATCTCTGGGACAAGTTTTACAATAATTATTCTATGGCATCTAAGTTGCAAGAATTGCATTTGGAAGGCTGCGAAGGTAAAAAGATCATCCTTTTGTTAATTAATCAAGGGTCCTTCACAACTGAGCTAACTTTAATTCTTCTGTTAATAGGTATTACTTGTGCTGCTATGTCCCAGCTAATGGGTAATTTTAATATTGTGAAGTCCTTATGTTTAAGGCAGACATCACTTACAGATGACGCTCTCTCCAGCTTTGTCGCCTCTTCTCTTGAGTATCTTGATATTTCAGAGACTGTGGTATGATTATCTGTCTGAATTGCCACCGTATGTTTATTAGGCTCTTCTCCTGAATTTTTTGAAAGAATATTTATTATCCTAATAGTGTAATGTTTACTTGTGAACTTACAGTGAACCAAATACAACACTTAATTGATTGAACACATATCGAACTTGGAACTAGAGATCAACAATACTACAGATATTTACATATTTATATCAGCGAACATATACCGAATATGGAACATTTATTGCTTCCTAGCAACTGATATCCTACTGATCACATAGTTGAATAGAGTTTTTTTTCTGGTTTTATATTTGAATGAGGGGATAATCACCGACTCACCGTTGTTGCTTTGATGGCTGCAGAGGGCAAACTTTGAAAGTGCAATGTTAGTTCATTTTTAATCACAACAGAACCATCACTGCTCATTTTGATATCTAGTTTTTTTCCTCGCCATGAAACTTACAGGTTTCTATGGTGTCATTAGCACCAATTATACGGAGAAATTCTAATATGAGCTGCTTGAAAACTGTTGGATGTCGCAACCTGCTTTCTGAACATGGTGAGGTACAGTCTGTGAGTGGTAACAAGAGTGGCGGTTTTCTTCAGGAGATTACCAGTACTTGCTGTTTGGAAGATGTCGAAATTGGCTGGGCATTTTGCCCTATTCGAATAGATGACCTTATTCCTTCTTTTAGTAAAGTAAGGAAGATGACAGTTGGTCTTGGCACAACATTACCCGAGAATATCCTGCATGCTCTTCCTGAGATTTGCCCATTTCTTGACTCTTTGGTTCTTAGGTTTCAGGTGTGTCCCTGCACTGTTAAATTGTTGAACTACATCTGCCTTTCATTGAATAATAATTATATGAACTGCATCCAGGTGATATCTGACAGGGTTGTAAGGAATCTTATGGAATCCTCAATAAACCTTAAGGTGCTTTGCCTGCATTACTGTCTTGGCAGTTTAACTTCATTTAGCTTTCAAACAAAGGCACCAGCGCTAAGAATATTACGGCTCCAGTGGGTTACTCCATGGATGACAAATGATGACCTGATAATTCTTACACAGAATTGTAATTTAGTTGAGCTTTCTCTCTCTGGGTGCAAACTCCTTGACTCCAGTAAGTTTACTTTCATGTTCAGTAATGTGGGCTCATTTCTGTTTTTGTTGACTTTGAGTTTTTCCTTGATCAACAGGCTGTCAAGAGATAATCTTGTGTGGGTGGCCAAACTTGACGTGTTTACACCTTGAGGTATGCACGAACGAAATGGGAATATCACATTGGCGCGTGTTATATGTTGGGTACTTTATATCTAGCTTTTATTGAATCAAAACTGTCGGTATGAGTGCTAATATGGACACGGCGATTTGGCTCATGGGTGCATCTGCACCCATTGTGTAATTTTTTTTTAGTTTTTTTTCAGAATGTCAAAAAATTCCGGAAAAAAATCCGGGTGTACATTACAACATGATGTGTTAGCACAAAAAAAGGCAGGGTGAAAAAACTTTTTTTGTGATCTGTACAAAAAAGAGAAAAAACTGACGCGTATATATACGTTTCGGTGTGTCCGGATTTGTCTTTTTTGCACTGGTTGCAAAAAAACTTTTTTCTTCACGTAACTTTTTGTGTCAACATGAAATGTCATTGCATGCAAAAATTTTATTTGGAATTTTTTGACATTTCGAAAGATGCACCCACTACCCGTATTGAATATCCGTGCTAATATCCTTATAATTAACTACCAGGATTTACCCTTTGTGGTGGGGTAGAAAGACTTGTTGTGTTCCATATTTGTTAGAACTTTCTTTTGGCATATATTAAGTTCTCAATGTTGTGAAGTGTACGCTGTAAAATCTGAATTCTAATGTACAGCCGAAATCATAGACATCATCCAATGATCTAAACCCCATTTCTTATGTACCTCGTGTTTGCCTGGTATACAGGAATGTGGTCATATAACACTTGATGGGGTTTCTTCTATTTTGAATTGTAAAGCTTTGGAAGACATCTTACTTAGGCACACGGTGAGTACGAACAAGACCCATGTTCAGTTCAGACTCAAATTTTTGCTGCCACCTAACTTAGCTCAGTGTCTTATGAGTTGAAGAGTTTTTCTGTATCTCGAGAATTGCAGGGTAGAGGTATTGGAAGAACCATGATAACAGATGCCATCAGAGAGGTACCATCTTCTCTATTACTCCCTCCATTCCAATTTAATTGACTTGTTATGCACCACATGTGGATGTATCTAGGCATGTAACATGTCTACATACAATACAGTGGCACATGAATTAGCTAAACTTGGTTATTCGTTGGATAGTTGTGTGATGGTTCAGTCAGCTCCTCCCTACGTGGCTGGACTGATTGAATCTGATTGTAATCGTAACTTGTTGGTTTGAGAAAATGGAGAAAATGTTTCAAAAAAAAAAAAATTTAATTGGAACGGAGGGAGTACCTTGCTTAACCATAACACAGTCAGCCTTTGCGCCATTGCGAGCTGTAACTACAACCCTATTTGCCCTTCATAATCGCAGCTACCACTCCTAAGGACGCTGGCGCTGGATCTCTGCGACGCTTCTGAGGGAGGCTACGACACCCCGAACGTGAGCACTACATCCCAAAGATTTCCCGAACTCATTAGAACTAAGAGGATTTCGCTGATATGGTTTGCCTTTGTTTTTGAAGGACCCGGAGGGGAAGATGATGAGGAGTGTGAGAATGAGCAGGTGCAAGTTGGCGAGGCAATGTTTTGAGCCGCCTCATGCAGAGGTGCGGTCCTCCTCATCCTCGTCCTCGAAGCGGGTGCACAAGCAGACCATCGTGTTGGAGTGGAGCAGCAGGCAGCTGAAGACCACCGTAGTGGAAGAAAGAGTCTGATGTTTGTAGAGGAAAGGCTGTATGTAATGTCTTGAAGCAGCAGTTTATTTTCAGAGAAACTTCCCGGAATACACGATTAGTGCAATTGTTTAATGTAAGACTAATGGAATCAGGCAAATCTTAAGAGAAAACCCGAAGTGTCTGGGACCCTGTTTCGACGTGGCTTTACTGTGGTGGTGCGTATGTAAGAAGAATGAAATTTGTTTGAAATCTCATAGTACAAAATAAGCATTTCTGAAGAAGGGCAACATGTTGAGAACTTTTGAAGGGAAGAGGTTAAAAAGGCACAATAAAGGTTAAAAAAAGTAAAGGGAGCCTCGTTACCTGTTAAAATCTACTATCTGAAATATTAGCATAGAAATAATCAGTGTCCAACAAAGGGATAACACGTCGACAGCATGTACGCAAAATTAAGGCTAATAATGGTTAAAAAGCAGAAGGAGCTGGTTTGCCCGAGTGGTTAAGGGGGAAGACTTAAGATCTTCTGCACATAAGTGCGCGTGGGTTCGAACCCCACAGCCAGCAGCATCTGAACTCTGAATTGTTTTTCGTCAAGGTCAAAAATGTTTTATTGTTTACTTTTCTTCTCATTATAAAAAATCTTTTCATCGATTTCCTTGCGCGTAAAATAAAAATACTTCGCATTGAAGTAAGAAAACATCATTGCGTATATACTGCTCGAACATTTGTTTTTTCTTCTAGTGGTGTCTCTCCATAAAAGATAACTAACATGCTGGGTAACAAATTACAGCTGGGCAATTGACAAATAATAAGCGCATGACAATGCATATATATGACAAGATGATTACTATGAGATTTAACTGGGCATTACGACAAGATACATAGACCGTTATCCAACTGCATCTATGACTAATAATCCACCGCCAGGTTAACATCCGTGTCCCCCGTTGGTATTAAGTTGCAAACAACAGATTATTGCATTAAGTAAAGTGCGTAATGTAAACAACACAAATGACCGTAGACAAAGTATTGTTGTGTTATCCCTAGTGGCAATAGCACATCCACAACCTTAGACGTTGTTGTCACCCGCCCAGATTACTGGAGGCATGAACCCACTATCGAGCATAAATACTCCCTCTTGAAGTTACAAGCATCTACTTGGCCAAAGCATCTACTAGTAACGGAGAACATGCAAGATCATAAATATCATACAAAGATAGATCAATAATCAACTTGATCATAGTATCAATATTCATCGGATCCCAGCAAACACAACATGTAGTATTACAATAAGATGATCTTGATCATGATAGGCAGCTCACAAGATCTAAACATGATAGCACAAGGTGGAGAGACAACCATCTAGCTACTGCTATGGACCCGTAGTCGAAGGATGAACTACTCACGCATCACTCCGGAGGCAGGCATGGCGATGTAGAGCCCTCCGGTGATGATTCCCCTCTCCGGCAGGGTGCCGGGAAGAGCTTCAGAACCCTCCCGAGCTAGGGTTGATGATGGCGGCGGCTCTGAAACTTTTTGTGGAATATGGCTCGGGTATTTAGGGTTTTCTGGATGAGAGGAATATATAGGCGAAAAGGCGGCGTCGGAGGGCACCCGAGGGGTCCACGCCAACCCTCGGAGCGCCGGGCAGGTAGGCCGCGCCCTAGGGTGGCGTGGCCGCCTCCTGGCTCGCCTCTGTCTCCCCTTTGGACTCCGTGGTCGTGTCGGTGAAAAACTGGGGCACGTTGATTTTCGTCCAATTTCGAGAATATTTCCTTAATAGATTTTCCGGAATAAAAAATGAGCAGAAAACAGGAACTGGCACTGTGGCATCTTGTTAATAGGTTAGTCCTAGAAAATGTATAAAAATGCTATGAAGTGTGTATAAAATATGTAGCAATTGGTATAATATCAACATGGAACATCAAAAATTATGATGTAGGCCAACCCAACGACAACACCATGTCAAGCACTCCAACGTACGACAAGCCACCAAGGGCTCCAAAGGGTGGCAACGAACTCCATGGACTCCAATCAACCAAGGCATACGCGTGGATGAGGAGAAGGAAGCGTCATGGAAAAGGAGAGGAAGAAGGAGGCGAAGACAGGCTGGCCGGCCTCCAGCCCGGCCTAGGCCGGCCACCAGGCCGGAGCACAGCCAGAGCCGGCTGGGAGGCCGGCCTCCCAGCCGGCCACCCCACCCAGGCCGCCGGCCACCCAGCCGGCCCAGGCCGGACTCCACCCCGACGCTGCCGGCCTCCCCACCGGCCTCCCGGCCGGCCTAGGCCGGTCCCCAGGCCGGCCTCCCTCCTGACGCCGCCGGCCTCCAGGCCGGCCCCCAGGCCGGTCCTCCTCCAGACGCCGCTGGCCTCCAGACCGGCCCCCAGGCCGGTCCCCCTCCAGACGCCGCCGGCCTCTAGGCCGGCCTAGGTCGGCCCCCAGGACGGTTTCCCGCCAACGTCGGCCAGCCTCCCAGCCGGCCTAGGCCGGCCTCCAGGCCGGACGCCCACCTGCGCCAGCCGGCCTAGGCCGGCCCCCAGGCCGGACCCCCACCTTTCAGCTCCATTTTGTACTAGACTATAATAGTACCTCTATGTCTCTTTCCTAAGGTTAGATTGAATTTGAGACTTGTGAGCCATGCTCCTCATCCCTCTGTGCTAGGGTTCCTCTTAGAGGATGGATGTTGTTGTTGCTACTCTTTCACTGAGGTGTCTCTAGTAGTGCAAACCAATCTTTCACTGCGGTGATTCTATTGGATCGGTGGACCGGCCGGTAAGAGCAATCGGTTTCAACAAGAGTAAGATTGGTTTTGATTCTTCGATCCAAAGGCTTCCTTTTTGAGGGTTGTTGTTGGGTGGAGATCTCTGCAGGTTTTGCTAGTTATCCTTTGTGTTTGCCCACGAATCTCCCCCGTTTTCCCCTCCGTGTTCTTCGTATTCATCGCGTTCTTCGTGTTCATCCCCTTTTCCCCCTCAAATCCGTGAAGATCGGGCCTAGCCCTACATCATTTGGTATCAGAGCAAGGGTTTCCACGGATTTTGATCGTGTTTCCACCTTTTATTAGCCATTTTTCCACCAAAATTTTTCTTTCCCATACCAATTTCGAAAATTCAAAAAAAAAGCCCATATGGATTTCGTTCGATCTCTCGATTTGGTGAGCGATTTGTGGTTTTGATCCACGGATCTCGTGCTTAAGACCTTTCCCCACTTTCCTTTGGTGTTCCCTTGTGCCAATTTCGCCCAAATTCGTCGGATTGAAGATTTCACGGAGCAAATTTCCGCCACCTCAACGCAACCAAAGGTATAGCTTCCGACTCATCCCTTTCCTTTTCGCGAAACTTTTTCCTAGGAGCTAGTTCGTCAAAGTGTGAGCATTGCACTAGTGTGACGCCAAGTAAGCATATCATAATCTTGTGAGCATCAATGTGTAGCGGACGCGGCTCGGGCAAAAGTATAAAGCAAAAACAGAAATAGAAAAGATTCAAAAAAAGAGAAAAGCCGAGCCGTGATCCTAATCATCCTTACCACCTCAAAGCTCCAATACCCAATAGAGAAACGTGTCCACTTGTGCAAATCGGGTGCTCCCTCCTATACACTTGAGCTAGTTGTCCTTCGAGCGGTGGTGCGGCACGAGCATAGTCTTCGTTAGGTCCAAGTCGCTCATCCCCATAGTCACACCATCCACGTTTGTCTCCACGTGTGAGTTTCCTTTGTTTCTTGGATTGTGTGGTTAGTCTCTTTTGCTACTTGATCTTTGTGGTTATCCTCCACTTGTTGCAATAGCTTTATCGTTTGCTTCGTTTCGATTTCTTGCCACTTTGCCATACCTAAGCTCCTCATAAGTGTGTGTGTGGGTCGCTTTTGGATTGCTAATCAAACACTCTTACTCTTGTGACACCTTTGTCTCGGAAGGCAAGCCCACTTGTCCAATACTATCAACCAAAGGTAAGAGCGGTTATTAGCCACCACATATTTCACATATCACTTGTGTTTTCTTATCATGGCTAGGGAAGAACAAGACGCCGGCATGAGCAAGCAAGAGGAGGCTCTCAAGAGGTATATCGACGACAACTTACGCCGCTATGAGGAGCGCCATCATGCCGCGCAACGTGAAAAAAATGAGCGTTTCGCTCAAATACAAGACGCCCAACGCGAGAGCAATGAGAGTTCCATTCGTCTCGAGAAGCTGCTTCTCGAAAGACGACACCGACACTCATCAAGGTCAAGCTCAAGGACCTCGTACCGCTCTGACGCAAGAAACAAAGCACCAAGTGAGGTTGCTCAACGTCATCGCCATCGACAACATCAAGAGCGCCATCGTTCCGCCATCCCACATCCTCAAGCACAATTGGACCCTCAACAAGAGATACCTTCACGTGAGTTGAGTGGTGAGGGAGCGAACCACCACGAGAGTGAGAGCCACCTTGCCCACTTGAGTGCAAGTGAGTTGAGTGACTCCACCATATGTAACCTTGAGTTTCCACTTAGAGGACATGAGTGATACACCATATAAGTTGAGAGAGGTAGTCGATAGGGCAAACAAGGCCATTTCGATTTCTAACGACATAACCTCTCCTTCTAGTCTATTTTCTTATGTTGTGCTAGGCTCCATGGAGGACGATACGCCTCAACTTGAGAAGATGTACATGGAGGACGAAGATGAAGCCACCCCATGTTTACATCGAGATGACCAAGTCGACCACATGGACGCCGCTTCGACTACCACAACACCTACTTCACATGAGCTGACATGCAAAGGTACGAATGTAGGTGTTGATGATGCCATGATCCCATTAGTGGACATGATGATTTGTGAGCGCTTGCATGTTGTAGATGCTTCTATGGACATCACATATGCTACATTCTCTTTCCCTTGTGATACCTTCCCTAAAACAAATGTTGATCATGTGGATTCCCCTATTTGTGATGATTGTTCCATGAACATGCCTTGCTATGCATGTTTCCGTTTTTCTCCAATTGTTACATGCAATATGTTGAACAATTTTCATTTCACATGTATTGCTCACCATAATGATAAAATGCTTCCTCATGAGTTTGCTCCCATAGCATCCTCAATTTTTGGAGTTTATCACTTCAACCATGTAGAGAATTACTCTTCCTTCATTGTACATGATGACCATCTGCATACTTCACACTTTCATTTTGAATTTTGTGTGTTTGGTCATGTGCAAATGAAGAGACACATCATGATGGATGATGTGTACATATACCATGCACATATTTTCTTTTTATGGAATTTCATGTGTAATGGTACCCGCTTGCTAATGTCAATCTCCATTCAACATGAGTTGACCAAAAGAGCTTTGGCAAGCATAATAAATGACAGCTATGCATTGAACCCTGCTCTCATACCTTTCCCACGTTTGCATCAAACAAATTGAAAACTTGCTCCTTCCTTTGGTTTGTTTGCAAATATGTGGATACTTTGCTTTCCCTCGTGACATGCATGTTTCAATGATCTTTCATCTAGATGCTTTATGTGTTGCAAAAAGTATGATGAACAATTGTTCTTTCCGATGGCTTGTTTGCAACCATAATGATATTTTGAGCGTGTATTGTCATAAGTTCTTTGGTTGTTGTCTTATTCGTATTGCAACAAAGTTGTTGACAACTTGCTCTTCCCTATGTTTTGTTGGCACCCATGATTTTGTTGAGAGCATTTCCCACCTTGTGTTTTCACAACTCTTCCCTCCGTTGCCAAAGGTATCTTCCCGATGTTTGGAATACAATGGACATCATATGGCTCAAATTGAGATAGCTATCCTAGCTTTCTCAATCATTTTTGGAGATCTTGTGTTTTCACATCGTGAGGATGTTTCGAGGAAGTGCTTGCACATTGAGCTCACCTTTGCTTCGCCTCCAATGCTCGTGTGCTCGGCTAACGGTGCTATGATTAACCTAGGACATGTCATCAATGATCTGCTCCTATATCATGCACACAAATGTTTTGCTTGGTCCTTGTTGTGTGTAGGTACAACTGAGTGGATCGCCACCCACAACTTCATGGCACTACATTGTGCATCAAAGGAATGTTGGCGTCTTGCTAAGGTGACTTCCTTCTACTTAAGTGCCCATGTCATGAACTTCAAGAATTGGCTACTCCTTGAGTGTTGTTTCGTCTTCTTTGTGAGCTCTCTAGGTTCAATGAAAGGCGAAAGAACATTGAAGAGCGGCCATACATTTGGCGTCAAGCAAACCTACATGTTGATTACTACGTCATCGTCAAGCCATCTATCTCCTTCACATGATGAGGACGTGCTAGCGTCGAGGACGACTCTTTTCGAAGGAGGGGGAGATGATGTAGGCCAACCCAACGACAACACCATGTCAAGCACTCCAACGTACGACAAGCCACCAAGGGCTCCAAAGGGTGGCAAGGAACTCCATGGACTCCAATCAACCAAGGCATACACGTGGATGAGGAGAAGGAAGCGTCATGGACAAGGAGAGGAAGAAGGAGGCGAAGACAGGCTGGCCGGCCTCCAGCCCGGCCTAGGCCGGCCACCAGGCCGGAGCACAGCCAGAGCCGGCCGGCCTCCCAGCCGGCCTAGGCCGGCCCCCAGGCCGGCCACCCCTCCGAGACCGCCGGCCTCCCAGCCGGCCCAGGCTAGCCTCCAGGCCGGGCTCCAACCCGAGGCCGCCGGCCTCCCAGCCGGCCCAGGCCGGCCACCAGGCCAGACTCCACCCCGACGCTGCCGGCCTCCGAGCCGGCCTCCCCGCCGGCCTCCCGGCCGGCCTCCCTCCTGACGCCGCCGGCCTCCAGGCCGGCCCAGGCCGCCCCCCAGGACGATCCTCCTCCAGACGCCGCCGGCCTCCAGGACGGCCCCCAGGCCGGTATCCTGCCAGCGCCGGCCGGCCTCCCAGCCGGCCTAGGCCGGCCCCCAGGCCGGACGCCCACCTGCGCCAGCCGGCCTAGGCCAGCCCCCAGGCCGGACCCCCACCTTTCAGCTCCATTTTGTACTAGACTATAAATAGTACCTCTATGTCTCTTTCCTAAGGTTAGACTGAATTTGAGACTTGTGAGCCATGCTCCTCATCCCTCTGTGCTAGGGTTCCTCTTAGAGGATGGATGTTGTTGTTGCTACTCTTTCACTGAGGTGTCTCTAGTAGTGCAAACCAATCTTTCACTGCGGTGATTCTATTGGATCGGTGGACCGGCCGGTAAGAGCAATCGGTTTTAATGAGAGTAAGATTGGCTTTGATTCTTCGATCCAAAGGCTTCCTTTTTGAGGGTTGTTGTTGGGTGGAGATCTCTGTAGGTTTTGCTAGTTATCCTTTGTGTTTGCCCACGAATCTCACCCATTTCCTCCTCCGTGTTCTTCGTGTTCATCGTGTTCTTCGTGTTCATCCCCTTTTCCCCCTCAAATCCGTGAAGATCGGGCCTAGCCCTACATCAAATTATAGATACGTTTGAGATGTATCAAGCATCCCCAAGCTTAGTTCCTACTCGTCCTCGAGTAGGTAAACGATAAAACAAAATAATTTTTGAAGTGACATGCTACCATCATAATCTTGATCATATAGTATTGTAAAGCACATATGAATGAATGAAGTGATCCAAGTCAATGGTCTATAGTTTGCTATCAAATAAGTAATGAGTAAACAACTGAATCATATGAGCAAAACTTTTTCATGAATAGTACTTTGGAGACATTGTATCCACAAGTTTGTATAAGAGTTAACTCAAAAGCAATAAATTCTAAGTAAAAGGTATTTAACCAACACAAAGGAAGATTTCAGTTTCAGCATTTGCTTCAATTTCAACATTTTTATCTCATGGATATTGTCAATACAAAGCAATATAATAAGTACAATATATAGCCTATAACAATTGTTGTACCAAAGTTGACACTAGTGTTTGCTTGTGGAGGATAGAAAGAAGTAGGAAAACTGACTCAACATAAAAGTAAAAGAAAGGCCCTTCGCAGAGGGAAGCAGGGATTAAGTCATGTGCTAGAGTTTTTTAGTTTTTGAAATCATATAGAGAGTAAAAATTTAGTTTTCAGAGGTGTGTGTTAATTGTCAACGAATGGCAGCGGATGGAAACAGTATTCCCCCTGTCAACCATACTTTTTAAGAGCGGCTCCCATGAAGGACGTTATTTCTACCAGCAAGGCAGATCATCCCTCTTTCTCTTTTATTTACACATGCAGATGTTTCATTGAGTTATCAGTTGACAAAATGTGAAGAGATTAAGCGGTTAAAGTTGTAATTAATTGGGACTGGGCACCCCGTTGCCAGCTCTTTTTGCAAAATTAATAGATAAGCGGATGTATATGCCGCTAGTCTGGAGGTAAAGCCTGATTGACAAGTGAAATAAAGATAACCCACTACTTCCTCATGAACTGGTAAACAATGACACAAAAAGGAGTAGTAACAATTTTGAATAGTTTAAAGGTAGCACATGAAAAATTTACTTGGAGTGGCAGGAAAATACCACATATAGGTAGGTATGGTGGACACAGATGGCATGCATTTTGGCTCAAGGATTTGGATGCACGAGCAGCATTCCCTCTCAGTACAGAGTTTAGGCTAGCAGGGTTATTTAAGCAAACACAGACTATCAACCGGTACAACAAGAACTTATATGACAAACATATTGCAAAGATTATAAAACTCCACACTGTCTTCCTTGTTAACCAAACCTTTTTACTAGAAAATATCTAGACCTTGGAATTACCACTTATACAAACCAAATTTCAACAAGCTTTACGGCAGTTCTCCACTAATGGGCTTTACTTACATGATGCAAAAGTTTAAACATGACCTACTTGGTAACTCAAAACACCTGACAAGTATCAAATTATCCAAGATAGTGATCTACAAGAGTATGTAAGTCTTTTCCATTATACCATTCACCACATGCAACATTTTCTGTTCCAACCTAACACTAATCAATTTATTTAAATAACTCTCCAAACAAGTATAAGTGAAGCAAGAGAGTACTTTCTTTAAAAGAACTAATAGCTCTGGACAAGAGATACATGAAAACAAGAGCTAAAAGCTTAACAGCGCTAGATGGAAAAACTCAACAAGTATAAGTGAAGAACCATAAAAGATAACTAACATGCTGGGTGAACAAATTACAGCTGGGCAATTGAAAAATAGTGAGCACATGACAATGCACATATATGACATGATGATTACTATGATATTTAATTGGACATTACGACAAAATACATAGACCGTCATCCAACAGCGTCTATGACTAATAATCCACCGCCGGGTTGTCATCCGAGTCCCCCGTTGGTATTAAGTTGCAAGCAAAAGATAATTGCATTAAGTAAAGTGCGTAATGTAAACAAATACATATGACCATGGACATAGCATTGTTAGGTTACCCTAGTGGCAACAGCACATCCGTAATCTTAGAAGTTGCTGTCTCTCTCCCAGATTACCGGACACATGTGCCCACTATCTAGCATAAATACTCTCTGTTGGAGTTAAAAGCATCTACTTGGCCAAAGCATCTACTAGTAACGGAAAGCATGCAAGATCATAAATAACATAGGGCATAGATTGATAATCAACTTGACATAATATTCAATATTCATCGGATCCCAGCAAACACAACATGTAGCATTACAATAATATGATCTTGATCATGTAGGGCAGCTCACAAGATCTAAACATGATGGCACAAAGTGGAGAGACAACCATCTAGCTACTTCTATGGACCCGTAGTCCAAGGATGAACTACTCACGCATCACTCCGGAGGCAGGCATGGCGATGTAGAGCCCTCTGGTGACGATTCCCCTCTCCGGCAGGGTGCCGGGAGGAGGTTCTGGACCCTCCGGAGCTAGGGTTGACGGCGGCGGCGTCTCTGGAACTTTTCGTGGATAATGGCTCGGGCATCTAGGGTTTTTGCATCGGGGGGAATAAGTAGGCGAAAGGGCGGCGGCTGACGACCCCCGAGGGGCCCACACCACCCCAGGGCGCGCCAGGGGGTGGCCCGCGCCCTAGTGGCGTGTGGGGCCCTGGTGGCTCTTCTCCGACTCTCCTTTGGACTTCCTGGTGTGTCTTGATAAAATAGGATCCCCCGTGAAGTTTCGTCCAATTCCGAGAATATTTCCAGACTAGCTTTTCTGGAATACAAAAACAGCAGAAAACAGGAACTGACACTTCGGCATCTTGTTAATAGGTTAGTCCCAAAAAATGTATAAAAGTGACATAAAGTAGATGCAAAACATGTAGCAATTGGTATAATATCAGCATGGAACATAAAAAATTATAGATACGTTTGAGACGTATCACCCTCTCCCGTACAAAGCATGCCATCATTCTTTTCAGATAATGATCATGTAGTTCTCCACATGTTCTGCTACAGCTGTTGTTCCTAAATTGGATCATTTATTCAGGTGTTGCCTTCCAATTTTATCTCATGTACGTCTGACCAGTTAGTTTCCAGTTTTCCTGCTCTTTGGTGAAAATCCCATAGAAAAACTCGGCTTATTTGAGGCTACCCCTTTTCCCTTCAATTTAATTTTGGTCCAGTAGCCCCAGTTAATCCTTGTGTTTTCTTATACTTCTAACATTTTAGCCTAAGCTTTTGTTTGATATGTTGCTCTTTTTCTTCCATCAGGCATCTTGGTGGAGATTGCTGACCAGGGCTACAGTGGGTGATATTTCTACACCTTCTGCTTGGCTTAAAATTTTGATCCATCGTGGGTAATTATATTAAATTGGTTGCCAGCTTTCTCTTATGCTCAGTAGCAGACAAGCAGGTCTATATTCAGTTATCCATGATCTAAACAAATTATCATGTAATGTTCAAGGAAAGTTTTTTTTTGTATTTACTTTGTAACTGATTGGAGGAATTTGTTGGTGTAAATTTCCTAATGCAATATTGCATTTTTTATGGTTATTACTTAAGATAAAACTGAATTTGGTTCACTTATGTAAGTCCTTATTGAAGTTTTTAAGGCTACCTTAGCGATTTGCCATTCAAGCAACGAAGGTGATCTAGAGAGTTAGTACATATCCCTACCACTCAGACTCTGACTTAAGTAAAGATGATCAGTTCTCCGGCTACTATAGTCCCAGATCACGTACTGATAGATAGATGGAAAGAGCGCACTTGGTGATGATCTGATAGATTAATGGAACAACTGAATTCCAGTCCATGGTCTCTACGCATTTTCGCTAGCATCTATATTCTCTATACTTCGTTGGTACCTTTCCTGATATTTGCTTTGCATATGTACGTGCTAGAAGCCAGTAACTTCTACCTACTGTTTATCATAGACTTATGTGCCTAACGCCAACCTGCCCTATCGCCCCAGAAAACTTATGTACGAAAAACCTTATTTATGGATGTGTCTTATGTTTTAGATTGGCTTGCCAATAGCTGCTCATATTCTCTGGTATTCTGTCAACTGACTTTTCCATAGCCCTTAAGTTGTCTATTTGTTTGTCGTAGGACTGTCCATGACGCAGCATGCTATGACTGCAGCTGGTCTGCAGAGTGCACAGCCAAAGGATGCAAGTGCTCGATATGCACTCCTTAGCAACATTAAACTCATATAATTGCTTCATAATATGTGATGTTATGTTTATTTTAATAAAAATGAGGTCGTAAGGACTTTATGTTGTCATATGTTTTTACAGAATAAAGGGGCCTAGACCTATGCAAGCAAGTACGGCATGTGGTCATTTTGTTATAAACTATTAAATGGATGCGTTGTTATGGGAACCATGCGAAATCTTATGGATATGGAGGCATTACAAAACTATTAATCTATATGCGGGGTTAGCTTTGCTCTCTAGAGCAACATCTCATTCAAACACACGAAGCAAATTAAGGCCGAAATGCTAACAATATCCGTCACGCAACTGAATCTCAGACGACAACGATAGCGCACTTTCAGTTAACACTGACGATAATCAGATCAACCAAATGCCGAGCACCAAAACAATCTAGCAATCATCGAAAGAAAATATATAGATAACTAGAAGCTGAAACCAAAACGGAGACTTCTGCCCAACACGTCGCGATCGAAGATCATATATATAAGTAACACTGACGATGATAGTTTCACTTCCAGTTTATACTGACGATAATCCGATCGATCAAGCAAATGCCGAGCAATCATCCAGAGGAACTTAGTATACGTAACTAGCGAATGAAACTAAGCTGAGACTTGTTGGTGACGCCGGTGCCGTCCTTGGGCAGCGGGCCGAGCCAAGGCTGCGGCAGCATCCCGGTCTGCTCGTGCACGGTGGACAGCAGCGGCGGCAGCATCTTGTACACCCCGGCCACCTGCTACATGGTGCCGCCATCGCCGTGGCCGTCCCCGCCGTTGCTCCAGATGCTGATCTTGGGCTGCATGCCGTTGGCGGCACCGGCGTTGATGCGCGCCATCTCGGCCTACATGCCGCCGTGTCGATCATGAGGTAGCCCCTGAGCGCGGGGAAGCTGCCGTCGAGCGCGGCAGCATCGAGTGTGTGTACAGTACAAAAATATAATTATGATCAATCTAATGTAACTAAGTTGGTGTTTCAAATGTTCACTAGTACAGATCGGGCAATTTAAACTCCGCGATCGCAGATGGATGCAGGAGTGCGTGTGCGTTATCACCTATCGATTACCCTTCGTGTTTTTAGTCGTTTGCGACGACCTGAAAGGCGTCCCAGGCGCAAACGTTCGCATACGGTCACATTTTACAAAGCGTGTGCGAGCTATCACACACGTATACCATGGATTCATGCGTCTGCACTCTGTCGCAAATCGCACATGATTTTTCGACGTCCATCCGTATGACATTATGCTGAACTATCGCACTGGATTTTGCGAAATAAATCGTGTGCGATACGTTGTTCTTTTGCATACGATTGGTTTGATGTTATCGTTTGTCTAATATTTCGTCTTCCCGCATTTTCCTGAAATCTCGCTAAGTATGAAATACCATGGTGGTCCCGCCTTTTGGTTGAGTATAAGTTGCTTCGACGGCCATGGCCATTAGTTTATTTAGGATTTGTACATTGCCACACAGCACGGAAGCCATGGGAGATCGGGGACGGGGTACCTTCGTGGATCTCGCGCCGTCGGAGTCGGAGGAGGTGCTGCCCTCAGCGGCCGTGGCTGGGGGTAGCTCAACCAACCTCGCGCCGTGGGAATCGGAAAAGATGCTGTCCACAACGGCCTCAGTCGATCACACGCCGACTGAGGCGCAGGAGGAGTTGTCCCACTACCGGAAACAACATCTTTTCCGTGAGGCTAAAGGACACGGCAAAGGCGTTCGGAACACAGCAAAGCCTTTGCCGTGTCCACTCGCACGGCAAAGCTCACACGGCAGAATACGCGTCGGCAAAGACACCTTGCCGTGCGCTTTGCTAAAATTGTCATGGCAAACGCTTTGCCGTGTGCCTTCGTAGCATGGCACGGCAAAGATGTGTCAGAAGATGTCAGAAGATGGTCAACCGGCGTGTGCTCTTTGCCGTGAGTCAACTCGGCGGCCACACGGCAACATTTTGATCTTTGCCGTGCGTCTCCCCTGCAGCCGCACGGCAAAGTATGAATCTTTGCCGTGATCCACCCCAAACACTCACGGAAAAACGCCGTTGTCGATCATGCCGGCCTCGCCTCTTTGCCGTGCGCCTCTCTGAAAACTGCACGGCACAATGACCTTATGGTCATCAGCAACATGCCAGGAGCACAGATGGGCGCCATGTGTGCTCTTTGCCGTGTGCAGACCCACGGCACAGGCCTTTTCCGTGTGCCTTGTCACGGCAAAGTGACCATATGGCACAGATGACGAGCTTGTGACTCGGCAAATCCCTAGGTCGAATACCCCGGGTTGATTGAAGGAGAAAGAGAGAGATCAGGCTGGTGAACACGACGGCTAACAGGGGGCGATTTTACCCAGGTTCGGCCCCTCGAGTTGAGGTAAAGACCTACTCCTGCTTGTCTGGAATTATCGATTGGTGGCTACAATGCGATGTTCAATGATTCGATGCCCTAGACGGCGCACCCTCCCGGCCTTTATACTACAGGCCGGGTCTCGGGTGGACGGTGCGGATTGCACGTACAAGATAAGGAAAGCATCACCGACCTAAGTCGACTACTTGTGCCACACGATGTCCTTCTTGGGCTTCGCTGGGCCTTCATTGGCGTGACCCAGGTACCACCACCGTGGGGGACCCGAAAGGTAGCCCCACGACAGTAGCCCCCGAGTGCTCAGTCGAATCGTAGAGTCGGGTGGAGGACTCCCCCTTTCAGGGCACGCCACATGGAATCGTCGAAGCTTGCTTCGAGTGAGCTTGTCTTGATTCTTCGGGTGCACCGATTTGATCTTTCGGAGTCGCAGCATTTCGACTGCCCTTGTCCACAATCATCGGGTGCGCGAACAGCGCTCCCGATGGGAGTAGCCCCCGAGATTAAGCTGAATTGCTTGCAATTGAGATTAAACTCAAATTTCCTCAGTCGAAAAGCCCGCTCCCGATGGGAGTAAACAGATGACTCGAATTTGTCCGAGTCGAAACTGTCCTGGCTCGACTTACTCTTCACTCAGCCTTGATGGCCTACTAGTCATAACATCAGCTTTAAAAAAGCTTACTTCGTCTTATTCCACTCGAACGTTTGGTTCGAACGTACTTGGTTCAGTCGAATGACTGTCGAATGCTCAGCCAATTGCTTGGCTTACTTGACACACTTCCATGATGACGTCAGGGATGACGCTTTTGATGACATGACTCGACACGCTCTGCGCCCGACGGGACGTGACGATGGTGGGCCCGCTGTCACAGCGGCGACCGCTGAATATGGACCGTTGGGCGCGAAAACTCCGCGGCGTGATGATGATGCTTCGGTTCCCGTGCGTAGTGGAGCACGACCAATGTGTCCTTCGTGCGACACGTGGACGGCAGGATCCTTGCGGCGCCTTGCAGTTCCGCGATTGACGGCCAAAATGAACTGCCCCGCGGTATATAATTTTCACCGCGGCGCAGGGGCAGTTCACCAAGCCTCATTCTTCTCCCTCGCCGCCAGTTCTTGCCATCGCTGTTCCTCGCGAAAAAGCTTCCAAAAATCCTCCCCTTTCCCCTCCGGCGACATGGGCCACAAGAGAGTTAAGGGTACTGAGAGCTCCTCCGCCGCCGGCGACGACGCCGGGATGAAGAAGATGGAAGGCGACTGGGGCAAATCCTCAGTCAGAGCGGCGGAGCTCGACAACCTCCGCCAGCAGGGGCTGCTGCCGCCGGAGAGCACGGCGACGACGCGGGCGCCCGGTAAGGATACCATCCCTGCTCCCCGCAATGGGGAACGCGTCTGCTTCGTGGAGTTTCTTCCACGGGGATTCGGGTTCCCCCTTCACGATTTCGTCCGTGGGCTTCTGTACGCCTATGGGATTCAGATCCACGATCTGACTCCCAACAGCGTCTTAAGCATCACGAGCTTTATCGTGTTGTGCGAATGCTTTCTGGGGATCGCACCCCACTGGGCACTTTGGAAGTCGCTCTTCCAGGTGCGCCGGATGGTGGGTAAGTCGAAAGAGGCATACCCAGTCGGCGGTTTTGGCATCCAGCTTCGTGGCGACACGGTCTTCTTCCATATGAAGAAGTCCGACTCCGTGCAAAACTGGAGAAAGAAGTGGTTCTACGTCAAGTGGAACCAAGCCGGGCTTCCCGACTTCGCCGCTGATCGGCCCTTGAGGAAAACCAACGCCTGGTCGCACCCCCTGTCGGCGGAGGATAAGGAGTCGATCAAACCGCTGACGTCATTGCTTCGCGGGCTGTTGAAGTCGATGGGACGCGAAGCGGGCGGGATCCAGCTGATCGCCATGTTCCATAGGCTGAGGGTACAGCCGCTTCAACAACGCCCTCTCCCGATGTGGGAAATGGCAGTCGACCCGGCGGTTGACGATGCACAGGTCGCGATCAAGGTGAGGAATATCACCAGTCTGCGGGTCGCCGACCCGTGCAACGTGACTTGCCCAGTCGCGCCGTTCAGCTCGACGAATCCGATCCCAGAGGTAAGTGTTTGAATCTTGATTTCTTCTTTGTGTGTCATTCGACTGTCTTTTTTCTGATTTTCCGACTGTTGCTTGCTGCTCTTCAGGATCGTAAGAACTACGTGAGCCTTCCTCCATTGATGGAGAATGGCGCTCACGATGAAGCCGCAATCGTTGCCGAGCAGGACGGCGATGAAGAGAGTCCTCCCCCTGCCTACTCGCGTAGCGAGGAAGTAGAGGAGGAAGAAGAGGAGGACACGGCTCCACCCGCGAAGCGGCGTAAGCAGAAGAACGTCGACTTCACCGCGGCGACGTCTCCCTTGAAGGAGGCGGCGGAGGAGAAGGACTCTAGCGGATCTTCTTCAGTGCCGAAGGAGCCGGTGAACCCGCTGATAGCGACTCCGCGCCTCCCGCGGGGTTTTGGAGGATGCCGTCTCCTTCCATGAGCAGCAATGGTGAAGATGCTGACAGGTAAGCTTTCTGCGACTGAACCTTTCTGATTCGCTTCTTCTTTCTGTTCCTTGGGTGTTTTCTGAATCTTTTGTAAGCAGCCATCAAGGTGGTAATGTCCATGTTTCGCCTCGTGAGGAGGAACACCAGTCTGCTGCCCCGAAGCATGCGACTGGTACAACTGAAGAGGCGCCACATGCGAACAATCCTCCGGTGCTGGACCCTTCGACGGCCACCCGGCCGGATGGTGCCGCTGATGCGACTGCCGTGGATGCTGATCTGACCCAGCATGTAAGTATCTTCTTTCTTATCTTGCAAATTCTTGTATCGGGTGCGCGAACAGCGCTCCCGATGGGAGTAGCCCCCGAAGATGTGCGTGACTAGAATAGTCGGGTACAGATTTATACTTCTTTTTCCGCAGCCCGTCTATCGTCAGCAGATGGAAACGGCCACCCGCTTCATTCGTCTGGAGCAGGAGGCTAGTCAACTTCGTGCTGCGCTTGAGCAGTCGAAGAGTAAGTATCCCTTGTCGAGTCTTTTGAACTTTCTTCGACTGTCTGCAATTCTGAACTTTTGCTCGGGTGTTCTGCAGAAGACAACCAAGGCTTGGCGAAGTGGCTCCAGCAACTGGAGAAGTCGCTTGAGACCCAGACTGAGACAGAAAAGGTTCAGGTCGAACGCCTGATTAGCATTGCCACAGCCATTGGTGGTAAGTTCTCGGCTGATAGAAGCCTACTTTTGCCTTTATTGCCTGCAGGTAACCTTACTATTCGCGTTATTTCTGAATGTAGGTGTTGGTGGTGGTGCTCCCCCTGAAGGGACGTCCAGCGCGAATACCACCTTGTCGGCGGCAGTCGACCTCTGCAACCGGGTTTGCGCGTGCGCCGCGGACGCTGTGAAGAAGTCCTCGAGCGCCCTGGCCAACATCTATCAAGGTGTTTTCCCTGGTCAGGCTGCGCCTAAGGAGGCTGACGCGCTGGCGGCTCCATATGCTGAGGCGAATGTGATGGCCAACTACACCCGCACCCAGACGGTACGCGGCTCCGAGCTCACCTTCCGTCTGTTACTCGGTCATGGGATCTCGGGTGACTTTGAGGCGGCTGTGAGCGACTTCCCTCGAAGGCCCGATGGAAAGTCCAAGTCCCTGACCAGCGTCAAGGACAAGGCGACTCAGTTAGCTAAAAGGCTGATTGACACCTTTGAGAGGAAGCTTGCGGAGTCAGCCGCCAAAAAAGGCCGCACACCGTCGGGTTCTGCCATGTAGTGTTGTAGTAGGGGTCTTCTTTTGTCTTTTGTAATGAAACTCGGTGAAATCAATGGATATGCTGATTCTGTCATGCGACTGTGTTTTTGTCTAGTCTTGTTGAAAATAGTGCTCTCTGATGTTCTTTAAATTGACAGCCTGACGGAAGTGCTCCTCCTGAAGTCGCGGAAGATATCCGTGCGTACTGGGATGAGGGCACCTCTTCGGCTGCGCCTGCGTCTTCGCGTTGTCCGACTTCTCCAGCTCCCGCGCGGAGCACGAACGACCAGCGAGTGTTTAATTATATGAGGAACAAGATCACTGAACTTGAGTCGAAGCTGCGGAGAACTGAAGTGGAGCTTGAACGCCTCAGGGCGCGTTCCGCTGGGCCGTTCAATCAGCGCGAACGGTTCCTTCTTGACCAGATTGATCTGATATGTCGACAGCTGCAAGGTTTGGGCTCTAGCTGCTTCTCTTTGATTTCTTCATGCTTGTGTTGTTCTGCACCTTGACCCGTTAATTGCAGTTGTTAATCCCGACTGGCAAGCCGAGAACGCTCGAGTGGACGAGCGCGTGGATAGTGAGGCCACCGGTAACTCGGTCGAAGCTCGCCAATTCTGGGTACATAAGGGAGAGGGCCGTATACTCGCGCGGATGCTGGATCGCACCTGGCGAGCTGCGTTCGTTCTTGAAGGTTGCAGGAAAGCACTCTGGCAGATCAACAAAGTGTTCTTCCCCTTGATGAGCAGCCGGAAGGGTTGCCCGCGCTGTTGGAGAGGTTCCGCAGTAGCAGGGCGTTGAAGGGGGTCGTCCTCGGTCAGCTTGTTGCCGGGGCCAACACAGCGTTTGCCTATGTTTGACTGCATCGACCTCATGTTCCCTTGGACAGAATACTTGATGGGTTGCCTAGGGATGTTGATTATGCTGAATCCCTTGAGGCCGCACGTCAGGTGATGCGACAGGTTCTGAATCATACAGAGCGACGTGTAGGGCCACTGGATGCGCCAAAGGAAGAGCCTGTCGACTAAGAAAAACAGTTTGTTGTATAATGTTAGCTTGTAACATAAACATGCATGTATGTATGCCCATATGATGTTGTATGGGTGATTTTGCACTTGTAGACCTGTATGGCTCGAGCCCCCGAGTGAATCGAGTGGCGGCCTAGGATTTTGGGTGATGTCTGTTAGGCGCAGCCCCCGAGTGATTCGAGTGGCGGACTAGGCTAACTTAGACCTGTACAGCGCGAGCCCCCGAGTGCGTCGAGTGGCGGCCGAGGATTTTTGGGTGATGCCTGTTAGGTGCAGCCCCCGAGTGATTCGAGTGGCGGCCTAGGCTAACTTTAGACATGTACAGCGCGAGCCCCCGAGTGCGTCGAGTGGCGGCCGAGGATTTTTGGGTGATGCCTGTTAGGCGCAGCCCCCGAGTGGTTCGAGTAGCGGCCTAGGCTAACTTTAGACCTGTACAGCGCAAGCCCCCGAGTGCGTCGAGTGGCGGCCGAGGATTTTTGGGTGATGCCTGTTAGGCGCGGCCCCCGAGTGGTTCGAGTGGCGGCCTAGGCTAACTTTAGACCTGTACAGCGCAAGCCCCCGAGTGCGTCGAGTGGCGGCCGAGGATTTTTGGGTGATGCCTGTTAGGCGCAGCCCCCGAGTGGTTCGAGTGGCGGCCTAGGCTAACTTTAGACCTGTACAGCGCAAGCCCCCGAGTGCGTCGAGTGGCGGCCGAGGATTTTTGGGTGATGCCTGTTAGGCGCAGCCCCCGAGTGGTTCGAGTGGCGGCCTAGGCTAACTTTAGACCTGTACAGCGCAAGCCCCCGAGTGCGTCGAGTGGCGGCCGAGGATTTTTGGGTGATGCCTGTTAGGCGCAGCCCCCGAGTGGTTCGAGTGGCGGCCTAGGCTAACTTTAGACCTGTACAGCGCAAGCCCCCGAGTGCGTCGAGTGGCGGCCGAGGATTTTTGGGAGATGCCTGTTAGGCGCAGCCCCCGAGTGGTTCGAGTGGCGGCCTAGGCTAACTTTAGACCTGTACAGCGCAAGCCCCCGAGTGCGTCGAGTGGCGGCCGAGGATTTTTGGGTGATGCCTGTTAGGCGCAGCCCCCGAGTGGTTCGAGTGGCGGCCTAGGCTAACTTTAGACCTGTACAGCGCAAGCCCCCGAGTGCGTCGAGTGGCGGCCGAGGATTTTTGGGTGATGCCTGTTAGGCGCAGCCCCGAGTGGTTCGAGTGGCGGCCTAGGCTAACTTTAGACCTGTACAGCGCAAGCCCCCGAGTGCGTCGAGTGGCGGCCGAGGATTTTTGTGTTGGACCTGTGCGGCGCAGCCCCCGAGTGGTTCGAGTGGCGGCCTAGGCTAACTTTAGACCTGTACAGCGCAAGCCCCCGAGTGCGTCGAGTGGCGGCCGAGGATTTTTGGGTGATGCCTGTTAGGCGCAGCCCCCGAGTGGTTCGAGTGGCGGCCTAGGCTAACTTTAGACCTGTACAGCGCAAGCCCCCGAATGCGTCGAGTGGCGGCCGAGGATTTTGGGTGATGCCTGTTAGGCGCAGCCCCCGAGTGGTTCGAGTGGCGGCCTAGGCTAACTTTAGACCTGTACAGCGCAAGCCCCCGAGTGCGTCGAGTGGCGGCCGAGGATTTTTGTGTTGGACCTGTGCGGCGCAGCCCCCGAGTGGTTCGAGTGGCGGCCTAGGTTAACTTTAGACCTGTACAGCGCAAGCCCCCGAGTGCGTCGAGTGGCGGCCGAGGATTTTTGGGTGATGCCTGTTAGGCGCAGCCCCCCGAGTGGTTTGAGTGGCGGCCTAGGTTGCAAAGGAGAGGGTGACACAAAATTTCTTTAATCATCTTTATTTATTCTCGCAAACAGGCCGCCTCATTAAAACCCTTCCAGTCCCCTTAGATACCCTGGCGAGGGAAAGAGTGCGTAAGAAACCTGCTGCTACTTTGAGTTTACAGTGTAGGGTACATCAGGCGTAGAAGCGGCGTAGCTGTGCCACGTTCCACGGGTTACTGCAAACTGTTCCTGTGGCTTGGTCCTTCAGGCGGTATGCTCCATTGCCGATTGCTTCTGTCACAATGTACGGGCCTTCCCATGGGGAGGCGAGTTTGTGCACTTTCTTCTGCTTGAGTCGAAGGACCAGGTCGCCTGGGACAAAAGCTCTGGGTCGCAGTCGTCGCCCATGGTAGTTGCGCAGGTCCTGCTGGTACACTGCTGTACGGCTGAGGGCGATGTCGCGTGCTTCATCTAGAGTGTCCCTGTCATCTTCGAGTGCCTCTTCTGCGTCGGACTCGTCGTAGGCCACGACCCGTGGAGCGTCAAACTTAATGTCACAGGGTAAGACTGCTTCTGCGCCGTACACCATAAAGAACGGTGTGTATTGGGTGGATCTGTTCGGCGTGGTGCGTAGGCTCCATAGCACGCTTGGAAGTTCCTCTACCCAGGCTCCTGCAGCTCGTTTCAACGGCACTCGCAGACGCTTCTTTATCCCTTTGCTGACTAGGCCGTTGGCCCTTTCGACTTGTCCGTTAGACTGTGGGTGTGAGACGGATGCGTAGCTGAGCTTGATGCCTTGTTCCTCGCAGAAATCTCTGAACTCCTCGGCTGTAAAGTTCGTGCCGTTGTCGGTGATGATACCGTGGGGCACGCCAAATCTGAAGATGATGGACCTGATGAAGTTGACTGCTGAAGTTGCGGTTGAACTTGTGATTGGCACCGCCTCGATCCACTTCGTGAATTTATCGACTGCCACCAGGAGGTGCGTGTGCCCACCCGGGGAGGACTTCTTGAAGGGACCTACCATGTCGAGTCCCCACTGCGCGAACGGCCATGCAAGTGGGATGGTTTTCAATGCTGATGCAGGTGCGTGAGGTTTGTTGGCGAACTCTTGGCAGCCGACGCACCTTTTTACGAGCTCGACTGCGTCTTGCATTGCAGTGGGCCAGTAGAACCCTGCTCGCAAGGCCTTGGCCACCAGTGCTCGACTGCTTGCATGATGCCCGCAGATTCCGGCGTGGATGTCGAGTAGAATAGCTTGGCCGTCAGATGGATCAATGCACCTTTGGAGTACGCCTGAGATGCTTCGCTTGTAAAGCTCGCCCTTGATGATGGTGAAGCCCTTCGAGCGGACAATGCGCCTTGCTTCGACTGGGTTCTCTGGCAGCCGCTGATGCAGCATGTAGGCCAGATACGGGCTTGTCCATGTGGGTTCGACCAGCATGATCTCCATGGGCTCCTTCTCCGTGCTTTGCGGGTTGGCGTTGTTGTCGATGCAGGGGGTTCTGGCGGGGGCCGGACCCTGATAGAGCGCTGCGTGATGCACTCGAGGAAGACTCCGGGTGGAACCGGAGCTCGATCTGAGCCGAGGTTGGCGAGGATGTCGGCTTCTTCATTGCTTTCGCGGCCAATGTGTCGCAGTTCGCAGCCGTCGAATTGGCCTTCCAGCTGGTTGTACAGCTCCCTGTATGCTATCATGTTGTCAGCGATGGCGTCGCATTGCTTCATTGTTTGCTGCACCACCAGGTAGGAGTCGCCATAGATCATGAGGCGAGTGGCGCCGCAGTTCTTGGCCATCCGCATGCCGTGGATCAGTGCCTCGTACTCCGCCTCGTTGTTGGAGGGTGTTGGAAATTTCATCTGCAGCACGTACTTAAGCTTATCGCCTTTGGGTGATATGAGCACGACTCCCGCTCCGGCTGACTTGAATTTCTTGGATCCATCGAAGTACATGGTCCATGCAGTCGATAAATCAGGCTCGTCTGGTAGCTGCGCTTCTATCCACTCTGTGGTGAACTCCGGGAGGACCTGAGCCTTGATTGCCTTCGGGTGCACGTACTTCAGCCCCCATGGCCCTAACTCGACAACCCACTTGGCGACTCGCCCTGTCGCGGATGGATTAGTGAGGATGTCTGATAGGGCGGAGGAGCTTACCACCGTTATCGGGTGCTCGGAGAAGTAGTGTACCACCTTCCTTGACGTCATGAAGACGGCGTATGCCAGCTTCTGGTAGTGCGGGTACCTCTGCTTTGACTCTGTTAATACCTCGCTGAGGTAATACACGGGCCGTTGGACGGGATGAGCCCTTCCTTCTTCCTCCCGTTCGACTACGAGAACGGTACTGACCACTCTGTTCGTGGCTGCCACGTAAAGGTACAGTGGTTCATTCTCCTGGGGTGCTACCAGTACTGGAGGGGTTGTCAGGGTCTTCTTCAGCCTGTCAAAGGCATCCTGTGCTTCCTCCGTCCACTCGAATTTGTCCGCCTTTTTCATCAGCTGGTAGAAGGGCAGGGCCTTTTCTCCCAGCTTACTTATGAATCGACTGAGTGCTGCGACTCTGCCGGCTAGACTTTGTACGTCATGGAGTTTTGTTGGTGCAGGCATGTCGAGTATATTTTGCACCTTTTCTGGATTTGCTTCGATTCCTCTCGCAGAGACAAGGTACCCCAGTAGCTCTCCGGCTGGGACGCCGAAAACGCACTTGTCTGGGTTCAGCTTGATCTGGTACTTGTCGAGTGCCTCGAAGACCTTGCGGAGGTCGTCGATGAGGGTGTCCTCTTTGCGGTGGTGATGACGATATCGTCGACGTAGACTNCAGCTGTAGAAGGGCAGAGCCTTTTCTCCCAGCTTACTTATGAATCGACTGAGTGCTGCGACTCTGCCGGCTAGACTTTGTACGTCATGGAGTTTTGTTGGTGCAGGCATGTCGAGTATATTTGCACCTTTTCTGGATTTGCTTCGATTCCTCTCGCAGAGACAAGGTACCCCAGTAGCTCTCCGGCTGGAACGCCGAAAACGCACTTGTCTGGGTTCAGCTTGATCTGGTACTTGTCGAGTGCCTCGAAGACCTTGCGGAGGTCGTCGATGAGGGTGCCCTCTTTGCGGGTGGTGATGACGATATCGTCGACGTAGACTTGGACCACCTTCCTGATAAGCTCCTTCAGGCAGGCTTGCATTGTACGCTGGTACGTGGCCCCAGCGTTTTTCAACCCGAAGGGCATCAATGGTGTAGCAGAACACACCGTGTGGTGTGATAAACGCCGTCTTCTCTTGGTCTTCGACTGCCATCTTGATCTGCTGGTAGCCTGAGTAGGCATCCAGGAAGGACAGGCGTGCGCAGCCCACAGTCGAGTCGACGATCTGATCAATCCGCGGGAGCGGAAAGTGATCCTTGGGGCAACATTTGTTGATGGCGGTGAAGTCGACGCACATGCGGAGTTTCTTCGTCTTCTTCTTTTCCACCAGTACTGGGTTTGCTACCCACTCTGACTTCTTGATTTCTTTAATAAAACCGGCATGGAGCAGCCGGTCGATCTCCAAACTGATCGCGTCTCTCTTTGGACCCGAAAAGCGCCTCATGGTTTGCTTGACAGGTCTGGCGTCCTTGTGAACGTGTAATCGGTGCTCGGCGAGTTCTCTTGGTATGCCTGGCATATCAGAAGGTTGCCAGGCGAATATCTTCCAGTTTTCGCGCAGGAACTCGACGAGCGCGCTTTCCTATGCGCTGGTCAAGCTTGATGACACCCGAACCACCTTGTCAGCATCTGTCGGGTGTACCTGATGGGCCCTGGTATCGTCGCTGGTGTTGAACGCCGAGTCCTTGGATGATTTCTTCTTTGGGGGAAGAGGGTCTTGTCGTTGTCGACTGCCAGCATCTCCAGGTGATCTTCCATCCCAAAGAACTCAGAGATCCTGTTGAACTCGCAGTCGCAGCTGTCGGACCGGTCGAAGTCGCCTCTCACCGTGATGACACCCTTGGGTCCAGGCATCTTGAGCATGAGGTAGGCGTAGTGGGGTATCGCCATGAACCTTGCAAAAGTTGGACGCCCGAGGATGGCGTGGTACTGTGATTTCCAGTCGACCACCTCGAAGTCGATTGCCTCCCTCCGGAAGTTGTCGGGTGTGCCGAAGATCACGTCGAGTGTGATTACTCCCATGGGCGTAAATGCTTGCCCTGGTACTATACCGTGAAAGGTATTAGATGACGGCGTCAGGTTGGAAGTTGACCTGTTCATGCGCCTGAGGGTGTCAGCGAAAAGAATGTTGATTCCGCTGCCTCCATCCATGAACACCTTTTTCAAGGTGTACTCCCCGATCTGAGCTTCGACTACCAGAGCGGCGTGCCCGGGCCGTGGTATTGTCGGCGGGTGATCAGCCCTGGAGAAGGTGATGTCTGTCTCTGATCCTCTCAGGTACTCGGGTACTGCGGGTGGATTGGTGATTGCCTGAAAGACTTGGCGAGTAATGAGCTTCTGGGTCCTGTTGGAAGGACGCCCCTTCTGTATCATGTTCATCTGCCCGCGTGGTGCTGGGAACACGTTGGCAGGGTCCTGTTGCTGCGGTTGCTGCTGCTGCTGTTGCGGCTGCTGCGGTTGTTGCTGCGGGTAGTAAGCCAGTGCTGCTTGCGCTGGGTTGGCGAGTGGAGGAGCTGGTGGTGCGTTGATCGCCAGCTGTCCCGCGACTGGTTGTCCCGCGGGTGATGCTTGATGAACCTGCTGCCCGTCCGTAGCAAGTACGCGCGTGAAGGCCCTGGCCAACCGTTGCGCCTTCTTGCAGTCCTTCAACAGGTGTCGGGATCCCCACTTGCCTGTTTCCGGGTCCTTGAACATATGGTGCCTACAGGGTTGCTGTAGCTCTTCCTCATCCGTGAGTATGCGTCTGCGCCACTCGCGCTTGCGACTTCCATCTCCGCGGTAGCCGCTGCCACCACCTTGGTTGTATCCTCTATCATTGCCACCGCCTTGGCTATATCCCCTATCATTGCCACCGCCTTGGCTATATCCTCTATCATTCTCACGGGGGTTTCGAATCCCGCCGCTACTAACTCTATTGAGTCGTGGCCGATAAAGCGTGGTTTCTTTTTCAGTCGACCCTCTCGCCAGTTGCTGGGTTGGGGATCTGGCATTGAGTCGCGGACGGAGTCCTCTCCATCTGCCCATTGGTTGGCGATCTGCATGAGGTCTATCATATTCTTCGGCCTGAGCCTACCAAGTTCTTCGCGAAGATCGCGACGGGTGAGGCCGTAGATGAATGCATCCATGACTCTGTCCTCCGAGGTGGCTCCATCCATGGTGTTGCGGAGCAGGGTCCACCGTTGGATGTACGAACGGAGTCGCTCCTCATGGCCCTGTTTGCAAGCTTGGAGCTCGATGAGGGTGGTTGGCCTTGCGTAAGTTCCCAGGAAACCTTTTATGAATGCAGTCCTGAATTCCTCCCAAGTCCTGAAGGCGTCCTTCGGCTGCGTGTTGAGCCACCCGTGGGCGGACCCCGTGAGCATCAGCTGGATGTACTGCATGGCGGTAGTTGAATTACCACCTTGGCAGCTGCATGCGATGAGGTAGTCGTCCAGCCAATCCTGCGGGTGCTGCTTTCCGTCGTACTTTTGTGTCTCCGCCGTCAGCTTGAAGCCTTTCGGCATCTTCGTGTCGCGAATATTTATACTGAAACACGGGGCTCCACGTGGCTCGTGGTCTTCGTCATCGTCGAGTAGTCCTGCTTCTCGCAGTCGACGGGCACGGTCTATCCTTCTCTGTGTGACGACGTTGCGGCCATCCTCGCCGGGCTGCAGTTGTCGCAGTCGAATCGGTTCCCGATTTGCCGCTGGTGCGACTCCACGGTCACGACGTCCTCGTTCCTCGTACATCCCTTCGACTGGTTCTCCTCTTGCCAAGACTTCCTCGACTTGCCTCAAGGCTTGGATCTGCTGCCTGTGTACGCGGGCGTTGGCGCTTCCTTCCGGCGGCTACATGACCCGCAAATAGGTCTCGACTCCCATAAGCGCAGAGGCGGGTGTTCTGGGGATGGGTATTCCGTCCTCGTCTTCCAAGAAAGATGACTCCAAGTTGCGGGTGAGGTGGATGCGATCGGCTTCGTGCACCCGCGGCATGCGAGTTCTGTGCCTTCCTTCTTGATTGACTTCTTCTGATCCAGACATGAATGTGAGCGCTGCCCTCCTGGCACTCGACTCGTCGGCTAGCTCCTTGCGCCGGGCCAACTCGGCTTTATCCTGTTTGATTCGTTCGGCTTCCTTCCAGAGCAAGTACTGGACCGCCTGTCGATCTTCATGTGGATCTTCCGGGGCAGGGAACGTGCCATCGTCCACATGCTTCTGTGCCCTAATCGCCAGCTCCCGGGTGATGGTAAGTTTCGTCACCTTGTCTTGCAGGGTGACTTCCACGGGGTACACGGGTGCTGATGGACCGACCATGTAGACTTGCGCGGGGTAGACCCGTCGAGTGGGGCTGATGCTCCCTGTCGTGCTTCCTTCATCTGAGCTGTACTCGTTGTCGAAGATCACAGCAACGTGGTGGGTACCACGGTCGCTGCTACTGGCGGCTGCCCGATGCGTAGATACGATCGGCGCAGTCGAAGCTGGTGCGGATCTTGGCTGGCGCCCGAACAGGTAGGTCGGAGTGGATTTGACTCGCCCCGTGGCCGCAGCAGATGCGTTTTTCTTGGCAACCGCAGATGCGATCGCCGCAGTCGAAGTTGATGTAGTCGAAGTAGACGCAGTCGCCTTGACCGCGGCAGATGCGATCTTCGCGACCGGTGAAGGCATGGTCGGCGCAGTTGATGTAGACGCAGATGGCGATGTAGATGCGATCTCCGTAATCTTCACGGCGGGTGAGGTTGCGATCCGTGCAGCCGCCATGGATGCAGGCGCCTCCATTGAGCGCAGGGCGGCCTGCGTAGGGCGGAGGGTTCCGCGACTGTCCACCAGATAGCGCAGACTACCAAAGGTAATCCACGTGCTCTGTTGGAATTCGGCGTAAGCCGAAAGATCCGCCGGCGAGTGCTCGACGTACTCGAGGAAGCCGGTGTAGATCGACTCCCTCGCGCTGATGGTGTTGTTGGTTGCGGGTGAGGCCGGCATGATCACGACTCCAGCGATCTGTTCTTTCCCACAGACGGCGCCAATTGACGAGCTTGTGGCTCGGCAAATCCCTAGGTCGAATACCCCGGGTTGATTGAAGGAGAAAGAGAGAGATCAGGCTGGTGAACACGACGGCTAACAGGGGGCGATTTTACCCAGGTTCGGCCCCTCAAGTTGAGGTAAAGACCTACTCCTGCTTGTCTGGAATTATCGATTGGTGGCTACAATGCGATGTTCAATGATTCGATGCCCTAGACGGCGCACCCTCCCGGCCTTTATACTACAGGCCGGGTCCCGGGTGGACGGTGCGGATTGCACGTACAAGATAAGGAAAGCATCACCGACCTAAGTCGACTACTTGTGCCACACGGTGTCCTTCTTGGGCTTCGCTGGGCCTTCATTGGCGTGACCCAGGTACCACCACCGTGGGAGACCCGAAAGGTAGCCCCACGACACAGATAGTGTGTCCTGGGCCCTCTCGGCCGCTGGCAACTTCTCGGTGGGCTCCGCATACCGGGCCCTATTTAGAGTGCCTTCTATGCCTTGGACCTCCCATCTCTGGAAGGCTCCAATGCCGCTTAAAATTAAGATCTTTACGTGGCAACTCTTGAGGGACCGCCTCCCATCGGGTGTGGAGGTGGCCAAGCGACTTGGCCCAGGGGATGGGACTTGTCCGCTATGTGCGGTTCCAGAGTCGGGAACCCACATCCTCTTCTCTTGTCCTGCTGCTCGCTTCTTATGGAACATCTTGGCCGAGGCTCTTGGACCTGAGTGGCAGGCCCAGGACCTTGGCGAGTTCCTGGAGGCGCAAGCGAATCGTACTGGTAGGAGGAGGCTCCTCTTCTGGTTAGTGTTCGCGGCGATGACCTGGACCATCTGGACCATCCGTAACAAAATGGTTATCGAGCGTGTCTTCCTGCGGCGTGCTTCTGACTCTGTGTTCAAATTTCTTGCATTTTTACAGCAGTGGCATCCGCTGTGTAGACAGCGGGACAAGGAGGGGCTGGACGACATGCTCAAGGACCTCCTGAGAGTAGCGCGCAGGATGTCGGCGTCTACTAGTCGTTGAGTTGCTCTCCTCGTGGAGTTGTATCGATCTTTTTCGTACTTGTTGGGTCGTGTTGTGCTGTGGCCCCAGCGAACCTTTTTCTTTTCATTTTTGTGCTCGTGCACGGTGGTTGTATGATACTATGTTGGATGCTTTATTTATAAAGCTGGGCGTAAAGCCTTTTTCGGCAAAAAAGAAACAATTTTTTTATTTTGTTCCTTGTTGTTTTATTTCTTAATTAATTAATTACAGGCCGTGGTAATTAAAATCCCCTTGTGGTAATTACAATCCGATAAAGCTACACGGCGGGCGGAATCCCAGGTCCACTCGATCGACCACGACGGAAGCTCACCGATTGATTGCGTGTGAAGTAACTAGCTAGGTACTAGGTGTGCAGGCATCGGATTGGTAGGTTATACTCTATATAGCTGCCGGCCGGTGAAAGAAAAGCATCGATCGGATTGCGTCCGAGTCGGAGTACTGTGGGTAGCATAGCAGCTACTACCATGTACGCGCTATATAAGCACACCTCACCCCCATGGATTCTGAGCAGCAGCGACCAACAACATAACAAGCCTTTGAGCGTACGCAAATTACAGCAATCCGTCGCGGCGATCCAGCAAAAAAATCAAGCTAGCTAGCATGGGAGGCACCAACAAGAGGTCCGTCTCCACCGTCACCACCACCGTCTCCGCCACCACCACGGTCGTCAAGATCAAGGGCTACACACACACCAAGAAGATGGGATATTTCACGCCGGTCATGTCCGCCCGCTTTCCGGCAGACGGACACAACTGGCGCCTCTTGTTCTTCCCCTATCGGGGCGTCGTCGCTTTTAAGCTCAGATACGTCTGCGGCAAACGCACCCTGCCCGCCCACGCCATCGCCCGCTTCACTCTGCACCCTCGCGGCGACGGCGACGGCGAGCCACTCAGATTCACTCACACCTTACAACCGTATTGGGGGGAGCGCATGTGCTGCATGACCATGGAAGGGCTCGAGAAGTACGTTGAGGACGATGATTCTTTCACCATCCATTGCGATGTTTCTATTATCGAAACATCGGATGTTATGAAACTACGGAGCGACAAGCGCAAGAAAGTATTTGCAAAGACCTTCTCCTCCTCCTCCTCCTCAGGAGGATCACCGGCGGCCCATCCAAGCTGCGGCAGCAAGATTAAAACCGCGTGGCTAGGGTTCAAACGGGGGCTGCTGCCTGCTGCACGCACCATGCATGAAGATGCCCGACCCTTGCTTGCATAGATTATACTAGTATTATTATTGTATAACATGACTTGTAGAAGCACAAAAACTGGAAAGAAATACGAGTCATGGTGTATAACATGGCTGTAGATGTCGGTGCCATGGCTTCCTTTATTTATTCGAGTCATGAATGTTTTTTTTTTCTGTCCTTACCGAAAACTTGGCTTGATCAATCGAAAGGAATCAACATCGATCTTGGTAGGAGTATTATATTTTGGAAAGGGCTCACTCATACGTACGGAAAGTACTGGAATATTTCTTGGAGGGTGCGTTATCAATAAAATGGAAGGCGAATATCCAAGGTCGGCAATGCTTTGCCTAAACCCTCAATAAATAGGACCATTGCCGAGACGCAGATCGTACAACATCCAGTTCCTTCTTCCTTTTCTTGCTCCGATCCGATCGATCTACTCCAGCCATGATGGGACCTTCTCGCTGGTGGCCGTCGCGGTCAACATCGGTGATCAACATCTTCCGCCTCTGCGCCCTCGTGCTCGCCATCGCCTCGGCCACCGTCATGGCCGCCTCGGGCGAGTGCACCACCCGCTCCGACGCCGGCGACGCCGTCACCATCACCTACACCCACTTCCGCTCCTTCGTGTTCCTCGTCGGCTGCTGCATCACCGTCGTCATCCTCGAGGCCGTGGCCGTCTACCTGCAGCTCAGCACAACCATCGCCGCAGCCGACGACTACAAGACTATCTCGGAGATGGAGGAGGAGGAGGAGGAGGGCATCGGGGCCGCCGGGATCACGCTCATGCTGCTGGACCTTCTCGTGCCGGCGCTGCTCTGGACCGCGACGGGGGGCGCGTATGCGGCCGCCGGGCTCTACGGCGACCAGATCGGCGCATGCGCGCGCTTCTCCACACAGGTGGGCCAGGCCAAGATCCTCTCCCTCGCCGCCTGTGCCGCCGTCATGCTTGCCGGCGCGGCCAAGGGTGTGCGGCCCCTCCTAGATTGATCATCTCCATGCATGCCATCCATCTACTACGTCTACGTGGGCTTTTATATTTAGTTTTTGGTTTTTTATGCAAACTTTTTGTTCGGTTTTTGTTTAGACGTTTTTAGTTGAAAGGTGGAAGTCGAAATTTACTACGGAGTATGATATATTGCAGACTCGAAGTTGATATTTTCTGTTAGTTCAAACCCACATAGTGCAAGCACGTTGTCTGAAATTTGATATTTGAAACATCTGTCGTTATCATCTGCAGTGAAGATCATTGTACAATTTATTAAAGTTTCAGCTATTTTGCATTGTTATCTGTGGAGGCTTCCTGTCGTTCCGACAACAAAAAAGTGTTCTACTCCAGTTTTCGATGGTAGAGATCAGTCATTCACAATGCGAGCGATAAAAAAAAAAGTGCAACATACGACCCGCTAATTCTAAGAGCAATGAATTGCTGGTAATCATATCATCATATGCTATGCAATACAAGATCGATCTTCTCCTATACAAACAATTTATAATCATATCATATCATCTCCATGCATGCCATTCATCTACTACGTCTACGTGGGCTTTTATATTTAGTTTTTGGTTTTTTATGCAAACTTTTTGTTTGGTTTTTGGTTAGACTTTTCTTGTTGAAAGGTGAAAGACGAAAGTTACTACTAGTATGATATATTGCAGACTCAAAGTTAAAGTTTTCTGTTAGTTCAAAGCCACATAGGGCAAGCATGTGGTCTGAAATTTGATATTAGAAAACATCTGTCGTTATCATCTGCAGTGAAGATCATTGTACTACAATTTGTTAAAGTTTCACCTAGTTTGCATTGTTATCTGTGAAGGCTTCGTGTCGTCCGACAACAATTAATTGTTCCGGTTTTCGATGGTAGTTGACAATGCGTGCGATAAAGTGCAACATACGATATACGACCAGCTAATTCTAAGAGCAATGAATTGCCCGTAATCATATCATCATATGCTATGCGTTACAAGATCGACTTTCTTCAATACAGACAATTTATAATCATATCATAAAATCCACACAAGTAAAGCGATGAAACCACCGCTTGTGAATTTTCCTTTCAGTAGCGATGAAACCACCGCTTGTGAAGTTTCCTTTCAATAGCGATGAAACCACCGCTTGTGGACTTTCCTTTGAATAGCGATGATGAAACAACCGCTTGTGTACTTTTTTTTTAAGGCGGGAACTTTATTCATCAAATAATAGCAGCGTCATTTACAATAATGGATGAAATAAAATCAGCAGCACTATCATCCCAAACTTCCGAAGATCTCGAACTAAACGCTGTTTTAGCCAAAATATCAGCTACCTCGTTAGCCTCCCGATGACAGCGATGAAACCACGTACCTCTTGTGAATCCGATGTCGTTGACACGACCATGGTCCATTGGCCCGACAAGAAACCCCGACATCGTCGACACAACCATGGGCAGACACCAAACCCCACACATATACTGTGTGTAGAGGACTGCTCCCTGCTCCCCTCCCCCTGATGTGTTTTTGCGGATGTATCCTCCTACCACCATGTATCCTCCTGCGTCGCTCCTGCCACCGCCTCCAACTTCTCCGCTACCATCCTTACCGCCAACGTCGCCGATGTTCCCCTGTACAACACTCGCCAAGGAAACAGGTGAATAGCTCCTGTGCGACGTTTTTCATCGCTATTGGATTTGAAGCGACGTTTTTCCTGGAAATAGCTCGCATGCGACGCTGTTTTGGTTGGAAATAGCTCAGGGCCACAATAGCCATATAACGGCCGTTAAGGAGACAGTTAGGTTAGATGAGACAGTTGATTAAAACATGATGGTCCTAATTAGTATCAGGTGCTAACCCAGACAAACCAACCGCTTTCCGACCCAGCGCGCGCGTGACCTTCTCTGGCGGCGGCGGCGGCGGAGCTCACCTTTCCTTCTCGACGGCGGCGGTAGCGGAACTTTTTCAGAGGGCGGCGGCGCTTTCGTTCTACGGCGGACGTGGTGAGTGCCATTCGAGCGCTTCCGACCGAGCGCGCGCGTGACCTTCTCTGTCGGCACCGGCGGCAGCGGGGAAACGTTCTCGACGGCGGGGGCGGCAGCGGAACTTTTTCAGAGGGCGGCGGCTCTTTCGTTCTACGGCGGACGTGGTGAGTGCCATTCAAAACCCTAATTCCTCTCCCATCATTCTCACATTAGATCTAAGGGCGCCCTTTTGAGCGTAGATTGTGGACGGCGGCGAGATGGAACCGGGAGAGGGGACAAGTAATGGGTAATTTCCCGAGGCTTGAAACTTAATTTCAATTCTATTTGCTTACTACCTCGACTTCTAGCTCACCTTGGTCGCCAAAAAACAGGGGACATGGTAAATTCAAATTTTCGATCAAATTCTTTCCCTCCAAGGCAGTGTTGCTTGATGGCAGCATGCGGATGATTGAGAGAGACACGATGGTTGAATGGGATATACCTTTTAAAGAGTTTGGTCCCCAAGACCTAGAATTGAAGGAAGAGGAGGCCGTGAGGAATGTTGTGGAAAAAATTGGGGAGAGTGTGATTTGGGGGCCAGAACAAGAAGTTTCTTTGTTACGGTTCGATGATTGGAAACAGGAGTATGTTAGGATTGAGACAGGGGAAGAATGTAGAAATCGATCGGCGAGACGGCTGGACAAGCAAAAGTGTTCTTTTTTTGGCAGAGCTCGTAGCTCTGAACCCTGCATCTAGGGTTGGATATGTGGCATCGAAGTTGGCTTGCCAGATTGCTGAGGATGATTGGTCTGCACAAAGGCAGATAGGGCCTTTAGTTACTGAATTGGCAGTGTTATGAGCGGAGGCTGATGCAGAAGAGGCAGTTGATAATGTTGAGGAGGTTGTATGTATCGATTGGAATACAGTTGAGATTAATGAACCGACAGATTTGGTCATTGCTCCAATGTCTGACATTGAAATGGCAACTATATTTGGTATTCCTGTAGATGAGCAAGACAAGGAAAAGGAGAAAGAAGATGCTGCAGATGATGGTAACAGACGGTCAAGGACTGCAAATACAGATGCTAATGCTGATTTTGAAATAGATTCAGAGTTGATGCAGAATGCTGTAGTTGATGTGGGTGATGGCCATGATGAAGAGCTTGTATGTGTTTATGACAAAGAAAATCCAGTTATTGAAGTAGGTAAATTGTTTCCAAGCATGGATGAGTTTAGGATGTGTTTCAGGACTTATGCAATCAAACATGAGTTTGAAACCAAGACTTTGTGGACAGATACAAAGAAATTCTATGCCAAGTGCAAAGGTTATGATGGTGGTGCCATGCCATGCAAGTGGTATATATCAGCTAGACGTCAACCTGATGGGAGGACAATAAGAGTGAATCAAATTCCAAAAGCACATACTTGTATGACAACTTCACAAAAAATTTCAAAAATGACATCCCAACTTTGGGTGGCAGAAAAAATCACTCCTGTTTTATCCAAGAAACCAAACACCACTGCAAAGAAACTGAAATTAGACCTGGAAAAGGATTACCCAATCCAGCTGCAATATACTACAGTGTGGAAGGCAAAGCAAAGAGTAATGAAAGAATTATTTGGTGATTGGGCAAATACCTTTAGAATGCTTTATAGCTTCAAAGCAGAAGTGGATAAAAGGTGTCCTGGCAGTGTTGTTGAGATAGATACTGAGGTGACACCAGATGGGAAAGTGTACTTCTCCAAATTCTTCATGGCTTTAAAGCCTTGCATTGATGGCTTCAAAGCAGGCTGCCGTCCATATTTGAGTATAGATTCATCATTTTTGACTGGCAAGTGGAATGGTCAACTTGCAGCTTGCAATGCTCTAGATGGACACAATTGGATGTACCCTGTAGCTATTGGCTTGTTTCAGTCTGAGACAGAAGCTTCATGGATATAGTTCATGATGCAGTTGAAAAGAAGCATTGGTCCAGTGTCCCCTTTGGCAATCCACACTGACGCATGTAAAGGGCTAGAAAATGCAGTGAAGATTGTTTTCCCCCATTCTGAGCAGAGGGAGTGCTTTGGTCATATGTGGATGAATGTGATAAAAGAAGCAAGCACTGAGTTTGGCCCTTGGATGGACACATACCATTCTCTTTTGTGGTACAGGTCAGGATTTAACACTGCCATCAAGTGTGATCATATCAACAACAATTTGGCAGAAAGTTTTAACAACAAGATAAAGGATTTCAAGGACTTGCCTGTCCATGACATGGTTGACCAAATTAGGATCATGATCATGAAGTGGTGGGAATTGAGAGGAAAGATTGGTGATAAGCTGCAAGGGCAGGATAAACTGCCTGCTGTGGTGCAGCAGGTAGTCAACAGGAGCAGAGGGCTTGCACATTTGTTAGTTGTGAAATCCTCATTGCATTCTGGTGAAGTTAAAGATACAAAGACTACCAGAAGGCATGTTGTTGACACTGAAAAGAAAGAGTGCAGCTGCCTTGAGTGGCAACACACTGGAAAACCTTGTGAACATGCCGTCATTTTCTTGGCATCCAAACCCAAGCTAAATATGCACCCATATTTGCATGAATATTACTCAGTTGAAAAATTCAGAGCTGCATATGCACATCCAATTCCACCACTTACAGATCAGTCTCAGTGGCCTGAAGTGGACATAGAATTCTCCTTGTGCGCTCCTTTGACGAGAAGGAAGGCTGGCAGGCCGAAACAGAGTAGATTCAAGCCTTGGTTTGAAAAAGGTGGGAGCAGTAAGAAGGGGAAGAAAGATGGAAAGAAAGACGCCAAGCCAAAGAGGCCCCAAAAAGGTAACAAAAATAGATGCAAGCGTTGTGAAGAACTTGGACACCGAGCTGGATCCATCAAGTGTAGATACACTGATCCAAAGGGGACTGTCAGGAAGAAACGTGTGTTTCAGCCCCTTGAAACAGAACCTCTTTGTCCAGCCAAAAAGGCCAGAATTGGAGGGTGTAGAAAGAAGAGGAGTGTGCAGACTGTGTTCGGCTCTGTCGATGTTGCAGTTGAAAGTGCATGGTTGATCCCATGCATGGTTTTGGTAATTAATGACAATCTCTATGGACTAATGTTTGTATTGAGCTATATTTGTAGGTGTGTCCATTTGAGTTGCTTGATCTCCATTTTGTTGGAATCAAGGTTAAGGGAAGAAAAGATTCGTGTTGATCAAGGCTTTGTGCGGGTTGATCAACTCTCAAGTCATTAATGACAATCTCTATGGACTAATGTTTGTATTGAGCTATATTTGTAGGTGTGTCCATTTGAGTTGCTTGATCTCCATTTGTTGGAATCAAGGTTAAGGGAAGAAAAGATTCGTGTTGATCAAGGCTTTGTGCGGGTTGATCAACTCTCAAGTCCAAGTGAAGATATGCCGAAGAGTGCTTTCCCCATCTTGGTGTGTGGGGGAGCGTCTTGTGATTCCTCATCAAGAAAAGCGCAATCAAGAAAGATGGTTCGTCTTGAGGAGATGAGGATCGTCTTCATCAACCTCATGTGGATTTATGCGCAAGGCTAAGGTATGATCTTGATAGGGTTTCTATTTTACCGGTCTCATTATGTTTAGTGAGAGACCGGGTTATAGGATAGATAGCCGTTCTATCAAGAGGGGCTCTCGACCAAGTATCGTGATCGTATCGTTCGTGGAGAGCTCAAACCTTTGCATCCATGCAATCATCCTTATTGGTTCTTATTTGGCTTTTATCCATGTGAGAATTTAGAGCTTGTGTTCATCTCCATACCAAGCTCTAGTTCATCAAAAACGGATCTCATGAATATCTTCTTGCGTTTTTGATATTGGAGGTTTTACCGGTTTGTCTCTTCTACGAGAGGTCAAACTCTCTCCTTATGATTTCCTCCTCACATGATAGACCATGATGTGTATATGCATGATCTTGTAGGGCTTGTGGTTATCTTCGAAACAAGCCCAAGATCATAGAAAACGGAGTCTTGATGAAAAGCTTGTGCGTTTTCGGTATTGGAGATTTTGCCGGTTCATCCGCTTGGAAAGGTCTCACCATTCCATCCCTTTGCACAATCTCCTTGGCTTGTTTCAATATTTTGACTTTTTGTAGGGTAAGCTCTTGTCGTCCTCTTTCCAACAAAATTGGATTCACTCGATTCGGAGCTTCCACGCAAAAGTTATTCAGTTTCAGGGTTGCTGTTTTCACTGCTGGCCGGAAGTACCGGTCCCTGGACCGGTACTACCGCTGGGCACTTCCGGTGCCCAGTTCCGGCTCCTCTTCCGCTTATCTCCCCAGGTACTGGAACTTTGTGTTCCCCCGAAATTTGGACCGGAAGTAGAACCGGAAGTACCGGGCCACCGGAAGTACCGGTGACCGTGGCGGTACTTCCGCTCTCTACTTCCGGTGGAAATTTCCCGTGGCACTTCCGCTTATGAAAATGGGTTTCTGTATCTTTTCCGGAAGTTGCACCGGAAGTGACACCGGTACTACCGCTAAACCGGAAGTACCGGCGCTTCCAGCGGAACTTCCGCCCTTGCGAGTTTTATCTTCTAGCCGTTGGAAGGCTGTTTTGGGTGGGTCGGAAGTACCGCCCCTTGGGCCGGTACTACCGGCCCTGCGGGTTTGTTTCCTCCTGTGTACCGTTGGGGGCTGCCTTGTGTAGGGCGGTAGTACCGCCCTTTGGGCCGGTACTACCGGCCCTGCGGAATTCTGTGCCCAACGGCCAGATTCCCAGGGCACCCTTTTAAGGGCCCCTTCTTCCCCAACGGTTCTAAGGCTCTTGGTGAACCTTTTGCTCTCTCTCTCCTCCATTGTTGCACATCTTTGAGAGCTTGATTCCTCCACTTCCCTCCAATGATTCTTGCCCATCTTTAGGGAAACAAGAGAGGAGATCTAGATCTACCATTCCACCAATCAAATTCTCCTCTAAGTGAGGGGAACCTTGTGGATCTAGATTTGGGGTTGCTTTGTGTTCATCCCCTTTGTTCTTCCTCTCTTATTCCCCCCAAAGCATTTGTTGCTTGGTTGGAATTTGAGAGTGAAGGACTTGACCACTTCGTGTGTTCTTGCCTCTTGCATTAGTTGCATCGGGTTGCTCTCTCCACGGTGATACGTGAAGTTAAAGGTTGAAGAGCTTGTTACTCTTGGGTGCATTGTGTTCCCAAGAGCTTGTTGCCTCGTGGGTGCATTGTGTACCCTAGACGGTTGGAGGTGCCGCGAAGACTTCGAGTTGTGAAGCTTCGGCACGAGTTTGGGAGCCCCCAATTGAGTTGTGGGTGTGTGCCCCAAGAGAAGTTGTAAAGGGCTCCGGAATCCGCCCCGAAGGATTCCGATAGTGGAAGGTGAACCAAACCTTTGGGTGCGGTTCATCGGAGAATAGGGTGAGGCCTTTGTGGCATCTTGAGTAGGCCTTTTGTGGCGAGCTCACACCCCTCCAACGAGACGTACTCCCTTAACAAGGAGGAACTCGGGAATAAATCTTCGTCTCCGCGTGCCTCGGTTATTTCTATACCCGAGCTTTTACTTATGCACTTTACATTGTGATAGCCTTCGTGCTTGAAGTTCATATCTTGCTATCTCCTTGTTGCTTGAATTGCTTAGCATAAGTTGTTGGTGCACGTAGGTAACCCTAGCATATTAGGTTGTTGGCTTGTTAATTTAAACACATAGTTTTATTCCGCAATTAAAAAGTTTTAATCGCCTATTCACCCCCCCACCTCTAGGCGACATCTCGGGCATAGTTGTTCTTTCAGCAGTGCCTGTGCAACCTGGAGATGTGCAACCTGAAGCTATTTTGGAGGAAGTTGAAGTTTTTCTGGACCAAGTTGAAAGTGAAGATGTTCTGGAAACTGTAGCTAAAGCTGTTCTGGAAACTGAAGCTGAAACTGAAGCTGAAGCTGTTCTGGAAGCTGAAACTGAAGATGTGGAAACTGAAGCTGAAGCTGTTCTGGACCAAGTGCAAACTGAAGCAGCTTTGGAACAAGTTTTCCAGCCTGAAATTCCCCCTCGAAGGCCTAGTGAAGGAGATGCAAAGAAAACAAGGAGCATGAATGATCTTCTTGATATAGAAGCAAAAGCAAGCAAAAGCAAGCCGAAGCCGAAGAAGAAGAAATCAAATGCTAAGAAAAAGTGATGTATTGCTACTCGAATTTGATTCTTGAACACTTGTGTGATTTGTAATAATGCTACTTTGATTCGTGAAAACTTGTGTGATTTGTAATAATGCTAAACTAGAATTTGAGTTTGAAATTCAAATATTTGCTGAAATTCAAATATGATGCTAAATTCAAATTTGTACCTTTTCTATGTTTGTTTGAGCTTCCTACGCTGTCTGTAATGTACAACACCTCCCATGGTTGACCTGATCTCTTTTGTGAGACACAACTCATCGTCGTCGAAAACGTGTTAGAAATGGCCTCCAAAGCTAGGGGAAATGACCCCATTTCTATCAACTTTTTTTTCGACATTGTCCAAATCACCTAGATATTATTCAACAGGTAGTATGTGACATTATAAGACAATGTGCACTGGTTTTCCATTTTTTTGATTTTTTTTGAATTTTTTTTGCTCATTTCAAATTCGGTCAAACCCTAAGTTTGACCAACATTTAAACAAGTTCTACACACAAAAATGGAAAAGTAAGCCTGGATCCTTCTTAGTCACACCAAAATGAACCTTTGGTGGGGTTTTGGACAACTTCATTCCCAAAACCTTAAACCACTTGTCTTCAACCTTGACTTCATATGGCAGAGTTCTGCCGATATCACATCTTATGCATGAACAGAGAGATTGAATGTATATATACCTTGTTTATAAGATCCAATAGGTATTATGTGACATTATAAAACAATGTGCACTGGTTTTCCATTTTTTTGATTTTTTTTTTGAATTTTTGTTGCTCATTTCAAATTCGGTCAAACCCTAAGTTTGACCAGCATTTAAACAAGTTCTATACACAAAAATGGAAAAGTAAGCCTGGATCCTTCTTAGTCACACCAAAATGAACCTTTGGTGGGGTTTTGGACAACTTCATTCCCAAAACCTTAAACCGCTTGTCTTCAACCTTGACTTCATATGGCAGAGTTCTGCCGATATCACATCTTATGCATGAACAGAGAGATTGTATGTATATATACCTTGTTTATAAGATCCAATAGGTAGTATGTGACATTATAAGACAATGTGCACTAGTTTTCAATTTTTTTGATTTTTTTTGAATTTTTGTTGCTCATTTCAAATTCTGTCAAACCCTAAGTTTGACCAGCATTTAAACAAGTTCTACACACAAAAATGGAAAAGTATGCCTGGATCCTTCTTAGTCACACCAAAATGAACCTTTGGTGGGGTTTTGGAAAACTTCATTCCCAAAACCTTAAACCACTTGTCTTCAACCTTGACTTCATATGGCAGAGTTCTGCCGATATCACATCTTATGCATGAACAGAGAGCTTGAATGTATATATACCTTGTTTATAAGATCCAATAGGTAGTATGTGACATTATAAGACAATGTGCACTGGTTTTCCATTTTTTGATTTTTTTTGAATTTTTGTTGCTCATTTCAAATTCGGTCAAACCCTAAGTTTGACCAGCATTTAAACAAGTTCTACACACAAAAATGGAAAAGTAAGCCTGGATCCTTCTTAGTCACACCAAAATGAACCTTTGGTGGGGTTTTGGACAACTTCATTCCAAAAACCTTAAACCACTTGTCTTCAACCTTGACTTCATATGGCAGAGTTCTGCCGATATCACATCTTATGCATGAACAGAGAGATTGAATGTATATATACCTTGTTTATAAGATCCAATAGGTAGTATGTGACATTATAAGACAATGTGCACTGGTTTTCCATTTTTTTGATTTTTTTTGAATTTTTGTTGCTCATTTCAAATTCGGTCAAACCCTAAGTTTGACCAGCATTTAAACAAGTTCTACACACAAAAATGGAAAAGTATGCCTGGATCCTTCTTAGTCACACCAAAATGAACCTTTGGTGGGGTTTGGACAACTTCATTCCCAAAACCTTAAACCACTTGTCTTCAACCTTGACTTCATATGGCAGAGTTCTGCCGATATCACATCTTATGCATGAACAGAGAGCTTGAATGTATATATACCCTTGTTTATAAGATCCAATAGGTAGTATGTGACATTATAAGACAATGTGCACTGGTTTTCCATTTTTTTGATTTTTTTTTGAATTTTTGTTGCTCATTTCAAATTCGGTCAAACCCTAAGTTTGACCAGCATTTAAACAAGTTCTACACACAAAAATGGAAAAGTAAGCCTGGATCCTTCTTAGTCACACCAAAATGAACCTTTGGTGGGGTTTTGGACAACTTCATTCCAAAAACCTTAAACCACTTGTCTTCAACCTTGACTTCATATGGCAGAGTTCTGCCGATATCACATCTTATGCATGAACAGAGAGATTGAATGTATATATACCTTGTTTATAAGATCCAATAGGTAGTATGTGACATTATAAGACAATGTGCACTGGTTTTCCATTTTTTTGTTTTTTTTTAATTTTTTGCTCATTTCAAATTCGGTCAAACCCTAAGTTTGACCAGCATTTAAACAAGTTCTACACACAAAAATGGAAAAGTAAGCCTGGATCCTTCTTAGTCACACCAAAATGAACCTTTGGTGGGGTTTTGGACAACTTCATTCCCAAAACCTTAAACCACTTGTCTTCAACCTTGACTTCATATGGCAGAGTTCTGCCGATATCACATCTTATGCATGAACAGAGAGCTTGAATGTATATATACCTTGTTTATAAGATCCAATAGGTAGTATGTGACATTATAAGACAATGTGCACTGGTTTCCATTTTTTTTGATTTTTTTTGAATTTTTGTTGCTCATTTCAAATTCGGTCAAACCCTAAGTTTGACCAGCATTTAAACAAGTTCTACACACAAAAATGGAAAAGTAAGCCTGGATCCTTCTTAGTCACACCAAAATGAACCTTTGGTGGGGTTTTGGACAGCTTCATTCCCAAAAACCTTAAACCACTTGTCTTCAACCTTGACTTCATATGGCAGAGTTCTGCCGATATCACATCTTATGCATGAACAGAGATTGAATGTATATATACCTTGTTTATAAGATCCAATAGGTAGTATGTGACATTATAAGACAATGTGCACTGGTTTTCCATTTTTTTGATTTTTTTTGAATTTGTTGCTCATTTCAAATTCGGTCAAACCCTAAGTTTGACCAGCATTTAAACAAGTTCTACACACAAAAATGGAAAAAGTAAGCCTGGATCCTTCTTAGTCACACCAAAATGAACCTTTGGTGGGGTTTTGGACAACTTCATTCCCAAAACCTTAAACCACTTGTCTTCAACCTTGACTTCATATGGCAGAGTTCTGCCGATATCACATCTTATGCATGAACAGAGAGCTTGAATGTATATATACCTTGTTTATAAGATCCAATAGGTAGTATGTGACATTATAAGACAATGTGCACTGGTTTTCCATTTTTTTGATTTTTTTTGAATTTTTGTTGCTCATTTCAAATTCGGTCAAACCCTAAGTTTGACCAGCATTTAAACAAGTTCTACACACAAAATGGAAAAGTAAGCCTGGATCCTTCTTAGTCACACCAAAATGAACCTTTGGTGGGGTTTTGGACAACTTCATTCCCAAAACCTTAAACCACTTGTCTTCAACCTTGACTTCATATGGCAGAGTTCTGCCGATATCACATCTTATGCATGAACAGAGAGATTGAATGTATATATACCTTGTTATAAGATCCAATAGGTAGTATGTGACATTATAAGACAATGTGCACTGGTTTTCCATTTTTTTGTTTTTTTTGAATTTTGTTGCTCATTTCAAATTCGGTCAAACCTAAGTTGACCAGCATTTAAACAAGTTCTACACACAAAATGGAAAAGTAAGCCTGGATCCTTCTTAGTCACACCAAAATGAACCTTTGGTGGGTTTTGGACAACTTCATTCCCAAAACCTTAAACCACTTGTCTTCAACCTTGACTTCATATGGCAGAGTTCTGCCGATATCACATCTTATGCATGAACAGAGAGCTTGAATGTATATATACCTTGTTTATAAGATCAATAGGTAGTATGTGACATTATAAGACAATGTGCACTGGTTTTCCATTTTTTTGATTTTTTTGAATTTTTGTTGCTCATTTCAAATTCGGTCAAACCCTAAGTTTGACCAGCATTTAAACAAGTTCTACCACAAAATGGAAAAGTAAGCCTGGATCCTTCTTAGTCACACCAAAATGAACCTTTGGTGGGGTTTTGGACAACTTCATTCCAAAAACCTTAAACCACTTGTCTTCAACCTTGACTTCATATGGCAGAGTTCTGCCGATATCACATCTTATGCATGAACAGAGAGATTGAATGTATATATACCTTGTTTATAAGATCCAATAGGTAGTATGTGACATTATAAGACAATGTGCACTGGTTTTCCAATTTTTTTGATTTTTTTTGAATTTTTGTTGCTCATTTCAAATTCTGTCAAACCCTAAGTTTGACCAGCATTTAAACAAGTTCTACACACAAAATGGAAAAGTAAGCCTGGATCCTTCTTAGTCACACCAAAATGAACCTTTGGTGGGGTTTTGGAAAACTTCATTCCCAAAACCTTAAACCACTTGTCTTCAACCTTGACTTCATATGGCAGAGTTCTGCCGATATCACATCTTATGCATGAACAGAGAGCTTGAATGTATATATACCTTGTTTATAAGATCCAATAGGTAGTATGTGACATTATAAGACAATGTGCACTGGTTTTCCATTTTTTTATTTTTTTTTATTTTTTGTTGCTCATTTCAAATTCGGTCAAACCCTAAGTTTGACCAGCATTTAAACAAGTTCTACACACAAAATGGAAAAGTAAGCCTGGATCCTTCTTAGTCACACCAAATGAACCTTTGGTGGGGTTTTGGACAACTTCATTCCCAAAACCTTAAACCACTTGTCTTCAACCTTGACTTCATATGGCAGAGTTCTGCCGATATCACATCTTATGCATGAACAGAGATTGAATGTATATATACCTTGTTTATAAGATCCAATAGGTAGTATGTGACATTATAAGACAATGTGCACTGGTTTTCCATTTTTTTGATTTTTTTTGAATTTTTGTTGCTCATTTCAAATTCGGTCAAACCCTAGTTTGACCGGCATTTAAACAAGTTCTACACACAAAAATGGAAAAGTAAGCCTGGATCCTTCTTAGTCACACCAAAATGAACCTTTGGTGGGGTTTTGGACAACTTCATTCCCAAAACCTTAAACCACTTGTCTTCAACCTTGACTTCATATGGCAGAGTTCTGCCGATATCACATCTTATGCATGAACAGAGAGCTTGAATGTATATATACCTTGTTTATAAGATCCAATAGGTAGTATGTGACATTATAAGACAATGTGCACTGGTTTTCCATTTTTTTGATTTTTTTAATTTTGTTGCTCATTTCAAATTCGGTCAAACCCTAAGTTTGACCAGCCTTTAAACAGTTCTACACACAAAATGGAAAAGTAAGCCTGGATCCTTCTTAGTCACATCAAAATGAACCTTTGGTGGGGTTTTGGACAGCTTCATTCCCAAAACCTTAACCACTTGTCTTCAACTTGACTCATATGGCAGAGTTCTGCCGATATCACATCTTATGCATGAACAGAGAGATTGAATGTATATCTACCTTGTTTAAAGATCCAATAGGTAGTATGTGACATTATAAGACAATGTGCACTGGTTTTCCATTTTTTTGTTTTTTTTAATTTTTTGCTCATTTCAAATTCGGTCAAACCCTAAGTTTGACCAGCATTTAAACAAGTTCTACCACAAAAATGGAAAGTAAGCCTGGATCCTTCTTAGTCACACCAAAATGAACCTGTGGTGGGGGTTTTGGAACAACTTCATTCCCAAAACTTAAACCACTTGTCTTCACCTTGACTTCATATGGCAGAGTTCTTGCCGATATCATCTATGCATGAACAGAGAGCTTGAATGTATATATATCTTGTTTATAGATCCAATAGGTAGTATGTGACATTATAAGACAATGTGCACTGGTTTTCCATTTTTTTGAATTTTTGTTGCATTCAAATTCGGTCAAACCCTAAGTTTGACCAGCATTTAAACAAGTTCTACGCACAAAAATGGAAAAGTAAGCTGGATCCCTTAGTCACACACCAAAATGAACCTTTGGTGGGTTTTGGACAACTTCATTCCCAAACCTTAAACCATTTTCTTCAACCTTGACTTCATATGGCAGAGTTCTGCCGATATACATCTATGCATGAACAGAGAGTTTGATGTATATATACCTTGTTTATAAGATCCAATAGGTAGTATGTGACATTATAGACAATGTGCACTGGTTTCCATTTTTTTNTTTTGGACAACTTCATTCCCAAAACCTTAAACCACTTATCTTCAACCTTGACTTCATATGGCAGAGTTCTGCCGATATCACATCTTATGCATGAACAGAGAGCCTGAATGTATATATAGCTTGTTTATAAGATCCAATAGGTAGTATGTGACATTATAAGACAATGTGCACTGGTTTTCCATTTTTTTGATTTTTTTGAATTTTTGTTGCTCATTTCAAATTCGGTCAAATCCTAAGTTTGACCAGCATTTAAACAAGTTCTGCACACAAAAATGGAAAAGTAAGCCTGGTGAGATTTTTGCTGTACCTTTGGTGAGGTTTTTTGCTATACAAGGACCGTTGACTGCCTCCAAATCTCAGTTGACCACCTCGAAAGCTAGGGGAAACGACCCCATTTCTATCCATGCAATGAACTTCAGCCGTCCGATTGTTCTTCTAGAAGGAATCTTAGGCCAGGCTCTGGGCGATCCGTGGGAGGGCTGGTTCCGCTAGCTGATTGGCTAGCCTTTTTTTCAGAGCGTGAGAGAGGATAAGGATGCGTGGAATAGTCCACGAAGATGCACGGGCGCATGCAAGCGCGCGCTGCCGCAGCCCTCGAACACGTCGCAGCCTAGCTATTAATTTTTTAACAGCGTCGCACCCTAGCTATTCACGTTCACGCGTCGCACAGAGCATTACTGCACACGTTGGTCCGTTGCGTGAGACTTTGGACTTGCGTTAATGCACGCATTCAGGGTCACGTTGCATGCGTACTACGAAGCGTAATTTTTTCTACGCTTTCCGACGGCATGTCTTTCACCCGTCTCTTAACTCATCCACCCCAATTAATACGCACGTCTCATCGCAGTCTTTAAATAGAGCCTATCCAACCCATTGCCTCCTCTCATCCCTCTCCAGCCCCATTGCCTCCTCCTCCCTCTAGCAACATGGACAGCCCAATCTCTCTCCCTTCCAGCCCCGAGCCCTACAGCGACGAGGACAACCACCCACAGCCGCTTGGCTGGTGGGAGGCGCCGCCGAGGGATCCTCCGAGGCGTCGGCGTCCCAAAAAACGCCGGCGATCCGTCTTCTCGGAGGGCCCCTTCGTCCACAACCCCACTCCCGACGACGTCGCGAAGATGAACAACCGCTCCGAGAAGGCCCTCCAACGCCGTCTAGCCTTCCTGGAGATGCAGGAGAGGGAGGAACTCGCCGCCGAGGAGAGGAAGGCGGCGGCCGCCGAGGAGAGGAAGGCGGCGAAGAAGTGGTACCCCGTCCGGGAGGACAGGGCCACGAAGCGGCTCCGGGATGAGAATCTCCGGGCCTTGTCCGACGCCGAGATGGCGCACAGGGCGGCGGAGTGGAGGAAGGCCGCCGGCGGCGAGTAGGTTACGGCCCGCAGACGAAGGGGCGCCAACGGGTAGCGGTTAGGGTTTAGGGCCCTTTATATTTAGGGCTATGAAATGTAATTTTTCTTTTTTAGTTTAATATATGTAACGTGTAATGTGGGTCGGGCCACTATATATATATATATATATGTAATGTGGATGCAGTTATGGATAATATATGTTATGGATGCCAATGTTTTCTTTGACTCCTTAATGTCCTCAACAAATTCATTTGAATTTTGGGGTAATTTTCAGCAATAGCCAACATACTCTTCTCCCATCGCTGTGTGTTAACCGCTGGACCGTCGCTGGTCTTGACGCGTGACCTGCGGTCCAACTGACTAGTGGGGCCCCGCGTCCCATCGATGTTGTCATGTCAAAACCCAGCACCGCCCCTTTGCCTGGACTGTGCACGTTTTGTCTAATTAAAATTCTATAAATATGTCTTAAAATGAACCTATACATTAAAAGCCCTTATTAGTGGGTCCCACGTGTCAATGGTGAAAGAAAAGGGACAAATCTCAACCAAGCGTGGGAATTCAAAACCATGGCCCTTGGTAATGCTAGCATGCCTTAAAATGTCTTACAAAAGTGAACAGAGTGAGTAAACAAACTAAAATGCTGAAAAATGATAAGTAAATAATAAAAAGAAGAGAGGACATAGGGAGAGGGAGACGCATCCTATTTTTATTGGGCCCAACAAGACGTGCAACGGGTCAAATAATAAAAACAAGCATCCTCTTACTATTAGGCCTGGAGTGTGCACATTTTTTTTTTTGCCGAAAGATCACATCTTTTGACATTGGGCCTGGCTAGGTTTTACTTGGGCCTGGCCTTTTCGCCTATCCGTTGTAGTTTTTTTCTACAAAAGAACGGAACATTTCACACACATTTCTAACGTTTTACAAATTTAACCAAACTAAATAAATGTTGGATTTGTGATGCATATCTGCCAAGTCTTAGCCATACACAAATGGCCCGAGCTAACTGCTACACTAATTACATTGTTACAATGACCAAGGATCAGCAAATAGACAACACACATTTGCAACATTTTAGGATTTGGAACAAACCAAATGAATTTGCATCTGTCATGCATTACTTCCAAGTCTTAGCCATACAGAAATTGTCCAAACTAACTGCAACACTAGTTACATTGCTTAGTGACTAATGATCAGCAAATAAACAACACCAAGAGCAATTGCACATAAATAAAAAACTACAGACATCAGATTGTCCTGCTTCTTCAGATCGACAAGCTTCTTTAGGTGCTTGCTCATCTTCTTCATCTCCTTCACTTCCGCCGCAACCCCATCCGCTTTCCCCACCGGAGCAACCACCGTGGCTGATCCCCACTGCTTGGCCGTCGGCGTCGAATTGACCTCCAGGAAGGCGCCCTCCAGTTCAATCCTATTGATGTACTCATCAAGCCACTCGAAATGGTGGCATTTCGGCAGATCCGGCTGAAAACAGAGCAAAATTTCCCCAAATCGGATGAAACCCTAATTCCCAAATCGGATGAAAACCACAAAATTGATGAAAATAAAATGAAATTGGTAGAGGGGAAACTAAGATCTCACCTTCCCTGGCTCTGGTTTGCTCTCGTATTTCACAAACTCGCGCCCGGCGTTGCCTTTCTCATCGCTCACGGTGGTCAGGCGCTTCAGGGGTGCCGTCCGTGGGCAGTCAGGGCACCGTCCCAGCGGCACTGGACCATAGCGCGGCCACCGGCAGGTTGAAGAGGAGGTCGACATCACCGCCGGCGTTGCAGCGCTTAAAGGATCGCCGGAGAAGAAGGGGGGTAGGAACGGGCGGATGCTCTGTACTGCAACGGTCGAATGAACGCTAGCTCTGGTGCGGGGACGAGATCGTCTCTCTTGTTGCAGCTATGTGTTCTGGGTCCCACGACGTGAGGTGGACAAGCAGTGGGTCCCACGATCTGACGTGGATAAGTTTTGGGTCCCGCTCAGCCCATGTAGTTTGAATTGATAAGCTGTCTACTGATGTTTAAGAGAAGTGTCGCATTGCAGCTATAAGTCTCCCATCAGACGTTGCATGCTAGCTATTTCCAACAAGAACGTCGCTTCTCGTCCATTTCCTTGGAAATATGTCGCACAGAGGCTATTCACCCTGTGCTGCCTGACCAGGTACGGGAGGAGCTGCTGCACTACAATTCAAGTCTGGAACTGCTGCACTCTGTGCTGTCCCTGCCGTATGAGATTTATGATGACGGTCGTTTGCTCTGTTATGTGATTCTCCTGCATCCAATCTGCGCACCGCGCTCATGGTCGGTTGGACTGAATCCGGAGAAGGCATCGTAGATATCACAACTCCATCTTCTTCTCTTGCCACAGTGTTGCGCCTGTCTTCCGAACCAAGTCGACCGTGTTGTCCGCCATGCAGCGGCAGCCCGGCGAGCGGTGTCTCCGAAACTCCGGCCGCGATCATCGACCTTGCACGGGGGCGGTCTAGAGTTTTCTGGGCAGCGTCCTCGCGACCGGCCGCTCGATCTCCGTCCTCGTCGGCGACCTCTTCTTCGACAGGCTCCGTCAGGCTCCTACGACCACATCTACACCGACCTGCACCAGGTTCTTTGGGTTCGCGTCAAGGCAGTGAGTGCACCTGATTTTACATCTAACTAGCAATCTCACCTGTTAATACTAGATTGTTTAGTACGTATATTCAGTGTACGTGGTTTATATATCTAGGAGTACTTGTGGAGATTAATTGCTTTGCTAGCTTCTTTTGATGTATCCTGCCATGGTTAATCTGATTAGTAGCAGCATCGTATTTCTTATATTTTATTTATCATGCTGCTCTCTTGCTGTAGCCATGGTTGTTCAGTACTACTCTACTAGTATTTCTGAATACTAGTTATACACCCTTTGAACGATAAAAATAAGGTAAAGTACTAGTTATACATGAATTAGTACTGTTGGTTATTTCTTTGATTCATTCGATATGGTGCAAATTATCCAGAGGAGTTATTCTGTCTATGTACTATAAATTTGTACGCATTATCTAGATGAGTTAAATGGGACTGTCTATTTGGCAGTCGACTGATTTTTAATTCGTCATAAGGGCATGTACAGTGCAGGCGCTTAGTTACAGGCGCTAGGATAATTATCCCGGCCGAGTGACAGTTATGATGTTTAATCCCGGCCGATGGGCGCTTGTTTACGAGCGTCGGCGCAAAAGTTTGCGTCGGGCGCTTCCTTTCATTTCTTCGCGCGACAGCAAAAGTGAAACGAGTAATCCAGAGAAATAAGCGCCTGCTGTTGGAGCCTAGCGTTGTAGCTATACAGACGCTGGGATCAATCGATCGGTTTTTTTCTGCTCTAGCGTCTACACAAGCGCCTAGCATTGAACTTGCCCTAAGTCAAATTTTGTTCTAGCCATAGGATGACACATGAATATTTGAATTTTTTCTATTTCACCAAAAGTCATTTTTTACATGCAATTTACAGTGTATATACATGTAATTACAGTGTATATATATTTAACTTACAGTGTATATATATGTCATTTACATTGAATATACATGTAATTTACACTGTATATACATGCATACAGTATACATTTAACTTACATATAATTTACAATGTATATACATGTAATATATAGTGAATATACATGTAATTATTAATGCAAATACCTATAAATTTACAATGTATATATATAATTCAAAAAATTGCTAGATATAATCCGAAGATCTCATTTTCTATCAGAAATTTGTCTTTATTCTCCAGAGAGCATACGATGTCGTTTCGGTGCGAAATTTGTCACGGTGATGCGTATCATACTCAGGTACGCGCATGATTTTTTTCGGAATTTTTTAAACAGTTTTTGTTTTTTTATATTTTTTTGAAAATACCGGGAGCTGGTGCTCGGGCACCAAAACGCCGTTCTCCATAGCTATGCACATACCGTCACATGAACATGCAGAAGATTCCCGCTGGTCAAACTCCATCCAGATTAGAAGGACACGATCCATGCAATTAGTACAGTAATACTCTCCTTTTTATTTTTAGTGGGGGTAGGAGCGTTATCATGAGAGTACTAGCACGTACGCTGAGAGAAAGGGCGCGTAAGCGACGGAAAACATTATCTCCAAGTTCACCCTCCCGACAAGAGAGCGAGGGACAAAAAAATCGACTTTTGACGAAAAGAAAATCAGTCAACAGTTGATTAGCTATCCGTAAATTAGTGACAAATTGTATCCGACCTCCAACAGTACCTCCGTCAACTGAACCCTAGAAGATACCTCTGCGCCCCATGGAGACGGAAATGGAGGCGGGCGATCCTAGTTCCAAGAGGAGGAGATTGGTGTCTCCCGGAGCGGGTGAAGATGGAGGACGCGCCGACGGCATCAGCAAACTCCCCGATGACGTCCTCCGCCACATCGTCTCCCTCCTCCCCACCAAGGACGGTGCCCGTACCCAGATCCTCGCGCCCGTCTCAACCTCGACTGCCGTGACCTCGCCGGGCATCCGAGTCGACTTCCCGGTGTCGTATCACGCATCCTTTCCTCGCACCTAGGCCCCGGCCGCCGCTTCTGCCTCCATAGACTGATCAACTTCGGGGTCGAAAAGCAGAAATTGTTTCTCTCTAGGTCTCAAGACCCACCCAAAGCAACACTAATTATCACCCTCTCTTCCCCTCCCCTCCCCTATCTCTTTCTACAGTAAGGAGAGAGGCGACCGGAGAGGGACACGTTTTCCGCCGGCGAATCGACCGCCTTCCTCTTCTCTGTCGGCCTCGGTGCCGCCGGAGAGGGGGGAGGGTCGATTTGCCGGTCGGATCTGTGTATAGCTAGGGTAGTTGTGCTCCTAGTCTGTTAGAGTGCGTGGCGGTGCTGGCTCGATGCCGGCGGCGTCGTCGCGAATAAATCCTCCCCGGTCGTGGTCTGGGCATCGCCGTGATGTTAGATCTTGCGGTTGGGGAATGGGTCTGTCTGGGCGAGATCACCGGGGCGGCGGCGGGGATCTCACCGTGGACTTTTGTTCTCCCTCCTCGTCCCCGCCGCGGCGTCGTCGTCTCCAGCGTCGTCGGGAGGATGGGAGATGGTGTGCAGGAGCTTGGGCTGTCGGCCGGTCGTGGTCGGCGGTGTACCAGCTGGTTGCGTGGTTCGTGCTCGGCCGGTGGCAAGTGGATGGCGGATCTGGAGCTCCTCCGCGACCTCGTCGCCGGATGATCCTGGATCCGGAGGATGAAGACGAGCCTGGGGCTGTTCCCCGACCTACGATCCACAGAGAAAGGTGGGCATCTTCGATGCTTCTTCTGGCGGTTCATAAAGCCATTCTGGCGATGGGGCTCCTTCATCTTCGGGCATGCTGGCTGCCGTCGTCTCTCCTGGTGGTGCTTCCTGGCGCCGGCGGCGAGCGACGGTGTTGTCTGGGTGTGGTAGCAAACCCTAGGGGCTGCTTTGTCGTTTTGCTGTTTCCCAGGGGTTTTCTGCTTTTGTGCATGTCTACGTGTCCAGCTGGACCGTATTTCTCTGTATGTGTGCGTATTCTGTACTATCTGTGTCTTTGACTTAATATATATGTACGCTTATCCAAAAAAAAAAAAACTTCGGGGTCGACGCTACCGTGGATGTGTGGCTCCAATCAGCCGCTCTCTGCAATCTCTAAGAGCTTGATGTATCCTACAGCGAAACGTATCCGCTGCCACCGGTATCGGCATCCATCTCCCGCCTCTCCACCACCCTCCGTGTTGTCACCATTACAGGATGCCACTTCCCCGACGACACCGTTCAAGGGCTTCAGTTCCCCCAGCTTAAGCAGCTCACACTTCAAATGGTCAGAATCTCAGAGTGTTCGCTGCACCACATGATTGCCGCGTGCCCTGCTCTGGAGACCTTGCTGATTAGCTGCAGCTTCGGCTTCCGTTGCGTCCGGATCAACTCCCTTAGCATTAGAAGCATCAGTGTGCTTGCTACACGTCCATCATTCTATAATTTGACTCACAATTTGCTCCAGCTAGGGGAACTCGTCATTGAGAATGCCCCATGCCTTAAGAGGCTGCTCAATCTTGATGAAAGCGATGACCTCCATATATCGGTAATTTCCGCACCTAAACTGGAGATCCTACGCTGCGTTTCGGACACTACCAAAATCTCGTTTGGATCAGCGGTTATTAAGGTAGCTAATGCCTTCCAACTTCTTCCTTTACGAGGATTATGACTTGCATTCCTGTGTGCTCTTAAGCACATTTCTTCTGCACTTGTTCAGTTGTTCATGGCCTAATGTTTTCTTACATGCTTGATAAAGGGATTGTGCATTCATAGCCTAACAACCGTGGTGCGGACTGTCAAGATTTTAGCTGTCGATATGCGGATTCTTAGTCTGGATACAGTTATCGACTTGATGAGATTCTTTCCGTGCTTGGAGAAGTTGTACATTGAGGTGATGATTCTTCATTGACAGTTCAACTGCTCTGTTCATCTACTTATGTTGTTAAGTTCTTAACTTTTTTTTTATGTTTCAGTGCTCTTATTACTCATTCCAATCAGGTCCAAGCAATGTGTGGCGTCTTAAACACCAGAATCCCGACATCCATCTTAAGACAATATTGTTGCAAAAGTATCGGGGCTTCAAGTCACAAGTTAACTTTCTTACATTCTTTGTGTTGAACGCGAAATTGCTAGAGTTGATGACACTTGGCATCAGAAGCTGGGACAACAATGAGAAGTTCTTGGAAAAACAACGCAGGAAGCTGCAGCTAGAGGAAAGGGTTTCCAGAGATGCTCGGTTCAATTTTACGCCTGACGTCGGATATCAACGCAATTATTAGTATATCACTATTTTCGTGATATGGATTTATCCGATCCCTTTGCATTTAGATAGATGTTGAAGCTCGATTGGTTCTTTTGGCGAATATCTTGTTTGTATTCCCTCCAAACTATTAATTCTTGTGCTGGTAGTCGTCTTGTAGGGTTCACATTATCCTGAAACATTAATTAACATCATCTAAGCCTACTATCTGTGATGTTTCACTTTCAGTGACTAATGTATTACGATTGTTCTTGCTGCAAACCACCAGTCCTTGTATGTATGTGAAAGCTGAAAGCCAAGCCAGCGTCAAATTTTCATATGTGTGATCAGGGAGGTCCATTTTCTCCTTGCGCTGATTGCAAGATTTTGTCTATCCCTCATTTGGATTGTTACTTTGAATGACTAGTACCTTATTTCTGCTCTTACCAATAACCATGGTCTCTGATTTGTATGTGGCATTGAAACAAAGCTCACATATTATATTCCTTTTGTTATTGGAAGTTACAATGGTGGCTATATGTTTTTGAATTTATCTCTAGATACGTGAACTGGTGAGATGAACAGAGCTTACAATTTTGGGTCTGCATGCCATTTTATCCCACATGATATTTCGTTTTTGTTTTTAAGATTATTTCTGTTTCACAGCAATTTCACGTTTATTCTGAATAGTCCTTGTTTTTGTGTGCTAAAATAGTTAGTATTTGTTCTACTAGTTATTTTATTTACTTCAAGCAGAAAGGCTGGATCAGCAAGAACGAAGTTAAACTGATGGAATAAACAGTATGTATGCTAGAACATATCCAATGTCAATGGAACGCTTCTGACCGTAGTTAGGAAAACCCCGACAAATTGCAGGAACATTAAAAAAGGAGCATTTTTCAACATGTAGCAAGATACATTTGTGAAATGCCATTTTAAGTCTATCTGTGTCTAGAGTCTACTCTTACTGAATTTACTTTTGCTTTAGGGTTTATGGGGAATTATATTGGATTTCTGGTTTTCATTGTTTCACAATCTACTAATCAGTTTCATTTATGACTTTCTCAACCCTTTCATCTAAATACACTGTGGGATTAGTGATTATGTAGTTAAAGAATGTTACACTTACATTATTTGTGTAGCGTTAGGATCATTGAGCAATGTCCTGTGAACTTTAAGAATAATCAGTTAGTTTGTTAGACGAATAGTCAATTTATTACTGTGTAATTTGAGTGGGAATTGCAGCACTTGTTCCTTGAAAAGATGCATGCTATTAACTTTAGGGATGGATCAATGCCAGTTCGTTAGAGGAATAGTCAATTTATTCGCCGGTTTGATGAATCTCCAGTGAGATACACCCTTGATCATTGTTTATATATCTGTGGGCATGATTTGTTATAGGCTCTCATAGCTTGTTATCTTCTGGAACCCTGAAATACTGAAGTGTTAATATATGAACTTGCAATTTTCTACCTGCCTTTTGCTTGGGCACGATGTATGCTTCTGTAAGATGTCTGCTCTTTCACAAGCTCATGTTACATGACTGCTTTACTTATTTTCATGGATTCTGCTCTTGGAGATAATGTCAATAGTTCACTGCCCTACAGCAAGCAGTTCGTACATTAGTTCAAAATAGATTGGTGTTTTGGGAACTGGTGTATGTTTCAGTTAAGAATATGTTCTCGGTTTCAGTGTCGATAGACAGAAACTGCTACCTGTTGTGGTGTGATCCATAGGTGCACATTTACGCCGTTCTGTCAATCATTATCGCGATAATATTTGCAGACTCTGAATCTATACTATAATATTGCAATAGGTGGTGATGGTGCATTTTTCACTTTTCCGGTTTTACCCCTGGGTTTTGGAAGAATTTACGACCGCTGCCACCGCCAAGTGATATCCCCAATTGACCGCGCGAGGCCGCGACCCGCCCTGCCGGGAGGGTTACTCCCGCGACCACCCTGCCGGCATGGATCTCAGGGCTAGCTCCCTCCCACCATGGATCCCAGCAATCCGCCGCCATGGATCCCTCCCAACACCCCACTGTCGATCCGGACCAGCCCGTGCGCGGCCCAAGCTCCACGACCAGCGCCGAACGGATCCATCCACCACGGAATCAATGGGTTCTGCTGGTGCTGCAACACCGCGCGTGCAATCAAATCGTGTCTTGCGCGTGGTGTGTGTTTCGGGGAGAAGCATCAAGCAAGTCGCAAATCGATCCGTACGTCAAGCTAGCTAAGTATAGGTAGGTAAGAAAAGTAGTCTATTAGCCAATACGTGCATGTCGACCTAATCAATCAATCAGCCTGTTTGCTAGCTAGCCTATACTGAAGTTCATACGTGCAATCTAATCATTTTTTGTCTTTTTATAATCAGTGACAGATTCATGGAGGTCAAGGAGCAAAGAAGAAAAAAAAGATAGAGATCCATATACAGGATGGCCAATTAAGAATAACAATAGAAACCAAAAAGGCGCCGTGAAGCATATAAGCGAAACAAAAATAATTAAAGATTCAACACAGTTGCAAAATAAATACAAACATGTGAGGAAGAAATATGCAGATTTAAACCTAGAACAGAAGACAAAAAAATAAGCGCGAGAAAGGCAGAAGTATGCAAATATGCAGATAGAACAAAACAAAACTGGAATAGAGCAAATTATGGCTAATCGTGAGTTTAGGCGCAAAACACCATGCAAAGAATCAATTGTGATGGTGAACCCTGTCATCGCAACAGAAGAAGAAAATGTTGGTACATCTAGGGATGCAAGTGGGACGGGATGCGGAACAACATCATAGTAAGAATGTAGTGTTAATTTCATAGCTATAATGGGTCAATTATGAACTAATTGATGACTTTTGCGGGACGTAGCATGACGCTGCTTGCAACCCTAGGTACATCTACTATCAATGTACACCAAGAGGTCATATTACCCATCGAGTTATTTTTGCTCTCGTGTCAACGTGATGCTCATCCGAGAAGAATAATTCTAAGTGGACCAGTCGATTTTGGAGTAAAATTTAGATTCATCCATGTTTTTTAATTAAATGTTGTTTTTCACTCTGTAGCAACGCACGGGCATGTTTGCTAGTGTACCTTAAATTTGGAGTTTGTCGCTGCAGAACCCCCATGGTACTCCCCCGTAATGCACATGACAGTGAAGCAAGTTCACACCCTTTTTTTCTCTCTTTTGATCCGGAATATGCATCATGCACAGATGCTTATGTGTTTTGCTCCAGTTGGTGAACTGGTTTGATGCGTTTAACAGAGCCTGCGAAATTTGGTCCTGTTAAATCTGGGGTTTGTCTTACAATCGAAAGAGGTGTGAATAGAAGGACGTATTTTTCTACTAGCTGAACCTGATGATACATCACGACCGGTTCAGAATTGATAGGACCTAAAAATGTCCTGCTAACGTTTGCTTTTTTTAGCTGCTGCGAACGTAACGAACGTTTGGTGATTCAGTTCTATGAGGTGTTGGAAATACAGGAAACATGATTCGATTCAGTTAGCACTTCAGCAGTTCACCTTATAAAAGAGGGCCGACACCAGGTTCTTAAAATCGTGCGACTCCCACCCGATGGGCACGATGGGAACAGCCGCCGACGACGAACGGGACTGGTCCGCATGGGGTCGATGGAGGTCCCCGACGTCGTCCCTTCGGGCGCCGTCTCCGCCTCCCCACGCCGAAGCAGGCACCGTGCCTACTCTACGCGCACGACGCGTCGTCGTCGTCGTGCGTCGTCTTGCTTCTACACGCGCCGCACGCGGAGACGAGTGCTGGACATCGCTCGACGACCACCTCGCGCCGCTCTTCCCCGGTTCCATCCTCAGCGTGGTCTACAACGACAAAGACGGCCTGTTCTATGTGCTGCGGGACACCGCCGTTCACGCTCTGGAATTGCGTGGCGGCGCATCCCCTGTGGCGCCGCACGTGTGTCGTTCACGGCGTCGAGCTATAACGCTCTGGATGCGCAGTACCTCGTCCCCATGGAGTCCGGCGACCTCTTGCTAGTGAACAGACGAGCGTGCCTCAATGGCGCCGCCACAAGTAGTAAGGTCTCGGTTTATAAGATCGACGTCCTCATGCATCGACTGGTGAGATTGGCCGACATGGGTGAGATTAGAACACCACGTTTCTCGGGCACAACTCGAGAATGTGCCTTTCCACTCAAGACTTACCCCGTGCTGAAACCCAATTGCGTCTATGCAGCCGACAACAATCGCATGCATGCTCTATCCCTTGATTAGGCATCAGGATGCATGTTGGTATCTGGGATTTCAACACAACCAGCGTGCTAAAGCTTACCGATGTGTGGCCCCTCCATCCTTTGCTGCATCATATGCCGACTCCAATCTGGATTAAACCTTCTCTTTCTTATGTGAAATCCTAGCCACAGCCCCCACCTCTCCTCTCATCACACCACACGTCATCGTCGGAGAAAGCCGGAGGTGTCAAGTCATGTATGTTCACTACGGGAGAGCATGACGTTGCCGTGTGCTTCGGTCTTTGCCGTGTGCCAAAGACCAGCTCTTCCGTAGTAGTTGCTAACTTGCTACTAGTGGCGGACCTAGGATTCTAGAAGAGGATTTTCCGCGCCAAAATGTTCCTAAGCATTTCATTATTCTCACTTGTTTCCTTTTGAGTATGCTCCTCCACCACGGTTTCAAAGGATTTGAAGTGGAATTTATTATGATTTTCCTGTATAAGGCCAGGATTTCTCATTCTTCCTAGTGTTCTGCTATTTTATCTTAGACCAGTTTTAGAAAATTTGGGATTTCTTGACCGATTAAAAACATCTTATACGTTGGGATTTAGTTATGAAAAGCATAGTATCTTAATAGCAACTCTACTTTTACGATTTTTTATACTGATGTATTTAGAATATGTATCCATCCATTCCATCTTCAAAAAATCACATGCATACACATGCTTCCAGTTTTTAATATACTGTACTAGCTTATGGGCTACTAGCGGCTAATTAATTAGCTGTACAATTAACTAGCACATGCATTGGCCCGTAATGCACGTGGGCCGTGAGGATGTATCGTTGCCCGCATGAACGAATGATGGCCTATAACATGAACGTGGTCGCGTAGGCCGTAGGGAGTATATAGCGAGGGAAAAGATTCTCAAAAAGAAAAAAGTAGCGAGGAAAAAAAAACGTTCACGGGAGTTCAAAAAATTGTTCACGGGTCACCGGAGTTTGAACAAAATATACGTCCACAGGTTCAAAAAGAGTTAAACAGATTTTGAAAAAATGTTCATGGTTCGGAAAAGTGTAGAGAGTTTTAAAATAAAGTGCGCGTAATAATTCAAAAGATATGTTCACGGTTTCAAGAAACATTCATCGGAGTTCGAAAACATGTTCGCGATCCAAAATAGTGTCCAGAGTTTCAAAAAAAGTACGTGCGACAATTCTAAAAATGTTTAAAATATTCATCGAATTTCAAAAAAATGTTCATTGGTTCAGAAAATATTCATCTGAGTTTCAAAACATGTTCGCTATCCATAATAGTGTTCAGAGTTTCAAAATAAATTACGTGCACAATTCTAAAAATGTTCAAAATATTCATCGGATTCTGATAAACAATTCACCGGAGCTAAGCAAAATATGTTCACGGCAATTGAAAAATTGTTCGCGGTACAAAAAAAGTGTTCACTGGGCTCCAAAAAAGTAGGCGCCAGAGTTCAAAAAAATGTTCATGAGAAGCTTGAAATAAAATGATGACATGTCCAGAAAGTGTTCACCGGATTTCAAAAAATTGTTCGCGTTAAGTGTTTAGGGGTTCGAAAGAAAGAACACATCGACAGGTTAAAAAAAATATTCATCGGAGCAAGAAAATGTACGTAAAACCTTCAAACCTTGACCATTTTTTAGTGTGTAGTACGTAAGATTGATCAGCCTCAGTTACAAACATCAAGACAGAAAATATGTAAAAAAAACACGGTCAAAAGAAACAATGAAACAGGAGAAACAAACTGAACGAACGAACAACAGAAGCCAACCGAGATGGGCCGAGCCGACGATAGGAAAGAAGCACAGCGAGCGGAAGGAAGGGTGTGTAGTGTCTCTGGTTCGTGCCGCTAAACACGGTGAATATCACCTCCCGTAGGTCGTAGCGAGCATCCTGACCAGATTAAACCGGATCGACTATTTGCGACTGATAATATGCCGAATTTACTGGGTATGTCGTGACATACCTCTCATACCCCATAGATCCGCCACTGCTTGCTACTGGATCGAAAGTGGTGCGATAGTGATAGGAGACGAACCGGTATGAGATGTCTCTCCTCCTCCAGCGGTATCCGGTTATGGGTCTTTCAATTGCATGGATGTAAGTAGTAGGCTGCAACGATGCTCTCTCATGAGATGCCTAACACGTCTAATTAATCAAATGTTTTGTTGTTATTTTTTAGCGTGTAGATGGACAATGATAGCTGCCTAGCAGATGATACAAGCCAAACATATTTGGTCCACCTATAGGAGAAGTCACCGAAGATATAAAGAAAGAAATCGCACTAGTAGCTTACTAATAAGGGATCTATACAAGATACACGACCCATTGCCTGCTGAAATAAGTTGTGCTTTCGAATTTATGTAATTGTCTTAATTTATATTAGAAATTTGTTGGGCATACAGTGACATGTTCCTTAATCTCTCAAACCGATGATGTGATTGCTTCCTCTTCATCATCCATAGGTGGACCGGGGATTTTCTTTGAAGGTATTGGTATGTGTTGAACATATGCTATTTTGTTTAGAAAATATTGATGTGCATAATTTCACGAGTAAATAGTAATAATTTCATGAGTAAATAGTATGCAATTTATTTGCTGACTTACTTATGCAAAAGGCTATCCCATACGATATCCACCGGAGAATATTGCTAACTACATCACAAAATAGTTTCTTGGTTTGAAAATATGTTGCATATGACCTAACTAGGTATGTGAAATTATTCATCGTTTTGACTAAAAACGATTAACCAAACGGGGCCTTAGTCTGTAGCTGAGTTGTTGGCCGTGTCGCCTAACCTAGGTGACGCGGAGGACTCTCTCAAGTTTTTTCAGAAAGGTAAAACATCAAACATCTGAGAAAAACAAAGCAAACCATTCTCTGGAAAACTTGGAGAAAACAAAAACAAAGAGGCAGCACAAATTTATATTAAACGTGACATGAAATTAATATAAACCTCATCTAAAAAAAAAAAAACTAGCCCGATCAAATATCTGACAACTACTGTACTTTATACCAGAAAACAAATTGGTTACTGCCAAAAATTTTGTTTTTTTGTTTTCTTCAGTCCCCATTCCATTCCGTTTCCACCCCCGAGTACAACACTTGCGCTGTCCCGTTCGTTTCCGTTTCCACCAGACCACACCGGCGCCGGCCGCCACCCACGCCGCTGACCTCCTCCTCCGCCCAGGCTCGCCCCTCGCGATTCCGGCCCCTCCTCATCGCCCTATCCGCTGGCCCTCTCGCTCCCGCGACCCTTGCGCCTCCGTCAACTGAACCCTAGAAGATACCTCTGCGCCCCATGGAGACGGAAATGGAGGCGGGAGGTCCTAGTTCGAAGAGGAGGAGATTGGTGTATCCCGGAGCGGGTGAAGATGGAGGACGCGCCGACGGCATCAGCAACCTCCCCCACGACGTCCTCCGCCACATCGTCTCCCTCCTCCCCACAAAGGACGGCGCCCGCACCCAGATCCTCGCGTCCCGCTGGCGCAACCTCTGGCGCTCCGCCCCTCTCAACCTCGACTGCCGTGGCCTCGTCAAGCGTCGGGATCGACTTGCCGGTGTCGTATCACGCATCCTTTCCTCGCACCCAGGCCCCGGCCGCCGCTTCTGCCTCGACCCAGGGTTCGACCTCAGGGACCTAACTGCTACCGTGAATGCGTGGCCCGAGATAACCGCCACCGTGGACGTGTGGCTCCGATCAGCCGCCCTCTGCAATCTCCAAGAGCTTGATGTATGCTACAGCCTATGGTATCCGCATTCCGTGTCGGCATCCATCTCCCGCCTCTCCACCACCCTCCGTGTTGCCACCATTGAAGGATGCCACTTCCCCGACAGCACCGTTCAAGGGCTTCAGTTCCCCCAGCTTAAGAAGCTCACACTTGCAATGGTCAGCATCTCCGAGTGTTCGCTGCACCATATGCTTGCCGGGTGCCCAGCTCTGGAGTGCTTGCTGATAAACCACAGCTCTGGCTTCCGTTGTGTCAGAATCAACTCCGCTAGCATTAGAAGCATCGGTGTGCGTGCTGAACGTCGTCGGAGCGGTGAGATCAAGCTCGGGGAACTCGTCATTGAGAATGCCCCATGCCTTAAGAGGCTGCTCCATCTTGATCGAAGTGATGACCTCCATGTATCGGTAATCTCCGCGCCTAAACTGGAGACCCTGCGCTGCCTTTCGGACTCCACCAAAATCTCGTTTGGCTCAGCGGTTATTAAGGTAGCCAATGCCTTCCTACTTCTTCCTTAAGGAGGCTTCTGACTTGCATTCCTGTGTGCAATTAGTTATATTTCTCCTGCACTTGTTCATGGCCTAATGTTTTCTTACATGCTTGATAAAGGGACTGTGCCTTGATGGCCTAACAACCGTGGTGCGGACTGTCAAGATTTTGGCTGTCGATATGCATATTCTTAGTCTGGATACAGTTGTTTACTTGATGGGATTCTTTCCATGCTTGGAAAAGTTAAACATTGAGGTACTAATTCTTCATTGATAGTTCAACCGCTCTGTTCATCTACTTATGTCGTTAAGTGCCTTTTCCTTTTTCTTTTTCAGTGCTCTTTGCTGTCATTTCAATCAGGGCCAACCAATGTGTGGCGTCGCAAGCACCTGAAGTCGATCAGATGTCTTGACATCCGTCTGAAGACAATTGTGTTAGAAATGTATCGGGGCATCAAGTCACAAGTTAGCTTTGTTACATTCTTTGTATTGAATGCGAGATTGCTAGAGTTGATGACACTTGGCATCAGAACCAGGGACAACAATGAGGAGTTCTTGGCAGAACAACGCAGGAAGCTGCAACTAGAGGACAGGGTTTCGAGAGATGCTCGGTTCAATTTTACGACTGACATACATCTACGCAGTTATTAGTATATCAATTATTTTCGTTATTTGGATTTATCTGATCCCTTCGAATTTATATAGATGTTGAAGCTGGATTGGTTGTTTTGGCGACTATCTTGTTTGTATTCTCTCCAAACTCTATTAGTTCTTGTGCTAGTAGTCTTTCTGTACAGTTCACATCATCGTGGAACCTTAACAACAGCTACTCCTACTGTCTCTGCTTTTGCACTCTGAATGACTAGTATCTTATTTTGCTTGGTCTTGCTGCAAACCACCTGTCCTCGTATGTAAGTGAAAGCAGAAAGTCAAGCCAGCATCATATTTTAATACTTGTGATCAGGGAGGTGCATTAACCTGTGACGCTCGTGAATTTTCCACACTTGCACGATTTTGTCTATCCTTCGTTTAAATGGTTAGACTCTGAATGACTTGTTCCTGTAAATCACCATGGTCTCTTGTTTCGTATGTGACAATCAAGCAAAGCTCACATATTATATTCCTTTTGTTATTGGAAGTTACAATTGTGGCTATATGTTTTTGAATTTATCTCCAGATAGGTGAATTGGTGAGATGAACATAGAGCTTACAATTTTTGGTCGGCATGCCATTTTATTGCACCTGTTACTTTGTTTTTGTATTATTACAGATTATTTTTGTTTCACCAGTAATTTCACTGAATAGTTCTTGGTTTGTGTGGTAAATAGTTTTTTTTTTTTGACAGTCAAAAAGTAAATAGTTATTTTTTGTTCTTACTAGTTATTTTATTTGCTTCAAGTATAGAGGCAGGATCAACAAGAACATAGTTAAACTGTTGGAACAATCGGTATGAAATTCAGGAACATTTCCTACTGATTGGAGCAGTTTTCAACATGTGGCAAGATACTTTTGTTAAACGTCATATTTAGGTCTATCTGTATCTAGTCTACTCTTACTGTATTTAGCTTCAGTTTGGGGTTTAGGGGTAATTATATTGGATTTCTGTTTTGTGTTGTTCCATATGGTTCTTAGGAGAAAAGAATGAATTCCCGACTTTCCCATACCATTTCATCTAAATACACTTTGGGAATAGCGATCATTCTAGTAGATAACTACCTTTACTTATTAATCTCGTTGGTTTGGAAATTAGCTTTACATATTATTTTCCGGTTTGATGAATCTCCAGTGTGATACGCCCCTGATCATTGTTTATATATCTGTGGGCATGATTTGATATAGGCTTGTAGCTTGTTATCTTCTGGAATCCTTGAATAATGAAGTATTAATATATGAACTTGCAATTTCTGCCTGTCTTTTGTTTGGGCAAAACGCATGCTTCTGTAAGCTGTGCTATTTTGCAATTTTCATGGATTCTGCTCATGGAGACAATCTTGATAGCTCACTGCCCTGCAGCAAGCAATTCATGCATCAGAGAATAGATTGGTGTTTTGGGAACTGATGTATGTTTCGGTTAGGAATCTGTTCTCCGTTTGGGTGTCGATGACAGAAACTTTTACCTGTTGTGGTGTGATCTATAGGTGCACATGTACACGGTTTTGTCAATCATTTTCGCTCTAATATTTGCAGATTCTGAATGATTAGTACCTTACCTTTGGAGTCTGTCGCTGCCAAAAAAAAAAAAAACACGGTACTCCCCGTAATGCATCTGAAAGCAATTGGACAGTATTACTTCCGGATGATTTTTATTACGCCTATGGCTATGACCCTGAACATGCTTTCCGTCCCTGTACATTGTCCCGCCATCTAGATATGACTCCAGGTAACTGTTACCTGCTCTTATTGTTCGCAACCCTATGCAATCCTTACAATCCTTATGTCCTTAGTTATGTTCTTCTTGTGACTGCCTTGGCGAATTAACCCGGATACTGTTTGGACCCATTTGATGGCAGCCCGACGCCTGCATAATTGTTTGTCTGTTTTCTGCATGTTTGCTGGTTCCCTAAAAAAATCGGGATTGTGAGTATGGTGTTGCTCATGAAATTAGTGGTTTTTGTAGGCATTGAAGTCTCAGCGTGTCGCAAGATTACAGAGGCTAGCAGCTCTGCAAATCATCCAAGCAACACCTCAGTTAGTATTCCGCATCACTTTTTGTTTCAAAGAACTGCTGTCAACTAACTTGCCCTCTCTTCTGTGCATAAATCCGTGTGGGTGAGCTCAGTTCCTGTGAACCAAGGAGCAAATCCAAAGGCAAGTTTCTTATTCTCTATGGAAAGTGGGAAACACTGTTATGCTAAGGCCTGGACACCTATCATCCGATTTAGATCATTCCTTCTATAATTTGATAGCTATTCTCTAATTAGTTTTACCTGATATTGCTATATTGGGATCTTTTTTTAATTGACTTTCATTTCCTCAGGCCATTAGAATTGTCTGGAAAAATCAAGCGTGCATGAAATGGCTGCTGAGAGTACTATGCAGAATGATCATATTTTCCAGGTCCGTCCTGTTGAAAACAGTCTGGTATGATGAATTCCATATGCCCTGTTCCAATCCATTTTCCCATCATCGTTCAGCAAGATTAATTAGAATGCACCATTCCCAGCCACAACAGCAGTGCTTCAACAAGTGGGAGGCGCCGTGCTAGCCCCATTGGACATTCACTGTGGCCCCATCAAAACAATCTGGTATGTTGGTATTCCATATACCCTGTTTCACGTTTGTGTATTTTCTCATCGTCATACAGCAAGATTAATTAGAATGTATCATTCCAGCCTCCGCAGCAATGTTTCAACAAGCCAGATGGACCCATGTGGCCCTGGGTATGCGTCGTTGACACTGTACATGGTCGTCACAACTACCAGCCACTGTGGCGGCAGCCACCACCACTGAAACAGCAGTTGACGTCTGGCAGTGAGTTTGGACCTCATGAGGTAAAAAACAATGGCGAAGCTTATGATATTCTGCTATTTACTCTGTTGACCTGTAGCTCTGGAACGGACCATCTCCACTTGTTAAAAATTACTCGCAAGATACATATTCTTAGTAGTAATCCTCTCGCATGTGCTGTCACAGCCGATGGACCCAACTTGACATGTTCTGTGCATTTTTTGCATTGTGCGTTTTGAAAGTAAGAGGGGAAAAAGGAAGCTATGGGTGCAAAGTTTAAAATATGTAATCAGTAAGTCTAAAAACAACTAAACTGTTATAATCAATTCATTATTTAAGGTCATTGTAATATAATAAGTAACAAAGATACATTATTGTGCCCCGCCCCTAGCGCCAGACAAGAACCGGTTGGTCGCTAACCGCGTCTGTCTGGTGGCCGACACTGTGCGGCCCCTTCCTATCCAGGAACACCCTACTGAGTAGGACTGCAGGATGGCCGCACACGCCGTGGTGGTACTACACCAGTCAGACACTCGGACGCCGGCTAGTGCCTCCACAAGGAGGAGGAGGAGCTCATCTGAGATGAGGACCAAGGCTGGGCAGTTCCCGCGTTGGCTGATTGGATCATACAGTGAACCAATGTAGAAACCTAATGTAACGCTGTTTTGTTCGAGGCTTCAGGGTCATTTGCGTTTCGATGAGTGGTCACACAATTGGTTATGTCAATACTAATCGTTCCTGACTTCTGAGTGCATTGAATTAGGGTATTTGGATCGAATTTCTTGCAGAATTGTGTGAAAGTAAGTAATCAAGCAAATTAGTTCGTTAGATTGAATTGTTAAATATCTTAATAAATCATTCAAGTGGAATATACAGAAACGAGATGATGAATTGAAGAATAATTAACATGACTGTTTTAGTAGGAAGTGGCATGTACAAAAATATTAAGCTGAGGGCTTAATGATAATTTCAGCTGGATTCTTCAGGCTGAGGTACAAAAACTGTTGCAAACAATGCTCATCCACGCTCAAGAACAAGTAAAATTCACTCAGGTCAATCCATTCCATGTCTAGTTATTTTGCTGGGTTAAGTAATTATTTGGTCCCCAATTTGTTTACACAATGTTGCCAAATTTAAAACTATCAAAAGTGAATTGTTGCCTAATTTTAGTAGAAAAGAAAGGCGTTACTATTGTTTTCTCATCGGGTCTATGCCCGCTTGGACCAAATGCTGTGATCATGCACTTTTGATGCAACTGCAAGCAGGAGGCAAACAATAAGCATGTGTCGCTGGTGCGTTGAGAGGTGACCATTTCTAGCTTCTCAAGCACCCTGCAAGCGAGCACACACTATTTCAGTGAGTGCATGGACATGCCCAACTGTTGCAAAGTTTTGTGTGAATGCTTCTTACTCTATATCATCTAGGTTGGGACGGCAATAAACTGAACAATAAACACATTGATATTCCTGTCTTCATAATTATAAAACTACAACCTGCAGTCTTTTTGTTTTGAATATGATTCTTAGATAGAGACTAACTTCAGACACGTAACGAACATATGCTTGGTTTGGTCGAATTTCAACATCAGCGTAATTTATGCTTCAAGATCTTTATGTTCAACACAACTAATCGTTGTAATAACTAATATGATGTATTATGCTGAACGAACATCTAGACTCTGTTGCAATGCTCTATGACTTTGGATGAGACGAGCGAGACACTCCGAATAGGAAGATCTAGAATAAATTTAACTTCATGTTTTTTGACGGATTTTACCACAAGTTAAGTAGTCACTAAACTACTATTTGGATGTCGTAATTATATTTGCAGTATGTTGATTTCGGACATTGTTTATTTATTTCCGCACCTACCCATATATATCTTTATTTGAAGAGCCTTTTTCACATTTAAGTACGTGTTTTCCCCATGCTAGAAAAAAATTATCTTGGGGTATTTTGGACTCAGCTAGCTTCAACCCTTTATGAACTGTTCTTGAATCTTGGTGTCGTGCAACAAAAGGAGGTTGGAAACCTTGCAGATGCCGTCAGATAATAAGAAGAAGAAAAAAGAAAACGAAATCAGTTTCCTCTCCGCCCTTTAGTACTAGTACTAGACTGACTACTAGTACTCCCCTCCAGCAGCTCACTCCACTGCCCACCTCAGCTCCTACAGAACTGTACATGTTTCGAGGAGCAGATTCGAAGCGCTGAAAAACTCCAAACTAAGTGCTGAAAGGGGTGGTGGTGGACTGATAAATGATCATGTACCTAATGGCATCCCTGCCTTCCTGCGGCACCTTCCATGCACCTTTATTGTCTTCTTGCCTGAGGAGGAAACCCACGGTAGTGGCCACGGCTTCCAAGGCCAAGTGAGTTCTGTTCTTCATCTTCGTCATACCAAGAATATTTCCTATTGGTTGGAGATTTTTCTGTTCTTGAATCTATCTTGGAGTGCTTGCTTCGGCTCTGTGATCTTGGTTGGGCTGATATTTTGCTTGTAGGGCACCGAAGATGGCGAGTGGTTCTTGCATCATGGGGATGGGTGAATTTGAACTGGTCTCCCTTCGTTTCCCTAGATTGAACTGAATCCGGTCATAAAATAAATTGTTCATTTGTGTTCGGTCATTCATGTGTTTGTTGATGCTTTTTTCATCACAATCTTGCTTTACTAGTGAGATTGGAGAGTTGAGTTCTTGGGAATTTTCATTCCGCGTCTTATTACGTACTGATTTTGTTATTGAAAAAATGGTATTCTCTTATATTTTTGTTATTTTTATTTATAGAACGAGCTACTATTTCTTGTATGGATTGTTTTTTCACCTTGTTGTCTTTGAGCATATGCTTGTGTTACCATTTCAGTTGCATACTATACCATTTTTGTGTATTCCCTTTTCGATGCTGTCAGCTGAGTGATTGTTGGAAACACGTTGGGTTTTGTTTGCATTTTTGTCTGATCTCCTGCTCGGTTCTGCTTGTTAGTTTGTTGTTGTAGTTTTAAAGCTCAGATCACTCAGTACTAGTGTAGTGAAGTTATGCCCATGAGCTCCTTACCTTTTCCTCCAACATCCAGTGTTTGCAGATGAAAGAGAATACTATTTTGTTGTTCTGTTAAAGGCTTAATGCAACCTACTACGCAGTTCCGCTAAAGTCTCAAGATATGTATGATCTACGCCAATTAGCAGTGTAAAAGTAATAAGGTGTAGCAAACAGTCTACTTTGACTAAGTCATGCCATTTTAGCTGAGAATAGCTTAAAAAATGTTAGATTCTTACCCTTCTCTTACATGTAGTTGCATATAGCATGCCATGCTGCTTGAAAAGAGAGTCCGAGTTGAATCAAGGATTGCGGATAGTTTTTTTTTAGTAACCAGTCTATATATTCATAGCAATTTATTTAGTTCTTTAGTTCTACTAAATCCATTTCCCTGTTATACTTCTGCCTATCTTTTTTTTACCGCTAGTCTTCTTCATTTTATTTCATATCTTTATGTTACTCTGTTTTGCATATGAAGGGTTGGAATTCCCGAAAAGACCTTCACTCCTCGCGAGGCGCCTTTCCGAGTCCGAGTTACCCACTCATTGCCACCTCAAAAGAAGGAAATTTTCGATTCGCTGAACCACTGGGCGGAGGACAACATCCTGGTTCTCTTGAAGCCGGTTGAGAAATCCTGGCAGCCACAGGACTACCTGCCAGACCCTTCCTCTGATGGATTCTATGATGAAGTCAAGGAGCTGAGGGAGCGGGCCAAGGAGATCCCGGACGAGTACTTGGTCAGCCTCGTTGGAGACATGGTCACCGAGGAAGCACTTCCTACGTACCAAACGATGCTCAATACCCTTGATGGCGGTGTCCGTGACGAGACTGGCACCAGCCCGACCAGCTGGGCTGTCTGGACAAGGGCGTGGACGGCCGAGGAGAACAGGCACGGTGACCTCATGAACAAGTATATGTACCTCACTGGGAGGGTTGATATGAGGCAGATTGAGAAGACCATACAATATCTGATTGGTGCTGGAATGGTAAGGTGTCTTATTCCTTCCTGGAGGGTGTCATCGTTTTTATCCGAACTTCCATGTTTCTTGCTTCTTTTTATATATAGATAGACTCGCTAGTTAAAGATACCAGTCTTGTTCACCACAAAAAGAAAAAAATATAACAATTTTGTGGTACTTCCTTGTGATGTTCTTACTTCGTGTAGGATCCAAAAACAGAGGGCAACCCCTATCAGGGTTTCATTTACACATCTTTCCAAGAGCGTGCGACCTTCATATCTCATGGAAACACAGCGAGGCACGCCAAGAAGTACGGGGACTTGAAGCTGGCCCAGATATGCGGCACCATCGCAGCCGACGAGAAGCGCCATGAGACGGCCTACACCAAGATAGTAGAGAAGCTCTTTGAGGTTGACCCAGACTACACGGTGCTGGCCTTCGCCACCATGATGAGGAAGAAGGTCACGATGCCTGCCCACCTTATGTATGATGGGCAGGAGGACAACCTGTTTGAGCACTTCAGCGCGGTGGCGCAGCGGCTGGGCGTCTACACCGCCATGGACTATGCCGACATCCTTGAGTTCTTGGTCCAGAGGTGGAATGTCGCTGACCTTACTGGGCTGTCCGGGGAAGGGAGGCGCGCTCAGGATTTCCTCTGCTCGCTGGGACCAAGGTTCAGGAAGCTGGAGGAGCGAGCACAGGGGAGGGGGAAGCAGTTACCGGTTGTTCCGTTCAGCTGGATCTATGGCCGACAAGTGCAGCTTTGAGTGCGATTGCAAGACAAGTACACGACAGTTTTTCTTCTTTTTAATCATTTTTCTTATATGAACACGTCTACATTGCATATGCGAACGAAGCTTGAAGTAACATAATAATTATAATATGAACACAGCCGGACATGTATTGTTTTATTTCAGATGACAGTCATTTGAAATACTGAAATTTGAAATCTACGACCATCTGGGTTGCCGACTTTCGCCAGTAACAGGCAAAACAACTGTTTTCGGCCACCACTGATAGCAACTCCCTCTACTGTACTTTTAGGTTTTGTCCTAACTCAAACTTTCTTAAATTTGACCAACTTTATAGAAAAAAATACTCTCTCCGATCCATAATAAGTGTCGGAGATTTAGTACTAATCTAGTATAAAGTTTGTACTAAATCACCAACACTTATTTTGAATCGAAGGGAGTAGCAATATTTACAATACGGTGATCTTCAGTATACGATTTGAGAGGCCTTGTCAAAACTCGTTGTTTTTTCGTGTTTTCAAGTTATTTTCGTTGGCCCCTGGACGATTTTCAGGAGCCGTGACCCTGATACATGGTTTCAAATGTGTCCCAAAACTCGTTGTTTTTGCATTTTTTTGCTCTTTTCGTGGTGTATAACACACTATTTTGGGTCGGGATGATTTCCACGAGCCATGACCTCTACCCTTAGACTCTCGTATGATGTATGTGAACATAATTGTGTACTAAAACTGCCGCATTTATATGAACTTGTTTTCATAAGTTGACAATAATCAAGCTAGTTCTGATATTCCCCGCATTGAGCAGCAAAATCAACATGCCGGAAGTATAACCCATGCATCTCCAAGAGCAAAACGTGATGGAGTTTGAGCTTAGCAACAGCTGGAGATCAAGGACCAGACTTATAGCTGGCCAAACGGGCCGGCCCGGCACGACACGGCACGGCCCGATTAAGGCACGGCACGGCCGGCCCGATTAGTAAACGTGCCGTGCCGGGCCGGCCCGCATGCCGCGGCCAGATCTCCGGCACGGCTCGGGAGGCACGCCGACGACCCGTTAGGCACGGTCGGTCCGTCGGGCATGGCCCATTTAGCAAAAATGCGGACCAAAAACTAAAAAAAAATAGGTAAAAAAATAAAAATAAAACTAATCGTGCCGTACCGGGCTGACCCGCGTGCCTTAAATCGGAGGCCGGCCCGGACATTAACGGGCCCGTGCCGCGGCACGGCCCGTTTAGTTCCGTGCCGTGTCTGGGCCGGGCCAAATTCTCCGTGCCTCGGGCCGGCCCGGTTGGCACGGCCCATTTGGCCACCTATAACCAGATTCTGTAGAACAACACTCTGTCCCGTTCCATTTCCACCCCAGCACACCACACCGCCGGCGCCGCCGCCCGCCGTCCACCCGACCACACCGCCGCCCCCTCCTCCAGTGCCCAGCTCCGGCGGACTCCCCCTCCTAATCGACCGCATCAACCTAGCCCCATGCTCTCTTTCTCCCCGCCACATTGATGCTCCATGAACTGAAGCAAACCCTAGCTAGAATCCCCCTCGGTGGAAATGGAGGCGGGCGGCCCTAGTTCAGATAGGAGGAGGAGGAGGAAGAGAGTGGGTGAGGATGAAGGAGGAGGCGCCGACCGCATCAGCGACCTCCCCGACGCCGTCCTCGGCGACATCATCTCCCTCCTCCCCACCAAGGAAGGCGCTCGGACCCGAATCCTCGCGTCCCGGTGGCGCCACCTCTGGCGCTCCGCCCCTCTCAACCTCGACTTTCGTGTCCTCGTCAAGCCTGAGGATGAACTCGCTGGCGTCGTGTCACGCATCCTTTCTTCCCACCGAGGCCCCGGCCGACGCTTCTGCGTTCCCACTTTCTACGGAGCCGCTACCGTCGACGCCTGGCTCCAGTCCCCCGCCGTGGACAGCCTCCAGCAGATTTATCTGTGTTACCCGAGAGATCGTCAGCTGCCGCTGCCGCTTTTGTCAGAATCATTTCTCCGCTTCTCGACCACACTCCGTGTCGCCACCATCGGACATTGCCGCCTCCTCAACAGCACGGTGCAAGGGTTTCAGCTTCCCCAACTTAAGCAGCTCAAACTTGAAGAGGTCAGCGTTTCAGAGTGTTCGCTGCAGCACATGATTGCGGGGTGCCCTGCTCTGGAATGCTTGTTGATAACCCACAGTTTCGGCTTCCGGCGTGTCAGGATCAACTCCGTCAGCATTAGAAGCATCGGCGTGCGTGCTGAATGTTATGCGGCGACGGATGAGCCCAAGTTGGGGGAACTTATCATCGAGAATGCCCCTTGCCTTGAAAAGTTTCTCCATCTTGATCTGTGTAGTGATCTGTGCGTATCGGTATCTTTGCACCTAAATTGGAGACCTTGCGCTGCCATTCGGACACCGCCACTAAAATCTCGTTTGGCTCAACGGTTATTCAGGTAACTAAGGTCTTTCTACCTCTGACCTCTATGAGGCTTCTAGCCTACATTTCCGCATGCACAAGAATTGCACATCCTCTGGATTGCAGATAGTCTAATTATTTTCTTGCATGCTTGATAAAGGGGTTGCACATTCTTAGCCTTACAACGGTGGTGCACAGTATCAAGATTTTATCTGTTGATATGGGTATTCTTAGTCTGGATACAATTATTGACTTGATGAGATGCTTTCCGTGCCTAGAGAAGTTGTACATTCAGGTGCTGCTTCTTCATTCTTAGTTTCAGTTTATCTACTTCTGTTCTGAAGTGGCTAATTCGTTTCTTTCTTTATGCTCTTTTCAGTCATATAACTCAGGGCCATATAATTGGTGGATTAATAAACACAAGAACCTGATCAGATGCCATGACATCTGTCTGAAGAAAATAGTGTTTAAAACGTATTGTGGCACCAAGTCGCAGGTTAACTTCCTGACATTCTTTGTGTTGAATACGAGAGTGCTAGAGTCCATGACACTTCGGATTGAAGCCAAGAACTACAACGAGGAGTTCTTGGTGAAACATTATAGGAAGCTGCAGCTGGAGAATAGGGCTTCAAAAGGCGCTCGGTTTCAGTTTACAACTGATAAATGTTGTGCGCAATATTTGGGATATCAAGGATGTCCATGATTTGGATTTAACTGATCCATTTGCATGTTGATGCTCAGTCAGGTTTGGTCCGTTTCAGAGCTATTATTGACCATCAGCAGATCTTGTTTTGTGCCGTGTCCAAATATGATTAGCTCTCATGTTTGTAGTAGTCTTCTTAAGTTTGTCTTATCTTAACTTGTAAGCAAGCTATTAGTGCCATTAGTTTGTGATGTGCCATGTGGCGTTTGGATGATTTTGTATAATCTAATTCCACTACCAGATATAGAGTGTGGGTGGGTAGTTCTTGTGTTCTTGTTCTGCAGTACTACAAAGATACTATATAACAACTATCTGTGTGATTAACATTGACTAGTAATTACTGTTTCTAACAAGATATATAACGATCTTTTCTGTATATGGATCTTCCAATGGGTCATTACGTAATGGTTCCATGTATGTACCTCATCTATTGTCATCCTTCAGAGTTGAGAGCTTTGATTTTTTCCCTTGTGAAACTGTCTGCTTCCGCATCTGGCCTGGGCACTTGATGTTTTGTGCACTGTATCTTTCCGTCTCAAATATATACTGATGAGAGCAACTTGCAATTCTCTAGCTGTATTGTGAGCTGCCTGCCTTTTATCAAGTGGTGGATGGAATCTCGCAAACTGACCAGAGGCCACCTTTGAGTCAGATTGTTATTTTTTTAACTGATAGATACCTGCACGTAGCCAACCTTTAGAGTTGAGAGCTTCTGAAACTGTGTAATCCTTTGTCCAACATGGTTGCTTCTGTGTTTGTAACTCTCTTTTGTAAGTCTGCACTGTCCTTAATTGAATAAAAAAATTAAGTGTATCTACATCCTTTGATCTATGTCTGTGATCTATGCCAAGCAACTATGTTATGTTTTTCTTTTGGTAAACTTAGTCAGTCAAGTCATGCACTGTTTCACTTGTCCAATTCTATTACCGATACAGTATCAGTGGCCGGAACGAGGGCTGAACTGGTGAAGTGGGTGATTTGAGAAGGGTGTCACTGTACTTGGTTATCTCTGGAGAATGTTGTACACCTGTTCTTTGTTCTTCACAGCTAGTTCATTAGAAGCTTGGAAGTTACACTGCAATAGTCCTGAGTAAGATCGATGCCTCATTTATTTGACCACTTTCTTGGTCTTGAAGCTGCCATTCGTGTTCCTTGCCCTGGGGCTGCTATGGCCCGTTGCCTTGGTCAGATGAGGAATGCAGACACTTTTGGCAGCATTGCTGGATGCACGTTTTGGTTCACACGTGCCACATCTCCAGGTTAGTATTTTTGTTCAGCTGCTCATGCTTTTTGTACTAAATGAGATGTGGTCGGAAGAGATCAATTTGTTTGTAGGGAAACAGGGTGATACGACGGTAGAAATATTACACTTGGGGATATGAGCTGTGAGAGTTCTTCAGTCATGGCAGCATCTTACCTGTTCTCTTGGCGTCGGTCATCATTTTTTTCAAGATGCGTGTGAGTTCACATTGCTGTGCCAAGGCTGGTAGCCTAGTAACAATGGTATTGCTCTTATGTCACAACAGGTGATCCCTTCTTCTTTGGAATCCTCAACCCTAAATTTTTATGTGTTGACCTGAACTGCCAGTCTAGAGCGCAATGTTCTTGATCAAGTAACGAAGCCTGATGAAACGTAGGCCCTTATATTTTTTTTGACACGGGAAGGGTTAGTTTCTGAGGTCTCTCATCCCTACATAGTTTAATGTGATTGAGCATCATACAAAGGGGGTGATAGAGGAGAGATTAGCTTATTCCAAGCTAGCCAGCCATTTGTTAAGAAGCACATCGAGGGGGAGGAAGGGAAGATTATATCAGTTGCCCATGAGATCGAGGAGGGAGATATATGGTGTAGAATTAAATTTGGTTGTTGGAAGGTTGTTCAAATTGATAACCACTGGAATTGAATTTGCGAGTACAACATATATCTTGCTACTTCTTGGCCCTGTAGGTCTATACAATGGAAATAAATACGAATTTCGATCTTTATGATTTGCATCTGTGTTTGATTATAGAACTAGTATTGCATCTACCAGAATTTTTCAGTGTAGAATTGATGGGGCTCTTGCATATATCTCCTAATTGTGAAATTAACAAACTCTTAATTATATTGATCCAATAAAAAAGGAGTCATCAGATTAACAAGCACAACAGTCTTGGGGTCCTAAATTGGAGTGTATCAGATCAGATGGTCTTTGTACTTTGGTAGTAATCTTTGGACATGCATCAGCAGTTCGAAACATTGCAGCCAACAAGTATTCTTAGGTTACTGTTGCTGATAATCTATATCACCAGTACTGGTGGCAGATTGGCAGTGCAGTTCAGCATCGTATAGCTAGTACCACTTATTTTCTTGTCCCTGGTGTCCTCAATATTGTGCTTGTTGTTGACTTTAGTCATCATAGCATCACTATTTCTGTAACCTGTATGATGCTTGCTTGAGTATTGCTTGTGTCAATTTTGTTGCTTTCACTGGATTCATGTTTGCTTCTTTTGCAAACGGTCGGTTGGTCTTGACGCTGCAGGTTCTCGCAGATTACTCAACTGCGAGCTAAACTTGAAGCATATCCTTGATGTTTGCTTTCTGCATTTGAACTGTCTACTGATTGGTCTAAAGACTTTGAACGCCAAAGAACATATGGATACAGGGCTCTCCAAAGCCACTGTTTGCTTGACCTGGGAGATGTGAGGAGTTGGCGCTGAACTGCAACGTCTCTGAAACAGAAACTGTTTTTCTTTTAGATAATGGGTTGTTAGCTCCAAAACAAGGGGCTGTTGATTCTGAAACATTCTAACATTCTGAGAAGGTAGTGCCAACTGCAAGTCATCATTCTGATTTGCATTGCTAACTGTAAATTATCATCTTGAGAGGCTATACGCAAACTGTAGCCACCTACTCTTCCTTCTGAATTTCGGTGCGGCCTTTCTTGATCCATAATTTGACCTCCTCGTTTATTGATTGCTCACAAGTGACTCGACCCCATTGGCATAGATTCCTGAAGGCCTCAAGTAGTTCTTCAAACCTTTTCTGTGTGTGTTTGTCCCCACTCGATTTGACCACCACTATGAATTTGTCCACTTCAGGACTTGACAACGCCACGCGCCCATTTCTCCACGCAGCCGTCGTCGGCTCCACACCATCCACTTTGCACGCGGCCACCTCTGCAGCGGCCATGTCGCCAGGCGGTCCTAGTTCGAAGAAGGTCAAGTTAGAGGTAGTCCAGAGCTGCAAAGAGGCACAGGCGTTGATGCCTGCATCGTCGCCAGCGGTGGAAGCTGGCGGTCCCGACCCTACAAGGCTACACCGACGTAACCAAGCTCCCAGCACAATGTTGTTGCTCAAGTAACGAAGTCTGAACTCTGAAGAAAGATAGGCTCTTGTACTTTTTGACACTCGAAGGGTTAATTTCTGAGGTCTCTCATCCCTACATAGTGTAATGTGATTGAGCATCATACAAAGGAGAAGATAGAGGAGAGATTAGCTCATTCCAAGCTAGCCAGCCATATGTTAAGAAACACATCGAGGGGGAGGAAGGGAAGAGGATAGGAGTTGCCCATGACCATCAGATCGAGGAGGAAGATATATGGTGTGGATTTGAATTTGGTTGTTGGAGGGTTGTTCAAACTGATGACCACTGAAATTGAATTTGGAAGTACAACATTTCTTGCTATTGCTTTGCCATATAGGTCCGTACAATGGAATTAAATATGGATTTCGATCTTTATGATTGCATCTGCGCTTGATTGTAGAACTAGTATTGCATCTACCAGAAATTGTCAGCGTACAATTGATGGAGTTCTTACATAGATTTCCTCATTGCGAAATTAATCAACTCTTAATTATATTAATCTAATAAAAAGGGAGCCATCACATTAACATTTAACAAGTATAACACTCCCTTGGGGCCCTAAAATGGAGTGTATCGGATCAGATGGTCTTTGTTCTATGTAATCTACTAACTTTGCACATGCATGTGAAGTTAGAAACATTGCAGCCAACGAGTGTTCTCAGGTTATTGCTCTCTACTTGCCCTCTAATCTACAACACTACTAATAGCAGATGCAGGGCAATAGTTGTGCGACGAGGTGAGCATCGTATAGCTATTACCGCAAATTCTCTTGCCCCTACTGTCCTTAATACGGTGCGTGTTATTGACTTTAGTCATCATAGCATTGGACATGCATATTCTCTTGGCCTCTATAATCAGTACTCCCTCTGATTCGATAAGAGTGTCGCTAGTGTAGGTATAAAGTTGTGCCTCAGCGCGTGGGCGGGCCGAGCGGGAGAGACTTTGCCTGATGGTGTCGCGTCACCACCTGGAGCGGTCGGGAACGCGAGCGCTCCTCCAACCGCGAGTCTGGTCGTCGCCACGCTACCCAGGCCGATGCCGCCCTGCTGGACCAAGATGTGGAGGCGCTGCCCGCCCAGGAGGTTGCGCCCATCTCCTCTGATGATGGCGAAGCTGGTGACCGCGGCCGTCACCTGCTTAGGCATGCTTCTCCCTGCACGGCCCGACGCACCTCCAGGGATGCGCTCACGCCGCCTACCTCGCCCACGTCCGTGCTCCCGGATCCGTCGCGCTCCTCCAAGACGCCTCCGCTCTCCAACCTCGAGCTAAGTTTCTCTGCCCATGCTGCCCGGCAATTCTGGGCGCCCGACAGCCTGCAGCTCCCCCTCGTCATCCGTTCGCCGTCACGCCCTCCTGCTTTCGGCTCCTCCCCTTTGCAGGTCACCCCAGCTCTCTCCACCGACTCGACCCCGGCTCGCACCCTGGAGATCGTGCCCCGCTCCCCCACCATCCTCGCTTCTCTGTTCGCGCCCGCGGTGGAGCCGATACTCTCGCCGCCAATGTCGTCCCCGCCGCGGCGCCCCATCAACCGGCGCAAGACCCTCGCTGGCATGACGATAGCCCGTACCTACGGGTTCACACTTCGCCGTGCGAGCCAGCGGGTCCGTACCAGACGCAAGGCGGCTCCCGTCGCCAAGGAAGCCGAGGCAATGGTCTGCCGTGGGCTGGGCATCATCCACGGCGGTCAGGTGGTGACTGCCGAGGCGCTAGATGAGTTCGCGTCAAGGTTCAAGGACCAGGTCCACCCCCAGGTCATCGCGGCGCTGCGGGCTCTGTTCAAGCTGGATTCGCCGGAGGATGCGGCGACTGAAGAAGCTCTCATTGGGCATGGCGGTGCCCAGGCTCTGGATAGGGAAGATGATGCTGCGGCTACCGCTGTGGCCTGATCGTGCCTTGTTCTACTCGTCTACGATGCTTTCAAGTTTCCTAATGTTAGACTTAATTATTAACTTGCTATGTTGGAATGTAAGAGGCCTAAATGACGACGAACGAAAAACTGCAGTCAATGAAACTATCGGTTCCTCCTCCTGCCAAGTTGTTTGTCTTCAGGAAACAAAACTGCAGTATGTTTCTCCCTTAGACGCCTATTTCATTGGTGGCAATAGGCTTCGTGGATTTGCTGAGCGCCCGGCTGTGGGCACTAGAGGTGGAATGTTAATTCTTTGGGATGACGACAAGATTCAGGTTACTGACATTGTCGCTACTGAGTTCTGCTTGTCGGCTACAATCCATGCTGCCAACGACGACGACTGCGACTTCTGCATCACCACGGTGTATGGGCCGACGGCCTCCTCCCGCAAAGACGACTTCTTCGTCGAGATTGTCGCCCAAAAGCCCGCCCAAGGAGTTCGATGGCTAGTCCTTGGGGATTTCAACCAAATTCATCGCGCTAGGGACAAAAACACGAGAAACGTCAACCGGGGACAAATCAACCGCTTCCGCAATGCTTTAGATGTTTGTGAGCTAAAGGAGGTGCACCTCCAAAACCGGCGCTTTACTTGGAGCAACAAAAGATGTAACCCCACGCTTTGTAAGCTCGATGCCGTGTTTTGCAACCCGGATTGGGACATCCGCTTCGGCACCCACATTCTCCATGCCCTTTCATCATCCGTGTCGGATCATTGCCCCCTTCTCCTTGCCGATGACTCCGGCCCCTACAAGCCCCCAACTTTCCGCTTCGAAAATTTTTGGTTGAAGTTGCCGGGGTTTGATGACATTGTCAAAACCTCTTGGGAGGCCCCTATCACCCACTCCGAGCCCTACCACATTTTGTTCCACAAGCTTAAGAGACTTGGCTCTTGTCTTGCTAAGTGGAGCCATCGCTTATTCTCGAAACCGAAGGTCCTCCTCCATGCGGCTCTCCTTGTTATCCTACAACTCGACATGGCGCAAGACTTTAGACCCCTTTCCACGGAGGAACATGATCTTCGGGCAAGGCTCAAACATAAAGTCCTTAGCTTGTCTATCCTCGAGAGAGCACGAAAAAAGCAATGTTCGAGGATCTCAAACCTTAAGGAAGGCGACGCCAATACCAAATACTTCCACTTAAAAGTTAATTGGCGTCGTAGGAAAAATCACATCCACCGCTTAAAGCTTAACAACGGATGGGTTACGGAGCATGAGGAAAAGGAGAGGATCATCCATGATCACTTCCGGGGGCCATTGGGAAAGGGCCGAAGAGGACACATGACTTCAATTGGGAGGAGTTGCACTTCGACAATCCGGACCTTGATGGCTTGGCCGACCCCTTCTCCGAGGAGGAAGTCAAAAACGCAATCCACCAAATGCCTAGCAACAAAGCTCCCGGGCCGGATGGCTTCACCGGTGCCTTCTTCAAAAGATGTTGGGATACTATCAAGGTGGATGTCATGAGGGTCATCGACCGCTTCGACAACCTTCACTCCTCCAATCTTCATTGGCTTAACTCGGCAAATGTTGTCCTCTTACCAAAAAAAGAAGGGGCGGAGGAGATCTCCGAGTATAGGCCTATTAGTCTCATCCACTCCATCGCAAAGATTATTGCCAAGATGCTTGCCCTACGGCTTAGCCCTCTCATGGACAACCTTGTTTCCCATGCCCAAAGCGCCTTCATTAAAAAAACGAAGCATCCACGACAACTTCCTCTACGTCAAGAATCTAGCTACTAGACTTCACAAGAGCAAGACCCCGTCTCTCCTTCTCAAATTGGACATCCGGAAAGCCTTCGATTCAATCCGTTGGGACTACATCCTTGACCTCCTTCAACGACGCGGCTTCCCAAGCAAATTTCGGGATTGGCATCTGGCACCGGACTTGCGGCGAGGCCACCACATGCGGTCGAATCGCGGCGAATCGCGGCGCGGCGGTGGTCGAATCGGCGACGGCGGGAGGCGATGAGTGTCGGCGGGGGTGGGGGAGCGTTGGCGGCGGGCGAATCGGGGCGGCGGCGGGCGAATCGCGCACGGGGGGCGGCGGGGAAAGGGGAAAGTGAACGGCGGTTGGCTGCGCGCGTGCGGAAAAGGAAAATATAGGGCAGGGGACGCGCGCGGCCCTCTCTGCCCCATATTTGGGGCAGAGAGGAGTAAATTTTAGGGCAGCCCTATAATAGGGCACCGGTTAGGGCTGCTGTTGGAGACAGTTTTTTAAGCTCTCGTGCCCTATAAAACCGTTTTTAGGGCACCGGGCCTAATTTAGGGTAGATGTTAGAGATGCTCTTAGAATTGCATGAAAAAGGTGAAATAGATAGATATCTTCCACCGTACACCTGTTGAATTTATTTATTTTGAGAAATTGTTGGATTTTTTTTTTTTGAGGAAGGTTGGATAATTTTTAGATAGCCGTAACTTTGGGAGTAGAGATTTCTTACACCCGAGCTCCAGTGCTCCTGCCACTTTAAAAAATTCGAAAACATATTTAAATATTTCAAAAAATTCTGAAAAAAATCATGCATGTTTGTAAGTATGTATACTACGGGCGTGTCAAATTTCAATGCGAAATAATTTGTATTACGACCTACACAAAAATAACAAATTTACAGATCTGATTTTACTTAACATTGCATATTTTCAAATTTTCAAATGTCATTTTATGTAGGTTGTAATACAAAGTATTTCGCATTGAGATTTTGCACGTTTGTATTATACATCCTTACGAACATGCATGATTTTTTTCAGAATTTTTCAAAACATTTAAATATGTTTTTTGAATTTTTTAAAGTGGCAGGAGCACTGGAGCTCGAGAGCCACTACTACTTTCCGTAACTTTGGGCCCAGCTCAAACGGCGACCCATTTTGCGGACCATTTTGCCGATCCGCCTCGTTTATTCCCCCTGAGTCCTAGCCGCCGCTGTTGCGCACTGGTGAAATGCGGCGGCGCAAGGCTCCCCCACTGCCGCTGCCACCGGGCGGAGGCCCTATGACGAGGAGGAGGAAGTTGGCGGAGTCTAGACCGCCGCCCGAGGACCCAATCAGCAACCTCCCCGACGCCATCCTGGGCGAGATCATCTCCCTCCTCCCTACTAAGGACGGCGCCCGCACACAGATCCTCGCGTCCCGCTAGCGCCACCTCTGGCGCTCCGCCCCTCTCAACCTCGGCAGCCATGGCCTCGGCGAGCGTCGGGCTCGACTTCCCGGTGTGGTATCACGCATCGTTTCCTCGCACCCAGGCCCGCCATCACCCACTGCAAGGAGTCGCTCCACGGAGTGTCGTCGTCGGATCTAGCGTACCTACACGGGCCTAAACCTTCAGCTAGATCCAAGTTGGTTGAACATGAAGGCGCCGTCAGATGTTGATCTGAATATTGTTGCATGTATTTAATGACAGCAGCGTGCCTGTTTCACTTTCTATTTTGACGTTGATTTGCTCTGTGTATTTGTTCTTCGATCCAGACACACCGCTGCTAACACGGAGGCATTGCAGAGTCATTTTGATTGCTGAGAAGATAATCGCATTTCTCCATGTCAAGAGCGGGGATGAATTGTTGTTATTGATGTGTAAAACTTGATCTCACATGAAAGTTAAGCTTGCTCACTTTGCACGTAAGTACTACCATTATTGTTTACAAGGGGCAAGTTAGTAATACAATCTTTGACAATAAGTGGACACAGGAATGTTTGAATCTTGCGCAAGGAAAAACGAATTACCTGCAAGGATGTTAAATTTTGTGTGGCAAACTGTCAATGCTTCTGTTTGATAGTGCCATAATTTTCATGAACCGTTGAAAAATATAAATTATGATTTTGTAAGCTTCATACCAGGTGAACCGACAGGAAGGTCTTAGTAGTATGAAGAAATTAAGTAGCACTTCCGGATTTCCATGCATGATATTGCTTACAAAGCCGCTTTAGTGATTGCTATGTTTGTTGAATTAAATTTTCAACTCCATGTAAAGTTTTACAGTAATAAGATCAAAATCTATTGAGTTGTATTGTCACGTCAGTTGAGGCGCTTTGAATTTTACTTAGCGTACCTCTAAGGTTTTACCTTCTGCAAAGGACTAGCACCTACGGATGATCCGAATTTTCTTCTTCTAAATGTCATGAGACATGAGCCACAACCTCGTCATAGAGCATTGAAACAAAACTTTGATTCCCCTGTGTGTATATATGACAAACTTTGTCCTTTCAATTTAATTTTCAAGTAGATGATTGTGACATGTTTCCCAATCAATGCCTATTTGCTATACTATTTTTTTTGGGTGATGCAACATAAGCTATATTATTGCTACACTTAAGTAATTGATTTATCTGGCAATAGAATGTCGAGATGATAGCTCTAATCTCCGTGTCAACAATCTTAAAAATGAAGCATTATCCTTTACTAATTTTAAATGTTTTTGGGTGGTAATTTTTTTTTTTGAGAAGTGAACGCATGTATTGATCAGGCTTTGACTTGTGTGATCTCATTTAACATGGATGTCAGTTTAGAGGATTTTGACTGAAAAAGAATAGATACAGTTTCTTTTCAAATGTGATTTGTGATATCTGGTCAGAGGTAGCACACTTGGCATAGCTTGTTAGAAGACAACAATTTAGTCATGAATGAGACATTTTCACTATTATATACTCTATTGATATGTACAAGACATGATCCAAGAATCACAAAGAGTGATCATTACTATTCAAACATACAGAGAATTAACCTGTTATTTTATTTTTAGAGGAAAACATGGCATGATGATATAGAGTAAATGAACCTGTTTTCGGGCCCGAGCCATGCTTATTGAATTCGAGCCGTGTGATGTTTTCTCCCGGTACAACGAACAGACATATTTGCTATCTTTACCTAATAATAAAGGAAGAGTTGCTTCTCCCAAATTTTTCGTCCAACATTGAAAATACCCTTGAAGTTGATGGAATTTACATACCACTGCCACCGGTAAGTGAAAATAACGTTTCGTTTATTTATTTGTCTTCCCCTATCCGTCCAAACTCTCGACTGCCTCGTGTTCCCCTCATCCCCTCGCCTCCCAGGCTAGCTCCACGCCTCTCCTCCATGGTCAGCCAGCTCTGAGCGATGAGGCACCCCCCGGCCTGCCCTGCTTGCCGCCTCCGGCCTCCCCCGTCCCACGAGCGCCGCCTTCACGCCCTATACCATCCTTTCTCTCTTTCTACGCGAGACCAAACTAGCAGCGGGGGCGTAGCCGCGTAGGTACCACCACCGCCCTCACGCCCTCCTCCTCTGCGGAGGCACGGACACGCCGATCTCCCCTCTCCCCTGTCTATCAGACCCTCGGACGTCCCATCTCCCTGTCCTCTTTCTCTCGATGCTCTCTGCCCGTAACTGTGGAGCCAACTCTCAGATCTGGTGGAGTCCATCTGATGTTCTCCTATCTGTTGGCCTTGTCCCCTGTAGATCGATGTGCCCTGGGAGGCGAGCAACAAGAGGAAACGAGCGCCCGCGCGGCCGGGAAACACAGCTGCGCGCAGGGTGGTGAGACCGTCATGGTCCACGCTCTGGCCATTCATGGATTTCAGAACCATAAGTTGTTATATTTATGTTCTTCAGCCATTCCTTAGCTGTTTAACTAGCTGCCATGTTAGAGAAACTAAACAATGGTCATTGCTGTCGGACATATCAGTGTTGTCATTTTCATTCTATTCCATACCGTTGTCTCCATGTTGCTGACTTTTGGTTCAGTATAATATGTTTATGTTTCACATGCACCGAGAAAGTTTTAGCCTTGAATCTTTTGAATACGTCATTTATCATTGCGTACAACATATCAAGTTGATTCAATAATTGTTCCATAGTTAAATTAACTACGACGTATTTTTTTAATACATATTGGTTTCTACTGTATTACTCAGATATCCATTTATTACGGCCAGTAGTTTGATCTAGCTCCCCACTACATGCAAATGTAGTACGGAGTAGCATAATACTATAATTATTATGTAATATTTTCTTAACCTGAGCATTTTATAATATACTGAATTGAAATCATTTGTTGGTAGCGTTGTAGTCTGTATGAGCCAAAGTTGTTAAATAAGATTCAGTTATTGTCTCTGTATGAGACAAAGTTGTTAAATAAGATTTAGTTATTGTTCCAATGGGTACTGCACTTGGAAATTTTGCTTTATAGAACTCTTTAGAAACAATAGACAACTTACTCTCAAAGTATTTTTTTTCTGCTTCTAGCGTTGTTTTTATGTCATATATTCATGTAGGCAATTAGTCTGACTATGAACAGTTAGGACCTACCGAAGTACTACCTGAATTTTGTAGACATGTTACTGGGTGGAAATATATTTTTCTCCGCTTCACAGGATTATGTATGAATCAATATGTCAGAAACTCAAAGTGGAAGTAATTAATGTACTACCGCACTAGACGTGTTTTTTATGCTTTTGCACTTTATTTTCCAACCAACCTATCCCCTTCACCAATACCACCCACTACGGGAGAGCGAGACTTTGCCGTGTGCCAACGGTCTTTGCCGTGTGCCAAATATCGGGCACACGGCAAAGAGATCCTTGCCGTGTGTGGCACACGGCAAAGAGCGATGCACGGTGAAATAGCACAAAAAACACACGGCAACGTCGGGCACACGGTAAAGAAAATAAAAATACACACGGTAAAAACCGACACACGGCAAAGAAAAGTGCCATGTGCCCACCAAAAACGGGAGCTCGGACGGCGCCGTCACGGTAACTCTTTGCCGTGTGTTGCACACGGCAAAGATTTATTCTTTGCCGTGTGCTTGCACACGGCAAAGACCGATTTTAATTTTTTAAATTTTAATTTATCAACTTGTGACCAAGATATGACCATTCCCGTGGCATAGTTTGTGATAATGTGCCCATATTTGGCACATAGGTGTATCTTGATATTATAAACAATGTTACCGAACAGAGTTTTTTAAAATTATTTTCATAAATATAATTTTTTATTTTCTAAGTGCCAAAATTGACTTTTTTTTGTGAAGCAAGTACCAAAAATTTAGTGCAAAATGGCACCCATCAAATTTTCACACAAAGTAGTCCATATTTTATGGATAATCCACAAATATTAGGAATTTTCTCCCTTTCTACCTAATTTCGCACATTTAAATATCTTTATGGTGATTTTCCGAAAGTAATTCAAATTTGAACTACAAGTGTGTGATAGTTTGCTCTGAAATTTTTGCAAAAATCATTTTAAGGTACATAAGTAGTGGTTACATCACAGAACCGTCGATAGTTTTGAAAAATTCGATCCCTTTCAACGAATATCCATGCTCGCCATTTGGATCGTTTTTTCGAAAAACTCAAAGAAAATGAATAGAACCTCAAAAAATGAAATCCTTTGGCATGGAGTCCTCTTATGTGTACTAGATGTTAGGAAAAATGATAAACTTCATTTGTTTCGAATTGTACGAAAAATTACTTCACGAAAAGTTATATCATCTATAAACATCTATAGGTTTCAAGTCAAACGAACATGATACGACCATCCCCGTGGCATAGTTTGTGATAATGTGCCCATATTTGGCACATATGTGTATATTGATAATATAAACAATGTTACCGAACAGAGTTTTTTCAAATTATTTTCATAAATATCATTTTTCATTTTCTAAGTGCCAAAATTGACTTTTTTTGTGAAGCAAGTACCAAAAATATGGTGTCAAATGGAACCCATCCAATTTTCACACAAAGTAGTCCATATTTTCTGGATAATACACAAATATTAGGAATTTTCTCCCTTTCTACCTAATTTCGCACATTTAAATGTCTTTATGTCGATTTTCCGAAAGTAATTCAAATTTGTACTACAAGTGTGTGATAGGTTGCTCCGAAATTTTTACAAAAGTCATTTTAAGGTACACAAGTAGTGATTATTTCACAGAAACATCGATAGTTTTGAAAAAATCGACCTCTTTCAACGAATAGCCATGCTCGCCATTTGGAACTTTTTTGAAAAAACTCAAAGAAAATGAAAAAAATACTCAAAAAAAATGAATCCTTTGGCATGGAGACCTCTTATGTGTACTAGTTGCTAGAGAAAATGATAAACTTGATTTTTGATAAACTTTTCATAAAAATCCTTCACACAAAGGTCTATCATCTATAAACATGTATAGGTTTCAAGTCAAACCACCAAGACATGACCATTCCCGTGGCATAGTTTGTGATAATCTTTCCATATTTGGCACATAGGTGTATATTGGTATGCTAAACAATGTTACCGAACAAAGTTTTTTCAAATTATTTATATAAATATCATTTTTCATTTTCTAAGTGTCAAAAATGATTTTTTGTGAAGCAAGTACTAAAAATATGGTGCAAAATGGTTCCCATCCAATTTTCACACAAAGTAGTACATAGTTTATGGATAATTCCCAAATATTAGGATTTTTCTCCCTATCTATATAATTTCGCACATTTAAATGTCTTTTTGCCGATTTTCCGAAAGTAATTCAAATTTGTACTACAAGTGTGTGATAGTTTGCTCCGAAATTTTTACAAAAATCATTTTAAGGTACACAAGTAGTGATTATTTCACAGAAACATCGATAGTTTTGAAAAATTCGACCTCTTTCAATGAATAGCCATGCTCGCCATTTGAAACTTTTTTGAAAAAACTCAAAGAAAATGAAAAAATACTCAAAAATATAAATCCTTTGGCATGGAGACCTCTTATGCGTACTAGTTGCTAGGGAAAATGATAAACTTGATTTTTGACAAACTTTTCATAAAAATCCTTCACACAAAGGTCTATCATCTATAAACATGTATAGGTTTCAAGTCAAACCACCAAGACATGACCATTCCCGTGGCATATTTTGTGATAATCTTTCCATATTCGGCACATAGGTGTATAATGGTATGCTAAACAATGTTACCAAACAAAGTTTTTTCAAATTATTTATATAAATATCATTTTTCATTTTCTAAGTGTCAAAAATGACTTTTTTTGTGAAGCAAGTACTAAAAATATGGTTCAAAATGGTTCCCATCCAATTTTCACACATAGTAGTGCATAGTTTATGGATAATTCCCAAATATTAGGATTTTTTCTCCCTTTCTATCTAATTTCGCACATTTAATTTCTTTTATGCCGATTTTCCGAAAGTAATTCAAATTTGTTCTACAAGTGTGTGAAATTTTGCTCTGAAGTTTTTACAAAAATCATTTTAATGTACACAGGTAGTGATTATTTCACAGAAACGTCGATAGTTTTGAAAAATTCGACCTCTTTGAACGAATAGCCTTGCTCGCCATTTGGGTCGTTTTTTCTAAAAACTCAAATAAAATGAAAAAACCTCAAAAAAGAAATCCTTTGGCATGGAGTCCTATTATAGACACTACTTGATAGGAAAAATGATAAACTATTACTGAGTAATGTATAAATAATAAATAAAACAATTAAATAAAATTACCTAAATAAAGAAGCAAAGAAACAAAGAAAATAAGAAAAAAACAGTCTTTGCCGTGTGCCATATCTAAGCACACGGTAAAGAAACGAAGCCTTCTGATTGGCTGGAAACGTTTTCACGCGGATCGCCGTTCTGAGCCGTCAGATTCGGCATGATCCAACGGTCCAAGCTCTTTCCAACAAACCTTATTTTTCTCTCCCATCAAAAAAAAAACTTATCCTCTCTCCTTTCCTTTATCTCCGGCCACACACGCACCCGGCCTTATCTTATCCTCTCTTATCTTGCTCCGGATCGATCCGACCACGCCATGGCCACACAACACTCCATGCCACGGCCACGGCCATCCCAGCCAGGCCGCGCCACAGCCACCTCTGCCAGCCACCACCGGTCCACGCCGCGACCACCTCCGCTAGCCACCCACCGCTCCACGCCGCGGCTTGCAGCGGCTGCTCCCGCCCTCCTCTCACCTCGCCAAAAGAGTAGCCGTGGAAGCCACCACCGAGGTGCTCGGGAAGAGCCGGGACGGCGACCACTCGGAGGAGAGGTGGCCGCGACGGCGACCACGTAGAGGTGACGACCAGGCGGAGGAGAGGCGGCAGTGACGGCGACCACGCGGAGGCGGCGACGACGCGGAGGAGGCGGCGGCGACCACGCGGAGGAGAGGCGACGGCGACCACGCTGAGGCGGCACCATGCGGAGGAGAGGCGGTGGCGACCACGCGGAGGAGGCGACAGTGGCGGCGACCACGCAGAGGCGGTGACGACACGGAGGAGGCGGCGGCGACCAGGCGGAGGAGAGGCGACGGCGACGGCGACCACGCAGAGGCGGCGCCACGCAGAGGAGAGGCGGTGGCGACCACGCGGAGGAGGTTGTTGTGGAGGAGGCGGCAGCGATGGCGACCACACGGAGGACGCGGCGGCGACGGCGACCAGGCGGAGGAGGAGGCTGCGGAGGAGGAGGCGGCGACGACGACCACGTGGAGGAGGAGGCTGCTGCGGAGGAAGCGGCGGCGACGGCGATCACGCAAAGGAGGCGGCGGCAACCACGCGGACCAGCTCGCCGGAAGATTTTCGGGTGGAGAAGCTCCGTGGGCTGAGGAATCCGTCAAGGAGGACGGGCGGACGGCGGCGGCGACGTCGTTGACGGGCTCGTCGTCAGTGCGCGGCGATTTTTTTTATAACCTCATCCATCTTTGCCGTGTGTTCGCACAACACACGGTGAAGACCGACTGGTGGGGGCCACATGCCAGGAGCCGCCGTCAACGTCCGTCTATGGTGTCAAGTAGCGGTGGGGCCCACTTAGAAGCGTTGCCGTGTGTGCGATATTTGGCACACGGCAAAGAATTCTTTACCGTGCAATGTTTCGCCGTGTGCACGGTGCCGTGTGCAGCACACGGTAAAGGCTTTGCCGTGTGCTTTTCAAGCGTTGCCGTGTGTTTTAGCCACACGGGAAAGACCAGCTCTCCCGTAGTGACCATATACCAGTGCACGATGGGCTACCCCTCAAGTCCCCATGAAATGCACATATTTCTTATCTTTGCCTACTGGTTGTAATTCGCAGGAGTGTCAGAAGAGGATAATCTAATATATGCAAATGGTTATGTATATGTAGTATCTTATGGCATTGTAGATTCCATTGTATCGGAATGTACAAACCCATAAATTAAGGGTAAGATCAGATGATTGCTTCTGGTCTGCACATTAAGGGTAAGATCAGATGATTGCTTCTGGTCTGCATATTATTTAAATCTGGGAGTCCACAATTTGAATATTTCCCAAATAATTTGGAACCTTATCAATCGTCTTTGAGATCCTCCCGTGGCTTTGGGGCACACTTTAAAACAAAGCAAGAAAGCAGAACCACCGCAATTGCTTTACTGTAGCAGCATTCAAAGCACCACTGAACATAGGCTCTCTCAATGTCAATTCATCAACTATTTAACGAGTAAAAAAAAATCTACGTTCCATATTATCAGTTGGATCATATTTTAACCTGCAGTTCAGATCATCATCATGTATGTCGCTACTTTGAAAATTAATTTGGTGAGATATAATATAAATCAAGGCTATTTTTTAATTACTATTAAGCATGTCCGCTCATCTGAAAGATTTAGCAAGGTTGGCAATTGTGTTTCCGTTGTAACGCACGGGCATGTGTGCTAGTAAATAAATAAATAAAGAAGTGAAGAGAAGATGGCGTTCCATTTTGCGGCGAACCATTTCAAACGCAACTGCCGATTCGCCTCGTTTGTTCCCTGCCCTAGCCGCCGCCGGCCGCTGCGCGCCGGAGAAATGCGGCGGCGCAAGGCTCCTCCACCGCCGCTGCCACCGGGCGGAGGCCCTATGACGAGGAGGAGGAAGATGGCGGAGTCCAGACCGCCGCCGGAGGACCCGATCAGCAACCTCCCCGACGCCATCCTGGGTGAGATCATCTCCCTCCTCCCTACGAAAGACGGCGCCCGCACACAGATCCTCGCTTTCCGGTGGCGCCACCTCTGGCGCTCCGCCCCTCTCAACGTCGACACCCGCGACCTCGCCGCCCGTGGGGTTGATGTGGCTCCTCTCGTCTCGCGTATCCTATCTTCCCACCCCGGTCCCGGCCGCCGTTTTCTGCTTCTACAGACACCACTACAGCCTATCAGCTACCGTGGACGCCTGGCTCCGATCCCCCGCTCTGGACAACCTCCAGGAGCTTCAGTACTATTTCTTCGACCAGCCTCCGGCGTCAGTCTTCCGGTTCGCGTCCACCCTCTCCGTGCTCTCACCATCGGATATTGCAGCCTCCCCGACGACATCGTCGGAGGGCTTCACTTTCCCCTGCTTGAGAAACTCGGGCTCGATTATGTCACGATCTCCGAGTGCTCGTTGCAAAGCATGATTGACGGGTGCCCCGCTCTGGAGTCCTTGCTGATCGACCACTGCTTGGGCTTCCGTCGCGTCCGGATCAGTTCCCTCACCGTTAGAAGCATTGGTGTGTATCGCGTTGTTTTCCCGGGAAGAAGTAACCAAGCTCTGTTACAGGAACTCATCATCGACAACGCGCCTCGTCTTCAAAAGTTGGTCGTTCATGATGTAGCGACTGGTCTGAATGTATCGGTGATTTCCGCGCCTAAACTCGAGACCATAGGCTTCCTTTCCGATGGGTATTCCTATTCTGTGAGCAATCCTGATCACCTCTACAGGCTCGTGCTTGGATCCATGGTTATTCAGGTAAAACATCGATATGCCGGGCTTTCTCAGTCACATTTCTAGTTTTCTACATATGAGTGGCATGCCTTGTGAGTGTCGTCTTTCATGCTTTGACAAAGGGACTGCGCGTCGATAGTTTGGCAACCGCGGTGCGCACCGTCAAGATTCTAGCTCTTTGGATGAGAACTCTTTGTCTAGATACAGTTGTTGAGTTGCTGAAATGCTTTCCGTGCTTGGAGAACCTTTACATTAAGGTGATAATTCTCCATCAAGTGTGCAACTACTCATTTTATCTATTATGTTCTCAAGTGATTTATTTTATTATTCCTGCATGTTATTTTCAGCCACGTATAGGTTTGCGAGAGCCAAACAATTTGTGGCGGCGTAAATACCGGAATCTGAAAAAATGTAATGACATCCGTCTGAAGACAATAGTACTGAGGTCGTATTGGGGCATCAAGTCGCAAATTAACTTTGCTACATTCTTTGTGTTGAACGCGAGAATGCTAGAGATGATGACGCTGCAGGTCGAAACTAGCTATTACAATGAAGAGTTCTTGGCGGAACAACGGAAGACGCTTCAGTTGGAGAACAGAGCTTCAAGAGCTGCTCAGTTTCATTTTACAACTGATAGATGTATCCGCAGTTCCTCGGACGTCCAGCATGTCCATGATTTGGATGTACTTGATCCGTTTAAACGACGGCGTTGAAAATACTTGGTTGGTTCATTGATTAGTTGCACTTGACTATCATTTCATATTTTTGTCAAACCTTGGCTAACGTATGGTGTCTTTGTAGTTTCTTAAGTTTGTATTATCCTGGAAACTTGTGACATTATTTTAAGGAGCTATCTATGCTTTTGTTCGATATACTATGTGACAAATCTTGATTTTTTATGCTCATAGCAATCTCTGCAATCTCACTGTAAAATGAGGGCTAATCAGCAGTAGTAGCTACATAGGACTGATTGACTTAGCATTATAGTTCAAGTCTGTCTGTCTGTCAGATTTTTATAATGGGGAGGAGCGAAAGTTTGTGTGAGAAATTCTTGATGTTTCACAGTGGGTTTGGTCTGTTGAGGAGTTTTTCTGGCCTACATCATTTTCGGGTTATGTAAGTCTAAACTTGATTAGTTCACATGATTGTAGTTTGTATGAAATTCGTATCATCCTAGGTTCAGAAGAAGGTTGTTTTACTTTTATCCTGGAACCTTGTGATACTTGAATAAGCCATCAGTATCGTTTGTTTGGTGGCATTCTATTCTACGTGACAACACTAGAATTTATATATGAAGCAGAGAGCTTTGGGAAATCTCATCAGTACTGTGGCTGCATTGATCAGGTCGATCATAACTGAAGATTCTAACATGATAGCTAGTACTGCTGTCCATGGAAATTGAGACCATGTATTGCCATGCACAATCCTAATGAAATGTTCAGTAATAAACGCTGGGTAGCTGCAGGCAGAGACGAAACTTTCTGGAGGCACTCATCTTGATTTCCGCTGGAACATCACCAGGACTGACTGATTGCTACTACCTCTGATGGAAATATCAACTGTTTTAGGATTTGGCCAGTCAAATCTTTTCAGGTTTGACTATAATTATGAATTTGTTTTTTACTAATTTCATAGCATAAAATTGATTTTGCTAGATCCATTGTGAAATATGCTACAGTAATGTAAGATTATCTTTATTTGAGTTTACATAATTTCATAGAAACTGTTGATCAACGTTTGCCTTGAGTACCATGTGAATATTCAAAACGATTTACATTTGTGGTCAGGAGGAGTATATATTATGCTTCAGGTCTGTTATGGTCATTTTGGTTTCTTGTGCTTTGAGTCAAATTTCCATGTTATTTTAAACTGGAGCAAGGTGCAAATGGAAGGAGGAAAAAATTGTCCCGATTTCACAACCAGATATACAGACTGATAGATATATATATACCCGAGTGCAGTGCAGACAATCTATCTGTGTGGTTGGTTTAGTTTTATGATTAACATTGAGGAATAATTAATATTTCTAATGAAGCTAGTCTTCCTTGAGTTGAATCTTCCACTTGGTCATCACTTAAAATGGTTCCATGCACCTTCTGCAGTGTCATCCTTAGAGAGTTCAGAACATTGAGTTTTTTCTCTTCTGAAACTGTGTCATCCTTCAGAGGTAAATGAAGGGTGCGTTTCTTGTTCTTTAATGGCTGTGAAATACCATTGACAGAATAAAGTAACATTTTGATGGTTGAAAGATCGCAGCTGGAGATGTCAGCTAGGAGAGTTCTTTGGATTCAATGATTCAGACGAGGTACTTATCTGGTTGTATCAAGTGGTCGCCTGCAGTTTGGTTCTGTTTGCTTGTGCTCTCCATCATTTTGTCCAGGATGCTTAAAATTCGTGTTGTAATAGGTCAGTTCAATTTTCCCTCTCATAATGTGCAGCATTGCATTTTCCAACACTTTTGTTGGGAACCAAGCGCACTAGGAGAAGGTGAGGGGGTGAAGCAGGCGGTAGGGATTTTTGCTGCCCATGTCAACAGACTGTACACTATCTGGTTCCTCCTTGTTTGAACTCTTCAACCCTAAGTATTTGTATGAGTTGAATTGAATTGCCTTACCGGGTAAGGGTGTTGATCTAATTTTTGACAGTTGAGTGGGGGGCTAGTTTCTTAGGTCTCAAATTAATGTGATTGACCATTATACAAAGGAGATGATAGAGGAAAGATCAGTCCATTCTATATGGAATTGAATTTAGTGGTTGGAAGGTTGTTCAAAGTTATTAGCACTGAAATCTGCACAACACGTGAGAGCGTTGAGAAGGCTAGTGTGGTTACGACATTAGACATAGTCGATTGGTGTTGATAAATGGTAACTAACTCTATACGACACAAGGGAAAAGTTGATCCATTGAAAAGCAAGATTTCCTTGATTTTCTGTAGAAAATACAACCGCTACCGTACAGTCTGAAACTGCTGGCTAGAACATCAAACACTAGCTGATCGTGGAGCAACTGAATTTAATATTCGTATATTTTTTTATATCTTGATTGTGACAAATTAATTGGAGACTGTTTTGCTCATCTGGTAGATACACAGAGACTTGATTATCGAACGCAATGTTTTGGCTGGGAACGTGTACCTCGTTAGAGGCCACGGCTTCGTGTTATATAATACGTGAAACAACCTCACGTGTGGTGTTTACAGATAAGACGGATTGGTGGTTTACAAGAGATAAGATACCAGTCAATCCTAACCTCCTAACCGTACAAGACTTGGAGTACTACTCCATAGCCGGACACGGCACAAACACAACACGTTACAACGCTACACATGACAGAATATGATTTTGTCTAACAGCCCCCCTTAATCACAACCTTCTGAAAGGTTGAGATTACGCTTGAACTCATTCAACTCTTTGACTGCCAAAGCCTTTGTGAAACCATCTGCAACTTGATCTTTGCTTGATATGAACTTAATTTCTAGCATCTTATTTGCAACTCTTTCTCGAACAAAGTGATAATCTATCTCAATGTGTTTTGTCCTTGCATGAAATACAGGATTTGCTGACAAATAGGTAGCACCCAAATTATCACACCATAGGCATGGCTTTACCTTTAGTTGAACACCAAGTTCATTAAGCAAAGCTTCCATCCATATCAACTCAGCGGTGGCATCAGCTAGAGCTTTATATTCAGCTTCTGTACTAGATCTTGAAACAGTACCTTGCTTTCTCGCACACCAGGAAACAAGATTTGGTCCAAGAAAATACAGCAAAACCTCCAGTAGATCTTCTGTCATCTAAACATCCTGCCCAATCTGCATCTGAGAAAGCACTAAGCAAACTAGAAGAGGACTTCTGAAATGTCAGACCAACATGTATAGTACCCTGAACATATCTTAAAATCCTTTTTGCAGCTGTCCAGTGAGCAGTGGTTGGAGCATGTAAGTATTGACAAACTTTATTTACTGAGAAAGAAATATAAGGTCTAGTCAATGTCAAATATTGTAAAGAACCTACAATGCTTCTATATTGAGTGCTATCATCAGGACCAAGAGGAGTTCCCTCAGTTAATGACAACTTTTCAGATGAGGACAATGGCGTGGGTGAGATTTTGCACTTTGTCATACCAACTTTGGCCAATAATTCAGTTGCATACTTTTCTTGAGTAAGCAACAAACCATCAGATGTTTTCTTTACCTCAATCCCAAGAAAAAAAGTGTAAGTCTCCTAAATCTTTTAGAGCAAAATCTGCATTAAGATCATGAAGAAGTGCAGAAATAGCCTTGTCTGAGGAACTGGTGACAATGATATCATCAACATAGATCAAAACAAATATCATAATACCAGCCTTGTTAAAAAGAAAGAGTGAAGTGTCTGCTTTAGAAGGATTAAAACCAAGTTGTTGCAATTTAGTACTAAGCCTGGAATACCATGCTCGAGGGGCTTGTTTGAGACCATAAAGAGCTTTGTCAAGTTTGCAAATATAGTTTGGAGCAGCGGAAGACTCAAAACCTGGGGGTTGCCTCATATACACTTCCTCCTCCAGAACACCATGCAAAAACGCGTTCTTGACATCAAGCTGCCGCAGACTCCAACCCCGAGAAACAGCAACTGCCAAAACAACTCTGATGGTAGCTACCTTGACAACAGGGCTGAAGGTGTCTTCATAATCTATACCATATCGTTGCTTGAATCCTTTTGCAACCAAGCGTGCTTTATACCTGTCAACTGTGCCATCTGCATGTTTCTTTATACGATAAACCCATTTACAATCAATAAGATTTTTAGTAAAGTGTGGAGGAACAAGATGCCATGTTTTATTTTGCATAAGAGCATTATACTCTTCATCCATTGCCTTGCGCCATCGATCATCATTGAGAGCCTCCGACAGTGTGCTTGGTTCACCTGAAGAACTGAACATTCCATATCGCACCGTACCATCAGTATATATTTTTGGGTGACGTATACCTTTTTGTAACCGTGTACGAGGTTCAGTAGGCGGTGGAGGCGGTGGAGCTGGTGACACAGCAGGGCTTGCACCCTGCTCATGCGCAGAAGATCCACCAGATGCTGCACCGTCACCGTCCGAGGACAGATCAGGTGACGTATCAGGTGTGGCAGGGGAAGAATCTTCCCAATCATTGCCTGGTGGAGACCCGGTTGATGGCGTTGTCGGGGTATCGTCGCGACGCGCAGAACTTGACCGAGGCGGAGTTAGGGAGCGCGACGTGTCGTGGAGGCGTTGGCGTGAGCGTTGGAGCGGAGAGGACCGATGCGGGGTCCCGGCACCATCATGACGAGCTGGCGACTGCGATGACCCGTTCGACCGTGTCTGTGCACGCACAGGACTGCGCCCACGTGCACGCGCGGGAGAGTCGCCCTCGGGAACGTGGCGCGTACGATCCGAGGCTGCTCGATCCGGAAGATCACCATCGGAATCAGCATGCCTGTTGTTTTCACCTGAGGCAAAAACAGGCTGTTGTTGCTCCGTTTCTTCACAGTTTTGTGCCAGATTTTTTTCTGCGCTTTGCTCTTCAGTTGTAGCATCTGTTTCTTCAACATTCTCATTAGCAACAACAGGGACAACAGGTAAGTCATATAGTCATTAACATGTGCATCTTTATCAGTAGATGTGTTATGAGGTAAAAGGAGAATATCATGGCGAAGACGTGAGCCTGCATTAGGATGCAACTCAGCAAAAGGGAAGACATTCTCATCAAAAACCACGTCTCTAGAGATGTAAACTCGACCACTAGAGACATCTAAACACTTGACTCCTTTATGGCGAGGACTATAGCCCAAGAACACACACCGGGTAGATCGAAAAGATAATTTCCTAGTGTTATAAGGACGAAGGTTCGGCCAGCAGGCACAACCGAAGACCCTAAGAGATTCATAATTGGGTTGTGTGTTGAGGAGGCGTCCTACAGGTGTGTCATGATCTATAACTTTGCTTGGAAGGAGATTAATAAGAAAAGTAGCCGTAAGGAAGGCTTCATCCCAAAATTTTAATGGCATGGATGCATTAGCAAGTAAAGCAAGACCCACTTCAACAATATGACGATGTTTTCTTTCAGCAGAGCCATTTTGCTGGTGAGCATGAGGACAGGAGACATGGTGAGTGATGCCAATTTTCTGGAAGAAACTGTTTAACTTTTCATATTCACCTCCCCAATCAGTTTGCATAGTGATAATTTTCTTATCAAATTTTCTTTCAACAAGTTGCTGGAAATTGAGAAAAACTTGATAAACATCAGAGCGCTTTTTGAGCAAATAGATCCAAGTGAATTTACTGAAATCATCAATAAAGCTTACATAATATGAATGTTTACCAGCAGAGACAGGTGCTGGACCCCATACATCAGAGAAAACTTGCTCCAAAGGAACAGTGGAGACACTAGTAGAGACAGGATATGGCAACTGGTGGCTCTTGGCTAGTTGACAAGGATCACAGACATATGGGTTTATTTCAGGAGAATATGAAATATTATTTTTCCTAAGAACTTGTTGAACCACAAAAGATGAAGGATGTCCTAAACGGCGATGCCACGTAGAAGACGAAGGCTTTATTGTGATGAATGCTTGCTTGGAGGATCCAGTAGCTGAAGGAACTAGTGGATAGAGACCACCACGGCATGGTCCCTCAAACAGAGTTGTTCTTGTGGCGCGATCCTTAATCAAAAAGAACCAAGGATGAAATTCAATGAATGCATTATTATCAAGAGTAAGCTTATGAACAGATAAAAGACTTTTTGATGCACTTGGAACATGAAGAATATCTTTGAGCTCTAAAGAATTATTATTTTGGATGCACAATGTTGAATGACCAATATGACTTATTTCCATACCATTGCCGTCGGCTGTGTGAACACGGTCGCGCCCGTTGTACTTGTCATGTGTGGTGAGCTTGTTCAACTCCGAGGTGAGGTGGTTGGTAGCACCCGAGTCCGGGTACCAGGTGGTGTCGACGTCATAGGAGACAACATGGGCGCCCTTCTCATCATCGGAGTCATCACGGCGACGATCATTGCGGAAGCGGTCGTTGTCGCGGTTGTTGTAGCGGTCGTTGTCGCGGTTGTTGTAGCGGTCGTTGTCGCGGTTGTTGTAGCGGTCGTTATTGCGATCACGATCTCCATAGCGCCACCAGCAATCGCTAGCTGGATGGCCATGGATCTTGCAAATTTGACACCGCACATCAACAAACGGAGTGGGGGCACGACCATGGGGGCGCCCTCCCCCATCATCACGGCGGCGTCCACCGTCATCACGACGACCTCCGTCATCACGACGACGTCCACCGTCGTCGCGGCGCCCATCACGGCACCCATCATCATCACGGCGCCAGTCACGACGGTCATCCCGTCCCCCATCATCACGGCGCCTCCAGGCACCATCATCACGACGCCCACCATGGTCAGGAGAGCGACCACGGTCTCCACGTGGGCGTGTGTCACGGCTGGTGTCGCGGGGGCGAGCGGCGACGTTGGCCGAGGAAGTGAAGCCAGAAGTTTGTCCTGTTTCCGCGAGCATCTCGTTGCGAAGATCGTGAGCACAAATTTGACTAAAGAGATCATCAAGGGTGGTACCGGGATTGCCGTTGACGGAGGACACGAGGTCGTTGTAGCTTGCGTCGAGACCGTTGAGGATGTACCCCACCATCTCATCTTCTTCAATGATTTTTCCCGCAGCAGCGAGCTCGGAGGAGAAGCCCTTCATCTTGGCGAAGAAGGTTGCTGCGGTCATCTCGTTCTTCTTGGTGCTCTGCAGTGCCCCCCTCAGCTGATTGATCTTGGTCCGAGAGGGGGTGGAGAACATGCCGGTGAGGACACCCCACACCGCAGCAGAGGTTTTGAGCCCAACAAGGTGAGCTAGGATTTCCGGCGCCACGGAGTTCACGAGGAACCCAAGCACCGTCTGATCCCGAGACAGCCATGCCGCGTAGGCAGGGTTGGGGATTGTGATCTTCTTGTTGTTTTCATCTTCGGCCTCCAGAGTCTTCTCCGGCGCGGCGTCGGTTCCGTCGAGTAACCCGAGGACCTGAGCACCACAAAGTGGAGGATAGACGAGAGTCTTCCAGAAGAGGAAGTTGGACCTCGTCAGCTTGGTGGAGGGCGGGGATCCAAGGTTGGTGGCAAGAGGCGTCGATGTTGAGGAACTCATGGCCAGCCGAGGACAGTGGTCGTCTGGTTTTTGTTGTCTTGGTCGTAGTCTTGGGCGGCGGCGGCAGCAGTAGATGCGGCGGCGGCAGCAGGTGTTTGTTGTTTGGTTTTGGTCGTGGTTTGGGCGGCGGCGGCAGCAAAGAGTGCGGCGGCGGCGGCTAGATCTTGCGGCGGCTAGGTCAGGGAGCGAGGGTGCTCTGATACCATGTCGAACGCAATGTTTTGGCTGGGAACGTGTACCTCGTTAGAGGCCACGGCTTCGTGTTATATAATACGTGAAACAACCTCACGTGTGGTGTTTACAGATAAGACGGATTGGTGGTTTACAAGAGATAAGATACCAGTCAATCCTAACCTCCTAACCGTACAAGACTTGGAGTACTACTCCATAGCCGGACACGGCACAAACACAACACGTTACAACGCTACACATGACAGAATATGATTTTGTCTAACATTGATGACCAATAGAAAAATGATGCATTGTATCGTTTAAGACATGTGACCAAGAAATATTCTTGATACCTTCCATTCCTAATTAACTAGAGATGTGTATAAAGCAATAGAATAGATGATAGAGCCACATATATATATGTATGTATATGTGCTATATCACTTCTCTAACTAGACATGTAGTTCAACGGAGGAGGAAGGGGAACATGCATGTTGTCTATATATACTGTCGAACTGAAAGTGGTTGGTGAGGGACTAAAACTCATCAATTGAAGTTGCATACCTTGGATCCTTCGCTAGGGCCACACCAGCTACTATTATCACAATAGAACCCCACTAGGTCCTTCGCTGATCCACACCAAGTTTTGTGACGAAATTATTTATCCAATAGCCTTTTTTTTTGTAGCTTATGAAGCTGCCATATATTCCGCGAGGATCGCTGGATCTGACATGCTACGCCATGCGACAACGGTGGTGGTCGGCCATCATGGAGGGTCTCCTCCCTCGAGCCCATGCTGGTTGGCGGTGAGGCCTATGGTGGTCAGCGCCCCTCTTCTTTGACTATGAGGTCGGTGCCACGTAATGCCTCTCTATTGTTGGATCAAACCGGCGACTGCATCCCCATCCCTAGTCCCGAGTCAACCGACTCCGACAACATCGAGATCACGATGAAGGACCGGGGTGAGATCCTTGCTCGACTTCATTTGATGTCAACCACTGTGATGCCTACGGGCAACGCTTCCTTCGTTGGGGGCGTGGTATTGGTCCCAACTATACCATCATATCTTCTGGTGCCGAGGGAAACCCCAGGTCTGGTCCTTCGGACGAGGCGGCGGTGGTGCGACGGCGTCGTTTTCTTCTTGAAGACGGTCTTGGCTACATAGGGAGAAAGTGATGTGACTTCTGGGGGCTCGGGAAAATGTGATGTGATATCGGTGTTGGCTGTTGCCCAGGACATGAGCCTCCAAGGGGCAATGTACGACATGGTGGACGCAACCTGATTGTTATCTTCCGCAAGTCTGAAGGATCCTGCCTTGTAGTCGCCAACTCCTCTAGGCACAAGAGGGAAGCAACGTTGGTTCGGGTTGCCTTGGAGTCGCGGTCATGCTAAATGGTGTTTTGTTTGGTCCATGACGCGGTCCTGAAGCTCGGTGCTCAATCTCCTCGCCACTGTTGGTAGGATGTTTGCGCAAGACGAGTAGTTATCATAGGGTCTTTTGTTAAGGGTGCATCGTAACCCGCCTGATGATGTCTCAAGTTGGGTGCGTGGAGTTGTAGCCTCTGTCTCGATTTTTCTTCTATAAATATGTCTTTTTTGACATATTCTAGAAAAACTATAATGTATAAACCTATGGTTGGATGTTTAGGCGCCCTTGTATCCCTAGGCTAAGATCTAAGCCCTGAATTTCATATGATGTGTGTCTTAAGTTAAACTCTGTTTTTTTAGTGGTGGACAAAGTCCCGTCGATAATGAGATGCGCGTGGTGTGATTTTTCGCACGTACGCTCGTATATACTCCTAGTCACCACTACGGATCAAACTTAGCAGACTGCTCGAACAGTCTACGCACGTGACTAATTACATTTCAATTCAGATTTATTTTCCCTACAATCGCACAGATTTATTTTGTTTAGCAAAGAAATCACGGAGAATCAGAACACAGCTTATGTGTTCTCAAAAAAAAATGAAAAAAAAAAAAAACAGTTTATGTAAGAAACATGGAAAGCAGGCCTTGCTTGAGCCAGGTGGGAAGTGGCGGACCCAGAAAAAAATTGGAGTGTGGGCACACTGCAACTAAAATATCGCACCGCGGATTTTTTTGCCAAATAAATAGTGTAAATAGTCATTCCATTAATAAATACTATGGGCAGTAAATAAAATTTTCAAAATTCTGGATGGGCTACGGCCCACCCTCTAGGTCCGCCCCAGGGATCAGCCAGCCTCTGTAGTACAACACTCTTGTCCCGTACTCGCGTTCCATTTCCACCACCACACCACCACCAAAAATCTAAGTATGGTCATGTGGAATCTGCAGGTGACCTTGGCGATCTAGGGTTTGGCGACCTTGGCGGCGATTCTTCTCCGACAAGGGTTACTGGTCCTGCACCGCCGTGTGAACGTGGCCTCCGCTCTGCTCGGGCTGACCAAGGGGTTGTCTTGCACAACTACCCGGCCTTGGTGGACGGAGGACGTGTCTCCCACAGACGGTTGATCGGTTTTCGGTTTGGAGAGCAGATGGTGGCGGGCTCATCTGGGTCGAAGAAGGGGGGTGTTCCTGTGGAGGATCTTCTCCGCAAGTTGCACCTGAGCGAGGAGGAGAGAGATGGTGTGTTTCTGGCTAAGGAGGAACGGAGTAGCTTGCCGGCGGTGAAGTGGATGGCGGTAGGGAAGGTTCTGACGAGGAAGGATTTTAGCGCAGACTCCCTGAGGAGAACGATGTTTGCAGCGTGGAATACTGCGCGCGAGGTGTCGTTCCGCCCGATTGAAAAGAATCTGTTTGTGATCCAAGCTTTCTGCCTTGGAGATTGGAAGCGTATCATGGAAGATGGCCCCTGGCTTTTCTGTGAGTGTGCGTTGATGCTGGAGGAATTCGACAGGGCGACATCGATGCCATCGGTGATTCCCTACAAGGTTCAGGCTTGGATTCAGATACATAAAATTCCCCCTTTGTATCAGACTGAGGCAATTCTGAAACAGCTAGCTTCAAAAGTGGGGGAGGTTGATAGAGTGGAGATGAGGGTGGTGTCCTTCAGCAATGGAGAGTTCCATAGGGCTCGTGTCAAGCTCAACGCTGCAAGCCCTTTGATGCGAGTTGTGAGTCTGAATCCTGAGGGGTGTGCAGGCATTTTTATGCAAGTTATCTTTGAAAAAATCCCTAAGTTTTGTGACCATTGTGGGCTAATGGGGCATGTGGTGCTCGAGTGCGGAACAGGTGAATACACAGAGGACCAGCTACAGTTTGGAGACTGGATGTTAGCTTCAATGGATACCTGGCACCCTGAAACTCCTAGGGTGCGGGGTGGTTTTGTCAGGGAACATGAGTCGACTGGGGGAGGCCGAGGCATGGGAGGCGGCCGCTCCAGTGGACGCTCTGGAGGTCGCTATGACGGAGGTGGTCGCAGACGTGGTGGTCCATGTGGAGGAGGACGTGAGGGTTTCTGGAAGGAGAAGGAGGCAAGGGAAACCACGCTGACGACTCCCTCGCGTAAAAGGACGTCTGGTGATGCTGGGTTGGGAGATGCTAAGGAGAACGAGATGGAGGATACAACAACCAGTCCGATCAAGCCAGGCACTGAGATACGTGAGCTTGCTAAGGAAAATTCAAAATCTCAGAAGCATTTACTACTGGAGTCGGGTACAGAATCGGGGATGGGGATCCCTCCACCCCCACCGACGTATGTCCCACCTAGGGATCTGAAGAAGCAAAAGAAGCATGTGTTGGGAGGAGACAAGAACAAGCAAGGGGCGGGCTCCAACTCGGAGTGCCGCCAGCAACAATGAGTTGCGCAAGCTGGAACAGTCGTGGGTTGGGCAACCCCGCGGCTATAAAGGAGCTTCGCGATTTCGCGAGAACGCATGCCCCTACTGTGCTATGTGTGCTGGAGACTCAAGTGCACAAGGTATGAGTTGAGGGTCTTAGTAGGACTCTAGGCTACGATAAAGCTTTTGCTGTAAGTAGTTCAGGCCGCAAGGGCGGAATTGGTATCTTTGGAATAATGAAACGAATATTGAAATCTTACCATACTGACAATATCATCTAGATGCTATTATCTCTGAAAACGGAGAGGAGCCATGGCGGCTCACATGTGTATACGGGGAGGCTCAGACTCACCTACGTTTTAAGACGTGGGATATGATCAAGTACATTAAGTCATCGTGCCCTCACCCGTGGGTATGCATTGGTGATTTTAATGAGGTTTTACATCGATCGGAGCATGTCGGCGTACAAGAAAGGAGTCTTGCGCAGATTGCAGGCTTTCGTGAGATGGTGGATATATGCGGACTTCGTGATCTTGGCTACGAAGGACGCAGTTGGATGTATGAGAAGAGAGTGGCTGGTGGCTCGTACTGTCGGGTACACCTTGATAGAGCTCTAGCTACGGCGGACTGGTGCGCCCGGTTCCCGATGGCCACAATGGAAAACCTGATCGCGACCTCATCGGATCATGATCCTATCATGTTGTGGTGGGCTCAAGCAGATATGAGCAGGAGGAGGAACAAGGCGGGAACATTCACATATGAAGTAATGTGGGAAACACATACAACTTTTGCACCGATGTTGCAGCAGACTTGGCAGGATGAGGGGATAGCAAGGTCCCTACCAGAGCTGCAACAGAAGGTGGTTAAAGTTTCGGACCAACTCCAAGTGTGGGGTCGGGATACCTTTGGGCACGTGAAACGCGAGCTTTCTCAACTCACGATGGAGCTAGGGAGGCTGCAGGCTGAACCAGGTAGAGTGGAACCTTCGCATGCAGAAATTAAGGTGACTGACCGCATAATCGAGCTGAATCACAGAGAAGAAATAATGTGGCAACAACGGTCAAGGGTGCTGTGGCTAAAGGCGGGAGACAAAAATACCAAATTCTTTCATATGAGAGCTAGCCAAAGGAAGAAGAAGAATAAAATTGTGCGGTTGAAGAGACCGGATGGGTCGACGACTGAAGATGCTCATGAGTTGGGCACAATGACCACGGGGTTTTACAAAAATCTATATCGGTCCGAAGGGACGAGCAACATGGCAGCGGTCCTCGATACAGTGCCGGTTAAGGTTACCCCCACGATGAATGATGGCCTCATCAAGCCTTTTGAAGAGAAGGAAGTGAAAGCGGCTCTTTTTCAGATGTTTCCAACAAAGGCGCCATGCCCAGATGGCTTTCTCGCACATTTTTTCCAGCGGCACTGGGATGTGTGTGGTCCGGAAGTGACCTTAGTTGTGTTGAGGATTTTGAGAGGGGAGGATGATCCTTCAGCCATAAATAACACTTTTATAGTGTTGATACCAAAGGTAGCAAAACCGGAGGAGTTGGGACAATTTCGGCCTATTAGTTTGTGCAATGTGTTGTACAAAATTGCGTCTAAAGTTGCTGCCAATAGACTAAAGGAGATACTACCGGAGGTCATTTCCGAAGAGCAGTCGGCTTTTGTCCCCGGGCGTATGATCACTGATAATATCATTTCAGCTTATGAGTGTTTGCATTTTATGAAACGCAAGAGGGCAAAAAATTTGAGAGGTTGTGCTCTCAAGCTGGATATGAAGAAAGCATATGACCGAGTGGAGTGGGACTCTCTTCGGGCTATCATGACTCGGTTGGGCTTTCATCGGCTATGGGTGGAGATGGTGATGCGGTTAGTCACCACTGTCTCTTTCTCAGTTCTTTTGAATGGGGATCACCTCGAGAGTTTTGTTCCTTCGAGGGGGATTCTACAGGGAGATCCTATCTCCCCTTATTTGTTTCTGTTAGCGGCAGAGGGCCTTTTGTGCCTGTTAAAATCGAGAATTGAGTCATCGAGCCTCAGTGGGATTAAGGTGGCACCATTAGCTCCAATGGTTAGCCATTTACTCTTTGCAGATGACAGCCTACTGTTTTTCAGAGCGGATAAGGAGAGTGCAGAGGAGATAAATGGGATACTACAGCTTTACTGTAGTGCTTCAGGGCAACTAGTGAATATGGATAAATCTTCCATTCACTTTGCCAAAGGTTGCCAGGAAAGTATACGGCAAGTAATAATGGATGTTCTAGATGTCCATAGTGTATCGTTGAGCAAGAAGTATCTAGGGATGCCGTCGGATGTGGGTATCTCAGTTAACGGAGCATTCAAATATCGGAAGGACCGTGTGTGGAAGAGAGTCAAAGGATGGATGGAATTATTACTCTCAGCTGCGGGCAAGGAGGTACTGATCAAGGTTGTGGCACAGGCGGTACCTACTTATTCCATGTCATGTTTCAGGTTGCCGAAAGGGCTCTGCGAGCACATAAACAGCCTTCTTCGGAATTTTTGGTGGGGAAGTAAAGAGGGCAAAAGACGAACCTGTTGGGTAGCGTGGGAAGCAATGACGAAACCAAAGCACCTCGGGGGCCTAGGGTTTCGAGATATCGAGCTGTTTCATCTGGCGCTTCTAGCTAAACAGGCGTGGAGGATCTTATAGGACCCAAGCTCGTTGACTGCACGAATTCTCAGAGCCGTGTACTTTCCAAGTGGTGATTTTCTGGCAGCAGAGCTGGGCACATCTCCATCAAAGATATGGAGATCTATTATTAATGGGAGGGATGTCCTAAAAGTGGGTCTCATCAAGCGGATTGGTACTGGGGAAGAAACTAATATTTGGAATACAAACTGGCTTCCTAGGGATGGGCTGCTCCGCCCTATTACGAGCGTCACCGATGATCCTCCTTCGATGGTCAGTGAGCTCATCGACAAGGATAGTTGGACTTGGAACAAAGAGAAGTTGCAGCTTGTCTTTCTGCCAATGGATGCTGATATAATAAAAGGTATTCCGTTGAGCACGCGTAGACAAACTGACTTCTGGGCATGGCACTATGAGCGCAATGGAATTTTCATGGTGCGTTCAGCATATCGTATGCTGGTTCATACAAAGGAAAAGAGAACAGCATGGATCGAGAGCAACTCAGCGAGATCTAACACTCGAGATGAGGAGAAGAGTTGAACCTCGATGTGGAATATCAAAGTCCCTTCAAAACTGAAGGTTTTTCTATGGAGGCTTGCACGACAGTCACTTCCCACTGGAGACGTGGTGCACCATAGAAACATGGCACCACATGATCGTTGTGTGGTGTGTGGAGAACAGGACTCATGGCGCCATTCACTGGTTGAATGCCACCAAGCGAGGAGTGTTTGGGTCTTGGCATCAGAACAACTGAGTGATTTCGTTTTCAATCTTCAGGAGCCACACGCTCGCGGCTGGCTGACAGCGACGATCAAGGCTCTGTCACAGGAAGAGATGACCAGAGTGGTGGTTACCTTATGGGCTCTATGGCACGCTCGAAGGAAGATTATCCACGAAAACCTGTATCAAAGTCCCTTGTCCACGCACTGCTTTGTGGAAAGGTTCATTGATGACCTGAATTTGCTGGTTTCGCCTCCGGCTAGAAATGCGGAAAAGCCAAACCCGGGTCCCATGTGGATCCCGCCTCCATCGGGGATGGCCAAGGTGAATGTTGACGCTGCCGTCTCAAAGAACAATCCGACAGCGGCAGTGGCCCGAGGTCCCGATGGTGTGTTTCTGGGCGCTTCGTCAGTCGCAGTGGAGGGAGTGTCGGACCCTGAAACTCTAGAGGCTCTGGCCTGCTGGGAAGGCCTCGCACTGGCCATGGACCTTCTCTTGCAGCGGATCAGACTTGCCACAGACTGTATCAATGTAGTTCAAAGTTTTGAAGGAGATGGCAAGGGAGTGTATGGACATATTGTTCAGGAGATCAAGACGACAACCACGAGCTTTCAACTGGTGGAGTTCGTCCACGAGGGGAGATCGGCAAATGGCGACGCACATAATCTGGCAAGAAGCTCAGTTAGCCTAGCTGTTGGCCGGCATGTGTGGTTTAAAACTCCACCGGATGGAGTGTGTATGTTTTTCAATACGGATTTGCTAATACTCAGGCGCCTGATTTTTTCTTATGTCTCAGTCACCCATAAAAATGTGCATGAGTTGCACTTTTCTGCCAGAAAAATGTAATTTGTTCTAATTGCATTTTTTTAACTGCAGTTGCCATTTTTCTGAGGTGATTTAGATTTAAGAAATTCTCATGCGCCTGATTTTTTCTTATGTCTCATTCACCCATAAAAATGTGCATGAGTTGCACGTTTCTGGGAGAAATGTGCAATTGCAACTCGTTCGAGTTTCATTTTTTTTAACTGCAGTTGCACTTTGCTAGATGATTGAGAGTTAACAAATTCTCAGTGACTGAGACATAGGCAAACCCTTTTCAATAACATTGAATAAAAGGGCGTGGGTTTTTAAAAAAAAAAAAAAACCACCACACCACCGCCGCCCGCAATCCACCCGGCCACGCTGCCGGCGGCCACCGCCCCTCCTCCCGTGCTCAGCTCTGGAGACTCCTCCGTTCAATCCTCCGCATCTCCCTAGCCCCAAGCTCTCTTGCTCCCTGTACATCGGTGCGCCATGAACTGAAGCAAACTGCAAATCCTGGAATCCCCTTCTCCGAGAATGGAGGCGGGCGACTCTAGTTCAGAGAGGAAGAAAAGGAGTGTGGGTGACGGAGGAGGCGCCGACCGCATCAGCGACCTCCCCGACGCCGTCCTCGGCGACATCATCTCCTTCCTCCCCACCAAGGACGGCGCCCGCACGCAGATCCTCTCGCCCCGGTGGCGCCACCTCTGGCGCTCCGCCCCTCTCAACCTCGACTGCCGTGTTCTCGCCGCCCGTTGGATTCAGCTCCCCTGTGTCCTTTCACGCATCCTGAGATCCCACCAAGGTCCCGGCCGCTGCCTCCGCATCCCCGGCGGATATAATTGGTACAGCGCGGCCACCGTCGACGCCTGGCTCCAGTCCCCCGCCGTGGACAACCTCCAGGAGCTTTCTTTATCTTACCCGACAGACAATCAGTCGCCGCTGCCGCTTCTATCAGAATCCTTTCCCCGCTTCTCGACCACACTCCGTGTCGCCACCATCGGACATTGCCACCTACTCAACACCACTGTCCAGGGGCTTCAGTTCCCCCAACTTAAGCATCTCATACTTAAAATGGCCAGGATCTCAGAGTGTTCACTGGGCCACATGATTGCGGGGTGTGCTGCTCTTGAATGCTTGCTGATTGACCGCAGCTTCGGCTTTCGTTGCTTGAGGATCAGTTCCGTTAGCCTTAGAAGCATCGGCGTGCGTGCTGATTGTCCTCGGAGAGATGAGATCAAGTTTGGGGAGCTTATCATCGAGGATGCCCCTTCTCTTCAGAGGTTGCTCCATCTTGATCGGAGTAGCGATCTGCATGTATCGGTGATCTTTGCACCTAAACTGGAGACCTTGCGCTGCCTTTCAGCCCCCTCCACAAAAATCATGTTTGGCTCTCTGGTTATTCAGGTATATAACTAAGAACTTTCTACTACTGATCTTCAGGAGGCTTCTTACGTGCAGAAAAATCACATATCTTGTGCATAGCCTAATTATTTTCTTGCATTCTTGATAAAGGGATCGCACATTGATAGACTAACGATGGCGGTACGCTCTATCAAGATTTTGGCTGTCGTTATAGATATGCTTAGTCTGGATACAGTTATTGACTTGATGAGATGCTTTCCGTGCTTGGAGAAGTTGTACATTCAGGTGATGCTTCTTCATTTTAGTTTCTTTTTACCAACTTTTGTTCTGATGAAGTGGTTTCTTACTGTTTCTTAATGTTGTTTTCAGTCATGTAAGTCTATTAAGTCAGCGCCAAACAATTTGTGGATTCGTAAACACAAGGACCTCGCCCGATGTCATGACATCCGTCTGAAGAAAATAGTGGTTGAAAAGTATTGGGGCATCAAGTCGCAAGTTAGCTTTGTTACATTCTTTGTATTGAACGCAAGGTTGCTAGAGTTGATGACACTTCGCATAAAGAAACGGGAGAACCATGAGGAGTTCTTGTCAGAACAACCCAAGAAGCTTCAGCTAGAGAACAGGCTTTCCAGAGATGCTCGGTTTCATTTTACGATTGATAAATTTTGGATTTAACTGATTCATTCACATGTTGATGTTCAGTCAAGGTTTGGTCCATTTCGGACCTATTCTGAACCTCAGCTGATCTAATTTTCTGCCTGTCCAAACTTGATTAGCTCTCATGTTTGTAGTATTCTTAAGCTTGTATCATCTAAACCTTATGACATGTAAGCAAGTAATTAGTTCTATTAGTTTTTTATGTGCTATTTGACACTTAAACAAGTTAGTACTGTCTGATTCCACTACCGGATACCTGGATATCTGTGTGGGTGGGTAGTTCTCGTGTTCTTCTTCTTACCATGATATAGCAAGCTATCTTTGTTGGCGGTTTAGTTTGATGATTAACATTGACTACATTTTTTGTGAATGACTACTAATTAATATTTCTATCTGTAGTAGTATGGAATTTTCTTTTGTTGATGTGAATCATCCATTGGGTCATCACATCCACCGGGTCATCACTTAAATTGTTCCATGCACCTCCTGCAGTGTAATCCTTCAGAGTTCAGAGCTTTTGAGTTCATTTTTTCCCCACTGTTGAAACTGTGTCGCTTCTTGAAATTTATGGTACACGTTGAATGACATTGTGTTAAGCTGTCAGTCAGTCTGCATGTGATCAACCAGTGGATGGAAATCTGGATTTGGAATTTGGCAAACTGACCATGATATCTTGTGGGACTTTAAACGTCAGCTAGGCCTGGTTGCTTGCTGCCATGACACCCCAGCATCGTCGGAGTTGAGATGGAGGTGGGAGGCAGTGATTGTTTGAAGAGGAGAAGAAGACAGCACATCAGCAACCTCCCTGACGCTGTCCTCGGCGAGATCGTCTCCCACCTCCCAACCAAGGATGGTGCCCGCACCTAGATGATTGTGTTCCAGCAATGTTTATTTAGTGCACTTCTCCGTTGTGCTCCAGCAATGTTTATTTAGATGATTGTGTTCCAGCAACGTTTATTTAGTGCACTTCTCCATTGTGCTCCAGCATCATCAGTGGGGAAAAGCAATGGCGTACTTCATGTGCAAAGCAATGTACTGCTGTACACAATAAATTAACCAGAGCAGCTCATTATCTGTAAGCCATTTATACATCATCTTGTTGTGTAGAATTATGTACGCCGAACCAGGTACGTACCTGAGTGTGCAGCTTAATCCTGATCATGGCATTGAAGAATACTCCTTTGAATACTTTGGCAAGTTGAACTGTACTCTTCGCTCAGCAAAGTCAGCTGGTCGCTGTTATACAACTGAAGCAGCATGGATCAAGATGCCGGAAGTCAGACACCAAATTACGTACTGTACTTCTTACTGACATGGTGATATCTGTATCCAAAGCCACATTCTCACGCTCGTAGCATCTTAGGATTTTCGCTACACTTAAAAATTTATTTCTACCAACACAAATTGTTGCTTCTTCCGAATAAAATTAATGGAAAACCGCTTCAGGATTCAAATCACTTCAGCAAGATGAACTGGTGTTAGTACATATCCCTACAAGTCGCCTTCTTATATGTTTAATTATTAAACTGCAGAATTTCTCTGTTGCTATTTCTTCCCAGTGAATATTGTACTGAGCTTCAAAAAAAAAAAAAAATTGTACTGTTTAAGTGTTTATCACTATGTCTAAATTGTATGTGTTCAGCTTAGGTTATGAATATCTTTAATTTTATCAATCGCACTACTTTGATTTGTTTGTGTTTTCAGATGGTGATATTGTCACTAATTCTCAAAAGGACCAGAATAGAAGCATTACTGAAGGACAAACGATCCACTGAAGAAAGCTTTGACTGCGTTGAACTTATATACTCCCTCCGATCCATAAAAAGTGTCGCCCACTTAGTACAAAGTTTGTACTAACTTAGTACAAAATGAACGATATTTTTTATGGATCGGAGGGAGTATTGAACTTTTCAACAGGATGGCTCGCTCTCTGACCTGATTGACCTCACGGATATCCAACACATTGTTCTGCTATCTCAGGTTTGCTCCGCTCCTGTAACCTCTTGCTAGCCGGTTCAGCCTAGTTTAAGTCGTTTCCCATACGAGATCTTGATAAAAATGTAGCTGTCTGTCTACAGAAATAGCGGTGGGAGACAATACACTAGTTGCATGGAAGATTCTTCCCTTAAGACACTTGCATTTGTTTTAGTTTAGCAATGTAGGGTAAGAGATACTTCTCTACAACTACCCTAGCTGCTCTGAATTCTGATGCATGTTTCTTCCATCCATATCTATACCTCTTATAAAGCAAAACCCCACTAAGTTCATTTATGATTTTTCTATCTCTACATGCAAGCTATCCACATCATCCACTCTCCTAACCAATCATTTATCCATATCATCTCCACTAATATTTATTAATATCCACATGTCAATTCCACATCATTCGTCTTTTTAATCATTTAATTTCCACGCTAATATTTTTTAATGCACACATATTTCATGTCGAATAAATTTAATATATGTGACCTGATAAATTGAATTTTTATTTCCCTTTAGACCATTTAATGCATCATACTATTTATACCGTTTTATGTATGCAATATAATTTCATAAAGGATCCCGCTGCAACGCGCGGGGTATGTTCTAGTATGCATAAAAGCAAACACCAACCGTGCCCTTAAAGTCTAAATCCAAGAAATCAAAGGCAAAATGGTCCATACACGCAGGCTTGTCCATCACCCTTGGTGGCTCAAAATATTCTGTGTGACTTACGCACAAGATTCTCACAGAAAGCAGAGCCGATCGAAAGGAATTTCTTTCCTTCTTTTCTGATTCTGGCAGCTGAGCCTGATGTGCATATCTCCTCCTAGTGCCGCATATTGTTTCCTCGCGGGTGCTGCTAGTACCATGTTACATCAGTTTCCAACAGTTTTTTTTTTTTTTTTGAAACGGAAGTCTCCAACAGTTACCAAGAAAAGTCTATGGATTGAAAATGAGTTGGTGTTGGCACAAAAAAAATGGAATAGTATATGTGTATCTGGTGGTAAGCCACAATTGCAGTTGATTTCAAGTTGAGGTTTCAAGACTTGTTCAGGCAAATTTGAAACGTAGAAATAACAAAGCGTGGAATAGAAAAACCGTAGTTGGATATCCAAATCCCGTGCAATCCTTGGAGAAGCAGAAACAGCGAGAAGACGCAGACTAGTTTTGACCCGGATGCTTCCAAAATTTGGAGGACTTGACTAAACATGGGAAAAAAAATACTATTCACTTGATTTGGATCACATGAATTCCGACAGGAATTTTGTTCAGAACGAATGATAATCTAGCAGAATTTTCAAAGCCCCCCCCCCCCCCCCCCCCCCCCCCCCCCCCCCCCCGCCCACGGAATTGCAGTAAGGAGCAGAGGTCCTACCAGGTAGTGTAGTTACGACATTAGACATCGGTGTTGATAAATGATAACTGGCCTATACAACAGAAGGGAAAATGTCTAATGCACGCCTGTTTTCTGTTCCACAACAAATGTCCGACGACCGATAACCTGGCTGAACGGGGCTGGACGCATGATCATCTCTGTCAGCTATGCAAGCTCCTGCCCGAGACAATGGCGTTCTGCAGTTGTCCTTTTCACGGTGTGGCCAGTAGGAGAGTAAACATCGCGGCTCTTCCCTCGGGTCTCCTTCGCAAAGCGAAGATTATCTGCCTACCCTCCGTAAATTGCACGGTTTTCCTCTCCTAGTTGTGTTTAGTTCGGTTTCGACCATCTGTAATCTGTACTACTTTCGCCCGCATTTGTCCCGGTTTTTCCACTTAATGAAGCGAAGCAGAGCTCGCTATTTTCTGTCCAAAAAAAAAGCAGAAGGAAAAAAGGTGATCCATTGAAAGGCAAGATTTCATTTTATTTCCAGTAGCAAATACAACTGCTACCGTACAGCCTGAAACTCATGGCTAGAATATCAAACACTGGTTGATCGTAGAGCAAGAGAACTTGCTATTCATACATTTTTTTTATTTCTTGATTGTGGCAAATTAATTGGAAGCAGAATTCTTCACATGGTAGATACAAGAGGAGTTGCTGACCAATCGGGAAACTTCTGTCTCGTATTGGTTAGGACATGTGACCTACAAATATTCTTGATGTCTTCCATTCCTACATAACAAGAGATGTGTATAACCGAGCAATAGACAAGATGAAATTGCCACATCTATATGTATGTATATATGCTAGATCACTTCTCTAGCTAGACATGTAGTTCAACGGGGGAGGAAGGGGAGCACGTTCTCTATATATACTATCAAGCTGAAAATGGTTGGTGAGAGACCAAAACTCATCAATGGAAGTTACATACGGAGTACTGTTTGGATTTATGGCGAATGCAAACATGAACATAAATGAATGTTCAACTCCTAGTTGTTGAGTGCGAGGAGATGGTAGAGCAACAAAATGGAGATGAGACAAGTTTAAACATGTGTAACGATTGAGCAACGGATGAGTGGAAACGGTACAAAAAAAAAAGAGATTGTACATCTCACCCCTATCTAGTCATTTTTTTTAAAGAAAATTAGGAAGAGGAGAGATATGCTAAAGGACTCGAAAACAAACGAGGAATTATTATGGATTGTTGTGAAACCCATGAAGGTGGTTGGAGGGAGATGATCAAAATCATCGTTGGAATCATCACGATAGAAGAGTGTTGAGAATGGTTCCGTAACTAATATAGGCATGTTACTGAAAATAGAGGACTTGAAGAGTGTTGATATCCCAACATTTCGGAACAAAATTGCGTGCGTTAAAAAAAATATGTGTATAATGAAATGTATAAATTTGGGTTCCTCTAGCTGCACTGTCGGGATATAGCTGTTTCATTTTTACGCAATTTCTTTGTTAGTATGGGACACAGATTGACATTTCTATATAATAGCTTCTATCCAAATGTACGTTTTTTGGTCATTGACAATTTGACATGGTCTTCAAGATGGTATCACGACGCTCATGTGTAGACACGTATACAAATTATGAATTATAATCAATTTGATGTTTTAGATGTAGTAAGTTTTTCTTCTGGGTGATCATCAAACTTAGAAATGTTTGACTGATACAAATTATGAACTTTCCCACCTTTGTTTTTGGATCGGAAGACTGCTAGTGCATTCGTTATGTATCACAATATACATACTCTTTTTTCATAAAGAAACACCGAACTTGTTTTTATGAATAGTAGGACTCAAAAGTACCAAAATCAAGTTCTTATTTTCCTTCCAACGCGCCATGGCAGGGCCGTCTATGAGGGCGCGCGAGGTGTGTTGACAACTTAATCTAGTCGTTACCAGTAGCTAGGATCTGTTTGTTTCAGTCAAAGTTCAGTTAGCTATTTTTCTGTTAGCTTCAGTTAGGCATGAGCTCGCGTCTTTGTGCGTGCCGTGCAAATAGCAGGCTTGGACCCGATCGTGGTGCTCGTGGGATGGCAAAAGCGATAAGCCAGATCGTGGCGCCGAGGTAGGATCTCTACCGGCCACCGTTTCCCTTCTGTAATGAATAAATAGAAAGAGAACAACCAGAAAAGTTGCTAAGGTTTTACGCAACGCAAAACACCAGTGTTCATCCTTGTCTCTGTCGAGAGTTTCAGAGTTCAGAAATTCTGACAATTGGCATCAGAGCCGATTTCGACCGAGGCGATCATGTCCAACGGGCGTGAGCGCACGCCGTCGACGCCACCCAACGGGACTGGGGGTGGAGAGGACGACACGACGGCGCGCGCGCGCGGACGGAGCCGGGGACGGAGCGTCATTAGGCGGGGCGGCAACGAGGTCGTCGTCCACGAACGCATCGTGCAGGAGCGCATGAACTACGGCGCCAACATCACCTACCCCACGTTGACGGCGACGAACTACATCGAGTGGGCCCTGGTCATGAAGATCAACCTGCGTGCTCAGGGTCTCTGGGAGGCCGTGTCCGGCATGGGCGAGCCGGGCGACCGCGAGGACATGGCGGCACTGTCAGCGTTAATCCGCGCGGCGCCACCGGAGATGGTACCAGTGCTCGCTGTCAAGGAGTCCGCGCACGAGGCGTGGGAGGCGATCCGGATGCTGCGGTTGGGCGTGAACCGCGTGCGGGAGGCGACGGCGCAGAGGCTGCGGAAGGAGTTCGAACAGATCTCCTTCAAGCCCGGCGAGACGCTCGACGCCTTCGGCATGCGCATCACCGGTATCGCCAACAACCTGCGGTCTCTCGGCGACACGGTGGAGGAGATCAAGGTGGTGCAGAAACCCTGCCTAGGTTGCGCGGATACGGCAGAAATATGACGTATCAGGGGTCGGATATGTTCGGATACAGGGATACGGCCGGACACGCGGGGATACGGCCGGGATACGTATCGGACAATTTTTCATTTTCAAAAAAAAGAAAATAATTCAGATACGTTTGGGATACCCTCAGGATACGTTAACGGATACGTCCAAGCCGTAACCCTTCGATCTATACAACGAGTCAATGACCAAACCTGTTTCTCTCGTCTGCACAGCTCCTGACCCCTTGACCTAGGCGCCGCCGCCGCCGCCGCCGCACTACATCAGATCGCCGGCAAGCTCTGGTGCTGCGCCGCCGGAGCCGATCGAAATTCCAGCCAGAGATCATTTGCTCAAGTCGGCGCCCAGCGCCCGCCGCTGCGTGTGCAGCCGTGCAAGTCAGTTTCCCCTCCTCCCAATCCCATCTCTCCCGTTTGGTCCTACCTAACACCTCGATTGAAATTGATACTTTGCTATGGACCTGGCTTGACTAGCTAATACGTCTTGCTACTTCCTCTTCTTGCAGTACTTGCTTGTGAAATTTAGCTACTCTTTTCTTAGACATGGTGAGTTTGAGACTTTATCCTATCATCACGTACTTGCTTGTTAAATTGGTCTTCCCATTTTCTAAGGTTGTATTGTGCCTCACGTTATTTTAGGACGTGCCAGAAAATGATCTAGGAAATAGGCCTTTGTGGAATCATGTTGGTATTATAGAGGCAGATGCAGGAGGTGGAGGACATATTCTATTCAGATGCAAATATTGTACTCACCAATATAGAGGAAGCTACAACAGGATTCAAACACATTTGCTCAAGATACCAAAGAAAGGGATCAGATCATGCCCAAACATGACCAATTCTACTCTTCGGCAACTTTATATTGAAGTTGCAGCAGCTGAAGAAAACTAGGATCATATTTACAGTGCATTTTCCTATGTTTCTATCACCTTTATTAGTATTACTAAACTGCCATATTTGTATATAATCATTGATTTCTATATATTTAATATTTATTTTATATATATACAAACGTATCCCCGTATCCGTGTTTTGGAAAAATTGGTGTATTGCGGTATCCCCGTATCCGTATCGCCGTATCAGGGCAACCTAGATTCCTGCGGGAAGTGCCGAAGCAGTACGCGCAGATCGCATGCTCGATCGAGACATTGCTCGATCTGAAGGACATGTTTGTCAAGGAATTGATCGGGCGGCTCCGCTCGGCAGCCGAGCGGTGCTCCATCACCACCGAAGAGGCCAGCGACCAGGTGCTCCTCACGGAAAAGGAGTGGGTCGCACGCGGCAAGCAGCGGGAGCAAGGGTCCAGCTCCAGCGGCGGGAAGAACAAAGGCAAGGCAAAGGGCAAGCAACAAGGCCGCGATGGCGGTCAGAACGCACGGGAGTACAATGGTGAACGCGATTGGTCCAAGGTAAAGTGCTACAATTGCAATAAGTTTGCCAATCATATCTCCAAGAATTGTCCAGAGCCCCGTCGCGAGCGCAAGGAGCGCGTCAACCTGACGCAAGCAGATGAGGCGGAGGAGTCCACGCTGCTGCTCGCGAGCGTGTGCGCGCTCAACGTCACCACCGAGCACACTGTTGAGCATGTTCTACTCAACGAACAGCGCTCCCAGGCGAGGGCGGCAGCCGTGGGGGCCGACTGCGACACGAGCTGGTTCCTGGACACAGGGGCCAGCAACCACATGTCTGGGCGCCGGGATATCTTCTCCGACCTCGACACCGGTATCCGCGGCTCGGTCAAGCTCGGCGACGGTTCAGCCGGGCAGATCGAGGGGAGAGGGACGATCCTCTTCCAATGCCGGAACGGAGAGCACCTCGTCCTGACGGAGGTGTACTACATCCCGCGTCTGCAGAGCAACATCGTCAGCATTGGACAGCTGGACGAGATCGACTATGACACGCGCATCCGCCGCGGCATACTACAGCTGCGTGACCCAGACGGGCGGCTGCTCGCGCGGGTGCCTCGCACCAGGGGACGCCTGTACATCCTGAACCTGAACCTGACACACCCAGTTTGCCTAGCTGTGCACAACGGCAACGACGCATGGCGCTGGCATGCCAGGTATGGTCATGTGGGGTTCCAAGCGTTGCGGCGTCTCGCACGCGAGGACATGGTGCGTGGTCTGCCTCTTCTCGACGAGGTAGACCGTGTCTGCGAGGCGTGCCTGGCGGGAAAGCAACGACGAGCTCCATTCCCGCAGGCTGCTCTGAACCGAGCAGAAGAAGTGTTGGAGCTTGTCCACGCAGATCTGTGCGGGCCAATCTCACCTCCAACGCCGGGAGGGAAGCGCTACTTCTTGCTGCTGGTGGACGACAAGAGCAGGTTCATGTGGCTGAGGCTGCTCGCGACCAAGGATGAAGCGCATATGGCGCTGAAGCAGTTTCAGGCATCTGCAGAGCTTGAGGCCGGGCGACTGCTCATGGCTCTGCGCACTGATCGCGGAGGGGAGTTCAACTCCACGAGCCTTGGCGAGTACTTTGCAGATCAGGGGGTGAAGAGACAGCTCACGGTTCCATATTCACCCCAGCAGAACGGAGTGGTCGAACGACGCAATCAGACTGTCGTCGGCATGGCGCGCAGCTTACTGAAGGCGAAGGGTGTCCCTGCACGGTTCTGGGGGGAGGCAGTGACCACCGCCGTCTACCTGATCAACCGTTCAATGACAAAGAGCTTGACCAAGATGACACCGTATGAATCTTGGTGTGGCAGGAGACCGGCGGTTCATCACCTTCGTGTCTTTGGGAGCATTGCTCACGTCAAGGCGACGCGCCCAAATGCGAAGAAGTTGGACGACAGAAGTCAGCCCATGGTGCTGCTAGGGTATGAGCCTGGCTCCGCGGCATATCGGGTGTACCACCCACCGACGGGGCGTGTGCATGTGTCGAGGGACGTCGTCTTCGACGAGGATGCAGCCTGGGACTGGAGCAAGGTCGAGGGAGCAGAGGAGCAGACGCCTGTACATGACTCCTTCTCCATCGAGCAAATGCACAGGTCAACGATCAGTGCCACGGAGGCTGCCCACGTGGAGCCCACGACGACCAGCTCGGCGCCAAACCCACCTGCAACACCATTCACAGGTGGTGCCACGCCTACGACGCCGAGCGCGACATCTGCTTCAGACTCTGAATCAACTGAAGAAAATTCAGACGCAAGCCCTGTCGTGGCAGCAAAAAGTGTGCAGAACGCTGCCGCGGCGGCGAACCTCCACCCCATGCGTACCCGTGCCAAGGACGGCATTGTGCAGCCAAACTCACAGCTGGCTGACTATGTCCTGAACGGCGAGGAAGAGGAGCCACCGTTCTGTCTGATTGCAGCAGAAGAACCGGCGTCATACAACGAAGCAAAATCAGAGAAGGGGTGGTGCGACGCCATGGAGGAAGAGATGCAGAGCATCGTTGACAACCGCACCTGGGAGCTGTGCCCGCTCCCACCTGGGCAACGTGCCATTGGGCTGAAGTGGGTGTACAAGCTGAAGAAGGACGCCCATGGCGCCGTGGTGAAGCACAAGGCGAGGTTGGTGGCAAAGGGGTACGTCCAACGCCAAGGGGTCGACTTCGAGGACGTGTTCGCACCCGTGGTGAGGATGGACTCGGTGCGAGTGCTTCTCGCCCTCGCTGCTCACCATGACTGGCAGGTACACCACATGGATGTTAAGTCCGCGTTTCTGAATGGTGACCTGCTCGAGGAAGTGTATGTGCAGCAGCCGCCGGGGTACGTGAAGGCCGGCGAGGAGGACATGGTGCTGCGCCTCCGCAAGGCACTTTACGGACTGCGTCAAGCCCCACGAGCTTGGAACGCGAAGCTCAACGACAGCCTGAACACGCTTGGGTTCGAGCGTTGTCCGTCAGAGCATGCAGTCTATCGACGGGGTGCTGGCGACACACTGCTGCTTGTTGGAGTATACGTTGACGATCTCGTCATCACTGGAATGAACGTCGAGGAAATCATCTACTTCAAGCAGCAGATGACCAAGCTATTCCGCATGAGCGACTTGGGGCAGCTCAGCTTCTATCTTGGCATTGAAGTTCATCGGGAGCGTGATCGGATCACTCTCTGTCAGGCAGCGTATGCCAAGCGCCTGCTGGAACGCGCTGGGCTGTCAGACTGCAACTCCGTCAGCACGCCGATGGAGGCACGACTGAAGCTAAGCAAAGAAGGTGTTGGAGATGCAGTGGACGTGACGTTTTATCGGAGCATCATTGGAGGGTTGCGGTACCTGACACACAAGGCCTGATATAACCTTTGCTGTCGGTTATCTAAGCAGGTTCATGGAGGCCCCTGCAGCAGATCATTATGCTGCAGTAAAACACCTGCTGCGATACATAGCAGGGACGCTGAACCACGGCTGTGCATACGGGCGCGGCAACGGTGAACTGAAGTTGACGGGCTACAGTGACTCAGATCACGCCGGGGACACGGTCGATCGGAAGAGCACATCGGGTATCTTCTTCTTCCTCGGTGAGAGCCCGGTGAGTTGGCAGTCACAGAAGCAACAAGTGGTGGCAATCTCATCATGCGAGGCTGAATACATTGCGGCCACCACTGCTGCACATCAAGGAATTTGGTTGTCACGGCTGCTTGGGGAGATGCTGAACCAAGTTGCAGAGCAGCCAAAGCTTTACGTCGACAACAAGTCGGCGATCTCCCTGTCGAAGAACCCTGTCTTCCACGATCGAAGCAAGCATATCGAGATCAGGTTTCACTTCATCCGTGAGTGCGTGGAGGAGAGGAAGATCGACATCGACTACGTTCGAACCTCTGCTCAGCTTGCTGATATTCTAACGAAGGCTCTAGGGCGTTTGGCGTTCCAGGAATTGAGGAGGAGGATCGGCATGACTGAGGTACTAAGGAAATAAATCGGCAACGACAAGATTAGGGGGTGATTTGTTGACAACTTAATCTAGTCGTTACCCGTAGCTAGGATCTGTTTGTTTCAGTCAAAGTTCAGTTAGCTATTTTTCTGTTAGCTTCAGTTAGGCATGAGCTCGCGTCTTTGTGCGTGCCGTGCAAATAGCAGGCTTGGACCCGATCGTGGTGCTCGTGGGATGGCACGAGCGATAAGCCAGATCGTGGCGCCGAGGTAGGATCTCTACCGGCCACCGTTTCCCTTCTGTAATGAATAAATAGAAAGAGAACAACCAGAAAAGTTGCAAGGTTTTACGCAACGCAAAACACCAGTGTTCATCCTTGTCTCTGTCGAGAGTTTCAGAGTTCAGAAATTCTGACCAGAAATTCTTGTCCAACGCGCCATGGCAGGGCCGTCTATGAGGGCGCGCGAGGTGCACCACCGTTCGGGGCCTCCAAAAAAAATAGAGAAAAAAGGCAGCTTGATGCAGCCCTGCATGCATGCCCGTTCGTCCTGCACTCATGAATGCCGTTTGAAGCTAGCTCTCTCCTCTACTCTAGTCCTCTGTCACTGCGTCTGGTCAGTGGGGCAGCTCGAATTAGCCAGGTTGTGCGTAGGTTAGCTGAAAATCATCACGACTTACTAGCAAGATCAAAAGATTACTACTGTCAGCTATCAAATAAATAAATAAATATCCCCCCAAAAAACTAAATAAGAAAAATAATACATAGGCCTGTGTTATTCATCACTGAAAAAAATGATATGGCTGATTGGCGATCAGCTGTTTTGAATCTTCAGTTGGTAATTGGGACTTACTAGTTTTAGATATTATACAAACAACACATTTTAAACTTAAATAATTAAGTCAAAGTATGATTTACTTATACTGGTCATATGAACGTTTCAAAAAAAATTGGGACCATTTTGTATTTCGTTCGGCCCATGCATATTCGTTCTTGACGGAAGTACAAGTAAGCTTCCCCACGGAATTATTCCTGGAAAAGAGATCGTTTTTCAGTCAAATCCAAAAGAAAAAATCATTTTCAATAGCATATGCCAAGAGGAGAAGGAATTGGTGTTGGAGTCACATAATAATATGGATCACCATGTGCGGATGAGGATGAATGAAACTTGCACTACAAGAATGCCAAGCTACGCCGACGGCCACCGCCTACACGGAGGGCTTTTTATCGGGGACATCGGCGTAGGGGCCGAGTTGGACTGCTCAGATTAGCCGTCGGCGTACAGGGCTACGCCGACGGCTTTACCGTCGGCATAGATATTTTTTTTTCTATTTTTCATTTAATATGTAATAATTCATATCTTTAAATCCGCAAATCGAAATTTAACAAATAAAATGTTTAATTCGATTAGAAAAATGAGAGGAATCCAAATATGACATCCATATCATCTTTTTAATCATGTATATAAAATTTTCAATATATTTTTGGTACTTACTTAATAGAAAAAGTCATTTTTGGCACTTAAAAAAATGGAAAATGATAATTATAATAATATTTTAAAAATTGTTTTTGGCAAATATGTTTGCCATACCAATACACACCTATGTGTCAAATATGGACACCTTATCACAAATTATGGCACGGGGTCCATTTTGACCTTCTTTTTTAAAAAAAAAAAAACTGAAAAAATACTCAAAAAGTGAAATCCTTTGGCATGGAGTCTTTTTATGTGTACTAGTTGCTAGGGAAAATGATAAAATTGAGTTTTCACAAAATTTCCACAAAACTTCTTCACAAAAAGGTCAATCATCTATAAACATGTATAAGTTTCGAGTCAAATGACGTAGATATGATCATCCCCGTGCCATAGTTTGTGATAATGTGCCCATATTTGACACATAGGTGTGTCTTGTCATGACAAACAATGTTGCAGAACTGAGTTTTTTCGAATTATGTATATAAATATCATTTTCATTTTTTAATTGTAAAAAATGACATTTTTGTGAAGCAAGTACGACAAATATGGTGCAAAATGGCGCCCATACAATTTTCACACAAAGTAGGACATATTTTATCGATAATCCATCAATATTAGGAATTTTCTCGGTTTCTACCTCATTTCGCCTATTTAAATGACTTTATGCCTATTTTTCGAAAGTAATTCAATTTTGAACTACAAGTGTGTGATAGTTTGCTCTGAAAATTTTACAAAAATCATTTTAAGATACACCAGTATTGGTTATATCCCAGAACCATCGATAGTTTTGAAAAATGAGACCCCATTGGATGAACAGGCACGACGACCATTTTGACCATTTTTTGAACAAAATAAAAGAAAGTGAAAAAATAATCAAAAAGTGAAATACTTTGGCATGGAATCCTTTTATGTGTACTAGTTGCTAGGAAAAATGATAAACCTGAGTTTTGACAAAGTTTCCAAAAAACTTCTTCACAAAAGGTCAATCATCTATAGACATGTATAAGTTTCGAGTCAAATGACGTAGATATGATCATCCCCGTGCATAGTTTGTGATAATGTGCCCATATTTGACACATAGGTGTGTCTTGTTATGAAAAACAATGTTGCAGAACTGAGTTTTTTCAAATTATGTTTATAAATATCATTTTTCATTTTTTATTGTAAAAAATGACAATTTTTGTGAAGCAAGTACGACAAATATGGTGCAAAATGGTGCCCATACAATTTTCACACAAAGTAGGCCATATTTCATCGATAATCCATCAATATTAGGAATTTTCTCAGTTTCTACCTCATTTCGCCTATTTAAATGACTTTATGCCTAATTTTCGAAAGTAATTCAATTTTGAACTACAAGTGTGTGATAGTTTGTTGTGAAAATTTTACAAAAATCATTTTAAGATACAACTGTAGTGGTTATATCACAGAACCATCGATAGTTCTGAAAAATGAGACCCCTTTGGATGAACAGGCACGACGACCGTTTTGACCGTTTTTTGAACAAAATAAAAGAAAGTGAAAAAATAATCAAAAAGTGAAATCCTTTGGCATGGAATCCTTTTATGTGTACTAGTTGCTAGGAAAAATGATAAACCTGAGTTTTGACGAAGTTTCCAAAAAACTTCTTCACAAAAGGTGAATCATCCATAGACATGTATAAGTTTCGAGTAAAATGACCTAGATATGATCATCCCCGTGCCATAGTTTGTGGTAATACGCCCATATTTGACACATCGGTGTGTCTTGATATGGCAAACATTGTTGCCAAAAATTATTGTTTAAAATATTTTTATAAATATCATTTTTTTTCATTTTTTAAGTGTCAAAAATGACTTTTTTTATTAAGCAAGTACCAAAAATATGTTGCAAAAATTCATATACATGATGAAAAATATGATATGGATGTCATATTTGGATTCCTCTCATTTTTCTAATCGATTAAGACATTTTATTTATTAAATTTTGATTTATGAATTTAAAGATATTAATTATTCCATATTAATGTAAAAAGGAGAAAATAAAGTAAAATAAATTTATTGTTATTTATACAAAAAATGTTATTACATAATCATTGTTACTTATTCAAATAAATTTTCAAAATTTAAACAATAAAAAGTGTATCATAATGACACATGGGTTAATATGGTTGATAGGATACTAATATCAGTAAGTTCTAACATCTTATCTGGAAGCTAATTTGGAAGGAACTCAAGAGTTAAGCATGCTTGGGCTGGAGCAATTTGAAGATGGGTGACCGAACAGGAAGTTTGATTAAGGTAAGTACTTTGACCTGAGATTAAGTGTGTGGCTAAGTTGGAAATTCGAAATTTGAAAAAAAAGTTGAAAAAATCGAAATTTGAAAAAAAAATTGGAACAAATAATTTGAAAAAAAAAGTTGAAAAAACATTTTTTTTTGGAAAAATTAATTTTAGAAAACAAAATGCCGACGGAATCTACGCCGATGGCTTTGCTCTATGCCGATGACAAAAGGCCCTATGTCTACGGGGCAATACGCCGAGGGCCGCCATTGGCACAAGCTATACCGACGGCAAATTAGACTGTGCCGACGGCAAAAGGCTGTCGGCATAGCCATCCGTTCCTGTAGTGTTGAGTGGCCATCCAATGGATAGATTGAAATTATGTTCGCCTGATGCGATCATGACCAACATATCTTTATTCCTCCACGAACATTTCCGTTGTTTTCCTCTAAAGGCGAAACAAAATGGAAGCAGATCACGAGATTCTTCCATCTTCAACAAAACAAAGAGTGTGTCTTAACACCATGGCAGTGCAAGATGTACACTAAAATGGTTGTAGTGCTATGTTTTGATATATGACATATCAACTGACTTGACGGTGGGATTGTTATCAGGTGACGAGGACGAAGTCAAAGGTGAAGTGCAACAAGCCGAGGGAAGCCCATGACAAACGGAGGACGGGAGGAGGCGACCCTAGACCAGATTAAAGTCCTCGGCCTGGCTAGGAGATGACGACTCCGGACTCCGGAGGGAGTCGAACGACAACCTCGTTAGACGTCAGACCGGGAAACGATGCATTGAAAACTAGCGTTATTAATAGTTAACAAAAACGCTACTAGCCAACGTCACTAGAAATTTATTCCCATTATCCATGAGATAGTGGCTAGTAATTACCCATTATCGCCATCTTTTATAATCCGGCTATGTCCATTATATAATATATGACCCCGGGTCCATCTTGTACAAGTTGAGAGAGATACGATCGGGCTCATTCATATACAGGATCCTAAGACACAATAGATACAGTAGGAGCTAGCAGGTCTTCCTTGACAAGAGGGCCTCTTTGGATTGTAGGATTTTTGTAGGAATTTTGGAGGGTTTGAATCCTATGAAATTTTTCCTATGGAAGCCCTTTGGATCATAGGATTGGGGCCGCCAAATTATTTTGAAATCCATTCCTATGGCTCCAATTCCATAGGATTCTCAACATGAGCTCAAACCCCATTTTATGCCATCTTTGGATTGCAGGTTTTTCATAACGCGGGAATAGGAAAAACGTAGGATTGAGATGTCATGTGAAGTGGATTCCCACAGGATTCTGAAACGCAGGAATTTTGCAGCAGGTGTCTTTGGATGTTGCACAGGAATTGAACACAGGAATTTTGAATGATTGATGAGAGAGAGAAGAGAGATAGAGTGAAACTGCATTGGACTTTGCGTAGGAAAATTAAAATGAGGTTTGAGCTGATGTTGAGAATCCTATGGAATTGGGGCCATAGGAATGGATTTGAAAGGAATTTTGTGGCCCCAACCCTATGATCCAAAGGGCTTCCATAGGAAAAATTCCATAGGATTCAAACCCTCCAAAATTCCTATGAAAATCTTACAATCCAAAGAGGACCTGCTACAAAATTCCTACGCAAAGTCCAATGCGGTTTCACTCTATCTCTCTCTTCTCCCTGTCATCAATCCTTAAAAATTACTGTGTTCAATTCCTGTGCACCATCCAAAAACACGTGCTACAAAATCCCCGCGTTTCAGAACACATGACATCTAAATCCTACGTTTTTACTATTCCCGTGTTATGAAAATCGTGCAATCCAAAGGAGCTCTAAACACGTACGTGTGTGTCAGACCCCGTTCTAGATATTCAGTGCTATGTTTCCCACGTCGACTGCTAGCTCTATGGTTGATCCCGCCAACGTTGTTAGTCGAGGACCTATTCCAAAAGCTAACAAGATTCTTTTGATCGTACTTGCATTTGTGTAATAGTTTGGCAACGTAGGGATAAGAGATTCTTCTCTAGAAGTGCACTGGCCGGTCCATAAGATCCACGAACAAAGTGAGTGCCTGTTCTTTGGATAACAAAGCAATTCTGAATTCTGCTTTTGTTTTTTCCATTGTGTTTTTCATCATCATGACGAGAGTATAAAACACCTTTTCTTTTAATGTAATTTTGCTAGGTCTATATGATAGCCATCCAGATAGCCTCTAACTTGTACCCAACTCAAAGCGTTGCAAATTTTTGGCAATAGGCTCAACGGTGTGGATTTTAGGTTTAAGCTACTAATTAGGGTGGGAGCAATTGTCGTTATTTGATCGCTCTGGCTATGTGGAGCACCGTTCATGGTCGCCTCTACAGCGTGTGGAGCACCGCGACCTATTCACGGAGGTGTCTATGCGGTTGGAGGATTCGGCGAGGGATTTATTTTTTTTCCAACGTGGATGGCAACATAATCTGCGGATTTGCACCCCACCCCCTTAGGAGTTTTTTACAATTTCTCATTATGATACCCCCTCCGTCCTAAAATAAGTGTCTTAAGTTTGTCAAAACATGGATGTATCTAATTATAAAAACATGTCTAGATACATCCACATTTTGACAAACTTGAGACACTTATTTTTGGACGGAGGGAGTATGTAATACGCTTTTTTACTTTTGTTCTGGAGACTTTTAAACATGTGGTGGTTGTGTACATATTAGTTATGCAGAGGCTAGGTGTAATGTTTAAAACTGTTTAAGTCCCTTTATCAAAAAAAATCTATATATGCATAAAAGCAAAATATAAACAGTGCCCCTAAAGTCGAGATCTAAGCAAACAAAATGAGAAATCAAAGATAAAATGGTCCATGCATGCCTGTCCATCACCCTTGGTGGCTCAAATATTCTCTGTAACTAACGCACAAGATTCCCATGGAAAGCAGAGCCGATCGAAAGAAATTTCTTCACGTTGATGTGCACACCTCTAGTGCTGCATATCTTTTCCTCGCTGGTGCTGCTAGTACCATGTTACATCAGTCAAACAGTTACCAAGAAAAGTTTATGGACTGAAAGCGAGTTGGGGTACTTCTGCAAGAATTTCTTCAGAATGGGTGGGAATCTAGCCGAATTTCCACAGCTGGGTTTCATGGTCGGGAAGGAATTTTCGGTGCTGCGCATGCGGACGGTCACCGACTGCCGCATATACGCTTGTGGGCACTGACTGGCGTGTGGATAGATTCCTCTTTCTCAAAGTGGTGGGGCCCACCTATGCGATGCGCCTGTCCCGCTGACAGAGAGAAGCCGCTGGGGAAAACCTCCCTGTTTATCTAAAAAAGAATCTCCCTACCTACCTCCCTGTTTGCTTGTATGCAAATTATTTGGCAATATTCTAGGAGTACCATATTTCTGTAAGACTTCACTCCAATTAATTAAGAGAAAAGGAGATGGGATAGACTTGAGCACAATCCCTTGACTTAAATTAGCAATGGGTTGGATCGATGGTGCCCTGTCACAATCTCGTGAGAGAGAGAGGAATCTCGAGTAAGTGCCCCATGGCAGCACCCTTCACACCGCAAAAGAAGATATACTATTTTGTGTGCACCTCCAAACGTCTAAGGCCCAACCAGAAGGAACGGATTAATTAGAGGATCTGATCTCACCTCATCCCCACTAATAAATTAGGTTTAAGATAAGATAACATATAAGAATCTCTAGCTAGCATAGTATTTTTTGGAAGATCCTAATCTCGTGTCGCGTAATAATTTTTTTTGAACTTGTGTCGCGTAATAATTCAACTCAACAGAGAGAGAAAGAAGACAATCGTACGAGCCTTCCGTGTAGAATTCAGGGATCTCCAAATTGATCTTAGTTTTCCTTGTGGCTCTTGTGACTTGGGATGGTCGGATTGGCCAATTTATTAGTAATCAATTGCCGCCACATGTTCAGCTTGCAGATGTACTATGTGGACAACTTGAATAGTGCAGGTTTGCCAAAATAAAGATCTTGTCTAGAGTAGAGTGAAGATTTTGTGCACCCGGGGCATCAGTGCTTTTACTCCTGGTGCACCGAAATATTTTTTTCCAAAAAAATTTGTAACAAAAAAAATCTCAAAATAATCATGCATGCAGATTTAAATGTTCAGCACCATCGAAAAAAGTTTCAAAAAATAATAATGGTATTTGCATGCTGTACAAAAATAACAAGCAGTAGGGGTCGGAAAAGACAAATTTTAAATTGTACAAATATGCCCAGACTTCTTATTTTTTCACAGGTCACACTGTTTTGAATTATTTATTGCAAATTTACCAGTTAAGAACACATGTAGATTACTACATCTGTGATTTTTGAAATAAATTTTTTACAAAGTGAATTAATTTCTAAATAATATTTTTTTTCCATCAGGAGCACTGGTGCCCGAGATCCAAAGTAACTTTCCGTCTAGAGTAGTCCTATTAATAAGTTAGAAAAATACCATGTTCATGGAAACTTGTTAAATGTAGTGTGTCTTCTTGACGCCTCAACAACATATATACGAATGCACAATGATACTCCTTCCTGTTTCATTACACGCGTCGGCGTGCATCTTACCACAAGTGACACGGAGAATATGTGTTCTCCACAACAGAAAAAACACATTTTTTTTTATTATGGAGACAATGAAAATTAAAGTACACACTTGCAACTAGGTTGTTATTTGAACCTACAAGAGTGGCATCTAGTGCTGGGTAAGGTGGCAAAGCTTTAAGGGGACATCTAAAGTGGTTTGAAAGGGCACTTACCATGACATTGACAAACACCATCACAAAAGTTAACCGGTATATAGCTAGTGCTCTATCTTTGCAACCATATTTGACTTGGAGATACGATAAGGATCTCGATAGGTGCAGAAACTTGGCTGATGATTAAGGTAGACCTATAATACCTCTTTTTAATTAGGCACAACACAATATCGCCACAACTTCGAACACATTTTCACACACAAACTTCCTACGTTTGCTTTGACTAATTCAGCTCGTTAAACTTTGGAACCATCCATAGTTTACTTGCATTTCAAGTTTTGACGTGTAGATTGCCGATCATTCGGTGGTTGCCAAAATTTGCGGCCATACATTGGCTCCTATGACGACTTTCACCGTCTCCAAATACTGGCTATTTATTTGAGTGTAGGCATGGCCAAAAACATGACATCCGAGAAGGTTTTCCTTAATTCTTATAGCCATGCACATGATTTGTGCATTTACCAAGACGATTTGATCTTTTTTTCTTTGTTTGAAGAACTATGCATAGGATCGACCCCAAAAGGAACCTAACATTATTGTGGCAAAGTTATGACAATGTGATCTCTTCTTATCTTAGCCTTCTTGATTTGGTGATTTGGTCCACTTCATGGGAAGGGAATGGAATCTATCGCCAAAAGAATAGAATGTGATGGATGGATGGATGTTTGCAGCGCTCAAGTGCGCAATTCACGCGTGCCCGCCCGGGCAGCCTCTCGATCCCTTTCCGCCAAAAGCCACGGCTCCTCTAAAGGGTGGCAGCATCATGCATTATCTTGGTTTCTTGCACGCAGTACTGGCCCATCAACAATGGACTCCACCACTACTTATCCATCCGTGATCCATCCATTCTAGAGAGAGCACGCCCTCGTGGATTCTCAAAAGCATATTTATTTATTTTGATGTTTTTTACAAATCTATATCTACATGTATGTGCCCAGCGTCCGTGTACATGAAAAAGGTACTCCCTCCAATCCATAAAAAGTGTCGCCCACTTAGTACAAAGTTTGTACTAACTTAGTATAAAATGAGCGACACTTTTTATGGATCGGAGGGAGTATATTTTATGGCTTGTGTAAAACACCAAATTTGATGCTTCAAAAATGTGTTTTTGGATTATTTGTTGGGTTAAGTGCACAACATATGTCTTTTCTTCATGAACTTTGCATGCACTCACATAAAAGACACGAACGTGAACGTTAATTCATATATTTTTTTTGTAAAAGTTTAAATATTTTAATAATAGGACTCTCTCCTTGTCAGTATATAGTGCATATTAGTATTAGTTAAATTGACACTTTATAAAGATACATTTTGGCAAGGGGCGAGTAAGATCAATTTTACCCTAGCCAGGGATAAATGGGCATCTTGCTTGCATTTGGCCTAGCGGTCGATGGAGGTCAATTTACCGCAAGAGCAAATATGTATTGATACAGACATTGCACGTGGAACTGTTTCGGTAAAATTTATGAATGTGTACCGGATGAATGGTAATAACAGGATCCTTCGGAAATATATTTGGAAACTCCTACAAATTAAAATATATGTATGGTTCACGTCTAAGAAGGTGCTTTTAGCGGAGGGTAATCTAGCAAAATATAAGTGGAATAAGAGCACATAATCTTGTTTATGTGATGATGATCAAGTAAAACATTCAGCAACAATAGCTGGAGAGGCCTAGGTTTTCTCCTTTAAAAAAAACATATGTTTACTGTCTAGTAGGGGCTTTGCTCGAATGTGTTATGATTCTCGTGCCGCAAAATTCATGATGAAAAGTTGGCATGGAAATCACGCCGTGACCATACACGTCCCAATTGTCCGATCTTCGTTTGAATTGTCCGCACTGCGTAGTGCTTTTTTTTCGCGAGGTCGTTATTATTTGACCGACAAGATATGCACCAAGATTGACAAATCGGCCCGGTTCATCACGGTGCTAACTATAATCGTGCCAAAATGTTTGGGACGTACTTGGTCCAATCTAGGAGTGGTATATATTCTTAGAGCTGAACTGTGTTATACAACGGTTTGAACTGTATTATATAGTAGTGCCGCCTAGTAGTACGTATTAAGCTAAACACCAGTTAACAATAGCCGCCCCTCGTCATGATCCGTCAATACATTGCCGTACCAACTTGAATGCATCAATGAATTTATGCATGATAGCCAAATTTCACTGTCAATATCGAGAACAGCTAGCATCTTTCTTGCACCGACTGAACCACTACTCCAGATTCCTTGGTACCACAAGCTGTCAACCGATGAGATAAGCTGTTGTACCAGTACCAAAGCAAAGGATCCAGATCCAGAGTATCCCATATGCATGCTTGCGTCCAAAGGCATCTGAGATGTGGAGGGCACCATCAGAATCTCCACGGATCCAAAATCCAATCATGAATGCCCTCCGAATTAATAAGCCGGTGCATATGCCGCGCGCATGCGTGCGTGTGTTTTACTCTGCCCTTTCGCGCGGCCTAAAGCCAGCTAGCGCAACACTGACTTGGCCTTTCAGCTCGGGATTGATTGGAAAATAATCTCCGGTATTCGTGGAAAAACCTGAAGAAAAAACTCATTTTCTTTCAGTCCAACACGCTAGTATTTGTTTTCGCTTTTATAAAACCAACGATCTTCCTAATTACATCGATGAAACTATAGAGCGGATCTTTTAACCTCAGCTGCGTCTGTTCTCGAAATCCCGGTCGCTTGATCAGTTCATGGTTTGTGCGAGTGGATTTCGGAACCTGCTAGGTGCACCACAACCCACTTGTAAGGTGTAGAAGATAAACTTAGAAAATGAGGTTACTACATCGTAAGTTTTGAAACTTAAAGTGTAAGCTTTTTATTCTTCATTTTCATAACAATTATCAAAGAACCATGCATATTATCTCTCGCGGGCCTCATGGGAAGCCTGGCGCTGCCTCTCTGTAGCCACTTCCTCCTTCTCCTCCCCTCGCAAGCGGCGGCGAGGCATCTCCTTCTCTCTCGTATGGGTACAGGGTGGCCCGGCCGACCCTTACGTGGCAGGGACGCGAGATCCATGCCGATTTTACACACCGGCTTCACACTAGTCTTTATCTTCACTCTTGTGCGGTAGCTTTCTTCATGGTCCTTGGTAGTAATAAATGTAGTAACTCTAGGCCTCATTATATTAAAGCTTATTTGGTGGAACGACCATATTTAATTTTAAATAAGTTTTAATCTATGGTTGCTGAACATTGACAAGTGTGGACAATTGGAGCCCGGGCTCCACAGAGCCCTTTATTTGGAAAAAAACTAAAATTTATTTTGAAATTTCAAAAAAAAAATTCTTGCATATAGACAACATTATTGTACGACTTTATAAAATATCAACTAGTAATATCTTGTATTTTTTTTTTTTGCTACGCAAAAATGACAAATCGGACATTTGAAGAAGTAGTGAACAATGCACAATTTCAACTCTCACAAATCTATAGATTTTATCAATTTTGGGTAGCCTAGAATATATGAGTTATTTCGAGTAGAGATTCCGCACGTTGGTGGAATGCAGTGCGTTTGGTGGAATCTTTGTGGTGGTTTCCAGCCTGCCCTAATAAAAACGGAGTGAGGAATCTTTGCAGGTCGACAAACGTGACGCTAGCCTGTCTCCTTGGAAGCGAGCGAGAGAGAGAGAGGATGAGAGAATCTCTGGCTTGCCTTGCCTGCCTGCCGTGACCTCGCAGCAATGGCAGATCTCGTCCAATCTCCTCTCCCCCCGGGGGCCTACTTCGGAGTACATGGAATCCTTATCCCTTTCCCTCATCACATAATCATCATAGTAAGATGGTCCCTCCGGGCCCTAAGCTGCTGCCACGTGGAAGCAAGCCACTTTTGTCATGCTTATCTTGGAAATAATAATGCCCGGAAGTGGCCACGTTTGTGATTCGACACCTACTTACTGGCTACTTAATTACTACCCCCTGACCAACTCCACCACCAGCCGAGACGATTCCTTGGCGGAATTGAGAAAAAGAGGAGGGAAGAATCTTCCGGCCACCGACGCCCTATTCTTCACCCCCTTCAACTCTTCACATATTCCACAAAACTCATCGCGAAGGAGGGCCACCAGGGACGTTTCTGGAATGATAGGAACATGGATGGGCCGTACCGTAAAAGAGAGGGGAAAAGATTCCATTCCTCACCTAGGACGGAGGCGGTATCTGGACGCCTCTTCCCTGGCGTTTACGCGACGAAACGCCTCTGTCTGCCTGCCCAACCAACCACATCCACCCACCCGCAGCAGCAGCATCTTCTTTTCTCCGATTCCCACCAATTTACCATCCTACCCCTTGCACACTGGTTTGGGAGCTAACCTAGAACAAAATAAAGGATTACCTGCAAATAAATAAAGGTTACCTGCAAGACAAAACAATAAATGATTATAGGGAAAACATGTAGTAACGTCTAACGTGTCCTTCAACTTTTTTCTCTAACGTGTTGTGTTGCACACTGGTTTAGGAGCTAACTTGGTGAGAGGGCACGGTCTGAACCTAGGCGCATCTGCCCTGTTTGAAAAAAAAATTGCATTTTCAACTGTAATTACGTTCTTTTAATAAATTCACAGAGAATAAGGCGGAGAGTGTGGAACAAGAAAGAAGACACGAGTATCTTCCGTCGACGATTCTGTGCTGCTCCTTCGCGGAATGACGGTTCTGCCCCTCCGTCCCGGCCACCCGAACCGTCTCTTCCTCCTCCCTCCGTCCCCGTATAAACGCAGCAACCGCACGCCAACGGCACCACCATTCTCCATTTCCCCCCCTCTCTCTCTACAACCTCCTCGTCGCGGCAGGATCCGTGCAAGCCAGGGATCGGTTGGTGCTGCAATCTTGTGACTCGGGAGTCGAGCTCTGGACTGGACCGGGATGGGGCCGTCGTCTGCGGTGAGTAACAAGGACGCCGGAGGCGGAATCGGAAGCGGAGGAGCAGAGGACCACCAGCGGCGGCTGCGGGCGCTGGCGGCGAGGACGGTGACGGACTCGCTCAGGGCGGCCGTGGCCAGGTCCGGCGCCGCCGCCGCGGCGGAGAAGGCGGCCAGGCTCGAGGAGTGCGCGCGGAGCCTCGAGGCCGAGAAGGCCAAGATGGAGGTCTTCCGACGCGAGCTACCCATCAGCGTACACCTCATCGCCGACGGTGCGTTCTGTTCTTCTACGGTTCTACCTATTACGTGCCGGTGTCCAGGATTATGAGGCTGACTTCGTTTTTCTTTTCTGTCTCGTGTTGGGTGTGCAGTGATCGAGTGGCTGAGAGATGAGGTGGCCCAGCAACGGAGGCCGGCGCCGGACCAGCCTCTCGCCCCGTCGCCGTCACCGTCACCGGCGTCGCCGGCAAAGAGGAAGGACGAGGGCGTCAAGGCGGAGGCGGACGCGAGCGACAAACGGAGCTGGATGAGCTCCGCGCAGCTCTGGACCTGCGGGAGCCACAGCAGCACCGGCACCAGCACCAGCAATGGTGGCGGCGACAGGAGACAGCCCCAAAAGGTAGTACAGACTTGAAATGCAAATTACTCAAGATATAGATGGGTTAATTTTTTTAATAATATTACTAGTTTAATTTATCCTGCTAACTGCTAGTACTACTCCAGTTTAATAAGGAATGGTTTGGAGAGGGAGGACACATGTAATGCCAAGAACTAAAAATGAAAGAGCTGGGTTGTTCAAGAAAGATGGCGATTTTAATTTTTAATTATGTGACACTGAAAAACTAGGAGACTTTACAACTCTTCTGTTCACTAAAAAGTGGCCGATTTTGTGGTGTAGCAGCTAGACGAAAGAAAAGTAGACCTTTCCAGCAAACTTGCAGTTCCTTATTTCTGGGGATTTTACATCATATAAAACACAACATGTGTTTGTCATGCTATTTTAAGATTGTTCCTAGTTTTATTCAGACGCCATTTTAAAAAGATGAATAAGATGTCAATTTCATTTCAAGCATATAGAGATCTGCATCCCATCAAAAGGAAAAAAAAAATCACAGAGTAATATATTTTGCATTTTTTTGCTTATACTTGTGATGTCAATCTCAGATGTGCCAACTCATATATGTATTTCGTACCTGTTTTTTCTCCTAACTTGTGTTGTCAATTTCAATTCCATCAGGTGTCCAATGCATTCATGCCACTGAATGGCTTGCCAACCTCTGCAAAATCGTCAGACAGACCAGAGGCGGCCGTCATGGCAGTCCCGGACCTGTCCCTCTCATCCCCTGCGATCAACTCCTTGTGCCCAGCTGCCCAGAGCGCCGACAGCAGCGCGATCACGGACGCCGGAGAGCAACAGCGGCAGCAGTCACGCAAGGCCAGGAGATGCTGGTCGCCGGAGCTGCACCGCCGCTTTGTCGCCGCGCTCCAGCGCCTCGGCGGCCCGCACGGTGAGTGACCGACCAAGCAATAATCACATTGTTGTTTGCTGGAGTGTTCTGAAGAATCGACATATGCTGGTCTTGAATCTTGATTGGTGTGCTGAATTTTTGCTTGCTGTTGATGCAGCTGCGACGCCTAAGCAGATCAGGGACATGATGAAGGTGGACGGGCTCACGAACGACGAGGTCAAGAGCCATCTGCAGGTCCGTTCCCAACTTCCTTCTGTTACTAGCACAACCTGACAACCATCTGATCTGTAATCCAGTTACAGCTATAATCCAATTCACACCGTAATTCAGCACTGACCGAATGTGCAAACACAAAATCCTGCAGAAATACAGGCTACACACGCGGCGAGCATCCGGCAGTGATCAGCCGAAGTGCGCCGGGCTGTGGCCGCCGCCGGAGCAGTGCACGACATCGCAGAACAGCACGTCGCAGCAGTCCGGGTCGCCGCAGGGGCCCCTGCAGCTCACTGTGTCGAGCCGAGCGGTGTCGGTGACCGCCGGAGACAGCTGCGAGGGTGGCGAGGAGGAGGAGGAGGACGGCAGGTCCGCGAGCTACGGCTGGGAGATGCAGCAGCGGAGCGGTACCAAGGCGTCGTCGTCATCTTGAATGTAGAATCACTGCACAACAACACACTACTGAGTGAGGATTCAGGATTGAGGCTTTTTTCCCCTTGTGTATAGAGGTGCCTTTTTGTGGTGGAATGTGCTGAAAGTTAACTGAACTGATGTGAGCAATTGGGTAAGTAATTTTTAGGGATATATCTATGTAGTTATATAAATTATGAGAGGTGTTGCATCACACTTACATTGATAAACACAACTAAATCTTTAGTTATATATAAGTTTTGATGTGCTTGAGTAACTCAGAGTTGTATACATTTCAGGACTAATTCTTGCCTCTAAATCTTGAAATCCTGGGTGAGATATAAAGAGGTTTGAAGCCAAGATGTACCCATTTTTTTTCCTGGTCAAGCCAAATTGTTAATGGAAACTGAACAAAAATGTGTTCATTGAATATACTCCCTCCGATCCATAAAAAATATCGTCCTCTTAGTACAAAATTTATATTAACTTAGTATAAAATGAGCGGATCGGAGGGAGTAGTACTGCTCGATACCATATCGCAGGCTTATAAGCAACAGATTATCCGTTTGCGCGCATATGCTCTCTCCAAACAAGGACTAGCAAGCAAACTCTAATCACACCTACACTGCATCGTAAGATAGAACTACAGAACTAACCTAACCTTAAGCTTAAAGCAGAGATGCATAAACAGCTCTGCTTTTCTAACTGGGAAACCTGACCGAGCAGAGGAAATCAAGATCCCAGCAAAAAACTGATGCTGTGCAGCTTGTTTTTTTTTTTTTTTTTTTTTTTTTGAGACAATGATGCTGTGCAGCTTGTCAGTTTGAGAGGGCCAAGAGCCCAAGGCTCCGATAAGAGACCGCTTCTTTTCCGTAGACTCGTGAACAATTTTATGCAGCCCACGGCCCAGAGAATAGCACAGGCCCATATGCAGCCCAACCTCAGCCCACCAGGCACCGAATTGAAACGTGTGGCGCTTCCCCTCCACTTCCAATCGTCCACACCCCCACTTCTCGCCCCGCCGACGAGCCCGCCGCCGCCGCCGCGGACCTAGCCGTGCCCACCAACTACAAACTTCACAGAGGCACGCTCGGCGATCAGATCCTTCTCCTCCTCCTCCTCCTCCGGCGGCGACAGCAACTGGTTGCTCCGCCGCGCAGCAGCCTCCGCGAGGCGCGGGGGAGACATGAGGGAGGTGGTGACGGTGCAGGTCGGCGGCTACGCCAACTTCGTCGGCTCACACTTCTGGAACTTCCAGGTCCACCCCCGCCTCCGCAACACCCTAAACCCTACCCTCTTCTTCTCCGCGACGACCCACCTGTACCTGTAGCACTCAACCCCCGCTTCTCTGCTCGCTCTTCAGGATGAGCTCCTCGGGCTCGCCGACGACCCCGGCGCCGACGCCGCCTTCAGGACCGCGCCGCTCGACATGGACGTCCTGTACCGCGCCGGCGAGACGCTCCAGGTAGAGCCGGACTCAAGAGCTTTTCTTAATTAATCATGCATCATTTCCACCGGATCCTCTTTAGTCACGCTGCTGAAATTTCGTCAGGGCGTCTCCACCTACTGCCCCCGTCTGCTGTCTGTCGGTTCTCGAGGTAATTTGCTTCTCTTATTAATTTCTGTCGGTGCTGTATGTAGTGCTGAATTGGCTCCTAGTATAGCGATGTGTAACAAGCTTACTACTCCTAGTGTTGAATTGACTCCAATTAAATTGCATAATGATAACATTTGCAGGGTCTCTTGGCTCTTTAAGTTCCTCCGGTACTCCTGGCCTGAGTAGCGCTGCCTCGGATGAGCTCAACGTCCCCACATGGCAAGTGCCACCCTTAACTTCTCTTGAATTTGTCTCCATGTCTGGTGCTTACTATGTTTGTCATGCATGCTTGGTTATCGTCGTGGTCTTTGATATGAGCCAAACAGAAGGAGGGGGTTGTTTCAGTGTGGTTTTCGCTTGCTTGTTCAACTGGGTCAGAAATGCACTAGCTACAGACTAATAGCAGTAACTTTGGATATCCGTACTTTGTTGTACTAATCTAGGCAACATATATTAATTGCCAAAGCAAGGACATATCAGAATATAGCCTTCACTATATAGATGTGTGCTTGATAAAATTGTTGCAACCTAGAGGATTAGTTAATTGCAACCTGTAAACTTCACTGTATAAATACGATTGTTTTGGAGACTGTGATGATACATGCGCTCATCCAGCATCTCTCAGAATTTCTGCATGCCATCAGCATATACTCTTTCATGGAGTATCATTCAGCTTTGGGATTAGCTGCTGATACTGTGCTTTTTGTACAAATCCTGCTAATGTTGTTGATGATTAACTCCAGTTAGAGAGTGCCCATCCTTTAAAATGTATGAGGCTCACAAATTACCTTGCTGAGTCCGTTCTAACTATTGTAGGTCTGGAAATGTAACAAGATCGGTAGCAAAACCTCATGGCCGAAACTTGTTTCTGCAAAGCTTAGCTGAAGATCAGAACACAAGCACTAGCAATGGTGGGAACAACTCCCAGAAAAGTGTAGAAGATAAAGACCTGGTTGAATGCCTAGAGAAGGACGTCAACTATTGGACTGATTATACGAAGGTTCAGTATCACCCTCAAAGCTTGTATGAAATGAATGGATCATGGACAGACTTTGAAAAGTTTGATAACTTTGGGAGCGCGAGGGAGGTAGTTTCAGAATGGTCTCAAATGGAGGAGATGAATGAGAGGCTAAGATTCTTTGTTGAAGAATGCGACCATATTCAGGTCCTATCTTTTTCCCGATAAGTATCAGTGAATACTTTATTTACAATCCATGATTTTTGTATGACCTATCCCATCTGCATTTTGTTGAGGTCTTGAATTGTTCCGTACTTTACTGCAGGGTATCCAATTTGTTGTGGACGATTCCGGAGGTTTTTCGAGTGTAGCTGCACAGTTTTTGGAAACCATTGCTGATGATTACACAAACACACCTGTATTGCTTTATTGTGTGAGGGATCCAGTTACTCATGGATCATCCAGGAATCAAAGGGCGACCATTACAAGATCATTGCATGACGCTGTTTCATTTTCAAAGCTTTCCTCCTTTTGCAGTTTGATGGTTCCAATAGGGCTGCCTTCTCTTAGTCAAAGTATGATTTCATTTACCAGATTGCCGTATCTGATTTTGTGCTTTTCTCGAAGATTTTGATTCTAGTATGATTAGACATGTGCATTCTCATATATCTGCTAAACAATCAGAACGATATCCTACGTTATCATTCTTTTATGATTGTACCATACAACGATACTTCTTTCCAGTTGCCTGGTGTTTAATTTGTCTGTGCATCGATCTTATGCTGAAAACATTGCCCTTAATCGCACTTTCCGTAAAATATCAACTCATTAGCTCAGCTTTACATGGTATTGCGTAAATTTTGTGCGTGAACTCAGCACTCATCTCATCCTATTATATAGTAGCTTCACTAAGCATATGTCTGTTTATTTAGTTCTCGCATTTATCCGCATCAAACTATTGCAAGAGCATAAGTGAGCTTACTCTGAATTGTTCAAGAAACGATTTAATTTAACTTCATTTCACCAGGTTATCTGTCACCCTTCCTTTCTATACAAGACACGAAACCATTCCACTCCAGTGCCATTTCTGCAGCAGCGATACATTCAGTAACTTTACCATTTAGGCTACAAAATGCTGGCCCGGCTTCAAACATAGCACAGTCATGTGGTAATATTGATATACGTGAACTCGTGCACATAATATCTGATCAGGGTAGGCAGAACAAGATTACTGCTCTGGATGTGGCAATGCCTGCCCCTTCTTTGAAAGGTACACAGAATATGCCCTGTGCCCCTGTTTGATCCGACTTGAGTGAGAATTTAACAATTTTTTGCTAACCGCATACTCTTAATTCCCAGATGGAAATGATCTGTGGAACATAAAGAGCCTGCACTCACTGACCCCTGACATCAGTGATGAAGAAGAAGATCCTTACTCTGTTGAATCGTTGGTGGTTCATGGAGTTCTGCGTGCAGGTTTGCCTATCTTATGCCTTGGGATCCATTTAATTCTTACTGTCTGCCATACTACATTGCTACTTGAGCTCTTTCTTTTTCTGTTGTCACTTATTATCTACGCTGCTGCTTGAATTTGTTCACGTACATCTAGGAAGTGTAGTTACTTATACTAATTCATTGATGCAGGTGGTCAAAGAGCTTCGATATCACAAGTGAAGGACTCAGTGTGCTCAGCTTACGAACGCAGAGCCACGAAACCAAAGTTCTCCCATCTCTCAGTATCGCCCTGCCCGCTCCCGATCCCTCTCCCGTTCCCGTCCTTCTTCAGAAGCAACATCGGCCAGCGCGGTGAGATCCTCGGTAACCATTCAGATGGCACCCCTCCAAAGGGTTCGCTTGACGTCGAGTCGATACCGATGGCGGCACGCCTGAGGTCGAGCAACGCGGTCCTGCCCTTCATAGAGAGGCGCTCGCTGAGCCTCCAGAAGCTCGGCGTGGCCAGGGGCGCTCTGGGCACCCAGATACTCCGCGACTGGGGCTTCGGGAAGGAGGAGATCGAGGAGATGGGCGAGCACCTGTCGAAGATGGTCCGCGCGTTCCACCCCGACGACGGGCTGACGTCGGATTCTGACTCTGATTGACCGTCTCGCGAGGTCGCCTTGAGAACGGTCTCGATTTTGTTCCCTGGGACATACGGTGTGGGTGTCCCAGAATACTTTTGTTCTGTTTTTTTTTTGTTGGTATGCGTACAATGAATGTGGAATGTGCTCCTCTGTACGTATGTATCTCCTGATGTGAAGCTGAAGATGGGATCTGAGAGAGTTTGGCATGGGTGTTGGTTTTATGTTGAGAATTGATGCGTATGCATGGACTGCATCGGCGTGCCACATGCAAATGTTGTGGCGTTTTGGCCATGTTGCGGGGTGGATCCAGATCCGCCTGATCCCCATTCATTTTCCCCTTCTTTTATATCGATCTGAGGTGAGGTTCCAATGCGATTTCTGCATCGCACTTGGAAGGGAGTTAACCAGAGAGGGAAAGCTGACGATGCGGAGGGATGGAGACCTGACCTGACCTCTTGAGTTGTTCATCGGTTATCTGTTTCTTTCGTCGGTTACCTTTTTTTTTTTCTCTCCAAATGAATTGTGTTATGAGTGTTGCGCACATTTGTGGACTATTCGTGTGCATGGAATTCAATATGGTTTGATACGGACGAATTTCACTCCAGTTTCGGTCCATGAAGCTTACTAGTATGTATCTTGGTGCTTGTTCTGCTTTTGTCTATTTTTCACCCTGTTTCATTCGCCACCAGGTTATATGATGTGGTTGACACCGGCCAGTCCATCTGCCTATAAGAACATGGCACTAGGCGTTTAGCTTGAATGATTGGTAGCGAGGGAGGTTTCACGTGGGCAGTCATGTGCAAACAACGCGTGAGACGAGAGACCGACAGGCTCGAAAAGAGAAAAGAAAAGCACCTGGTTGACACGAGCGAGCCATCATTTGATTCGATTGGAGAAAGTGTATACTTTTTAAATCGCAAGTAGGGCGAACACGCGTACATGGATCACATCGCACTCTCAAAATACTCTCTCACGAGAGCGTCTTCGTACTATTTAAAATCACGCATCATGATTAGGATCGGTGAACTTGCATAAACACGACCATTCTTAGATTGGGACGAACCGGGAGGCCACGGCTCCACCGAGCTGAGTGCCGAGTGGTGCTCTGTTCTCTCAGGTCCAGAACTTAATCATGGATACGCTCCGCGGCGTGCAAATCGTGCACGCAGTGCAGTCTATGTATGTCCCGGACCAAAGAATCTCTAGTACGTATCACAGCTCCCCTTTTTGTCTTGTCGAGTGATCCGTGGACCGTGCACGGTGCTTGTGCAAAGATACTTGTTGTTTTGTGCAATTCTCCTTTTCGCACCGTTTATCGTCCCATCGTAAAGCTTCGGAAAAAAAAACGATCATAAATAAAGACCTTTCCTTTTTCCCAACATTTTTTTTACGATCAAGCAGTAATTCGTACTCGAGGGCTATCCGTGTGCGCGGTCGATTTCCTGACATTCTCCCGTTCTTTGTTTCCGAGACAGGGGAAAGAAAGGGATTGTCACACCCCTCCTACTACATCCACATCCTTCCTCTTCTCACACACCAACACACCTCCTCTACCCCACGAAACTTAAGGTCCTTTCTCGCCCCCCGCACCAAGCGCCACTTTGGGCTCGTTCTAGCTAACCTGGTCTTCGCCGGCTCCATCTTGGTGTATGGCATCTGTCATCTTTGGCGACTAAGGAAATGTGAGATGTGCCCACACACGATTTAGGGCCGATGGAGAGTATGTTAACCATTACATATTATACACCATACTCGATTTCATAAGTATATTTTCCCTACGTGGGGTCTCCTGAAAAGTCATTTTGGCTCCCGAGCTTTAGTGATCTTTTTATTCTAAATATTTTTTAAACTATATTTATAAGATTTTTTTTAAAAAAATATGGATGTAGTCCATGATTCATCCTACAAGCATCACAATACAATTTTTGTTTTGTTTTAGGGACTGCACAAAGTTAACAAAATATTGTATAATTTGGAATTTGAACATAAGTATACTCAGATTTCACACATTTCTCATTTTTGTGTATCTCAGATAAAGTATTTCAAATTGAGATTCTGCACGTTCGTGAGATAGTACATCATTGACAACACACGGTATATTTTTTTTCAAAACTTGTAAATTTTAATTTTAATTTTTTGTAAATAAGGAGATCACTTAAACTCGGGAGCCAAAAAAAAATAATCTCCACTCGGTGTCTCCAAGATATTTTCCTTTTGTTTGCCAGACTCCATGTCATGGTCATCTCCCTATGCGGTGTCTCCTGGAAAGTCACCGGCTCCCAAGCTCCAGTGATCTTGTTATTTTTCTAACAAAATAAAAATTATATTTTTATTAAAATAATTCAAATATGGATGTAGTCAATGATGCATCCTATAAGCATGAATTTTTTTTGATTTTATCTTACGTGCTACATAAGAATGCAAAAATCTTGTATATTTTGAAGATTTGAACGTTGTAGATTCACACATTTGTCATTTTTGTGTACCTAAGATAAAGTATTTGAAATTGAGATTCTGTACGCTTTTGAGATACATTATTGACAACCTGCAGTATATTTTTTTTTCAAAACTTGTAATTTGTAAACATTAATTTTGAATTTTTATAAATAAAGGGGTCACTTAAACTTGGGAGCAAAAAAATCTCCACGCGGGTTCTCCAAGATATTTTCCTCTTGTTTTCCAGACTCCATGACATGGTCATTGGGACAAGTGTGCGAAGAAAAAAGCACTGGTGACGTCCATGGAACGAGGAAAAATCTGTACTTGTCCGGCCGGAGACCAAGACCAGAGCACGCTACTCTACTGCTCTCCTGAGCCAGTGAGCCAGTGACTGGCTCTCGAGTGAGGCTGCTGGGTTCATACCTACTCCTACTTGTCTGAACCAACGACCCGGCGAGCGAAGGCGCCATCTGATTGGTCGCCACACACACTCCCCATCCTCCATTCCTCCTCCTCCTTCCCCAGCAACCAACGCGTCCGTCAACTCCCGCCGCCCCCGGATTTCGAGCCGGGCGCGCGCGGCAAGGAGGGAGCGGCAGGCGGCGGCCGAGGCAGGATGGAGAGCTACCTGGAGGAGAACTTCGGGGGCGTCAAGGGCAAGAACTCCTCCGAGGAGGCGCTGCGGCGCTGGCGCAAGCTCTGCAGCGTCGTCAAGAACCCCAAGCGCCGCTTCCGCTTCACCGCCAACCTCGACAAGCGCGGGGAGGCGCAGGCCATCAAGCACGCCAACCACGTACTGCACCTCCCCTTCCTCCCTCGCTCCTAGTCCTCTTCCGCGTCTACCTCTTCTGCTGCTAGCTCCCGCCTCCCGCGCTTCGATCCTCCGCGCGGCCTGCGGGTTGGTTGGGGTGGGGGTTTCCCGTCAGGATCTGCTGCGATCTGGAGCCTGGCGGCTTGGGTTTGCTGTAGCGCCGAGCTCGTTCGGCGTTTTGCCGGCCCAGATCGCCGCTGGTGGCATCCTTGCGCTAGATTTAGCTTTGGATGCTGGGATTCGGGACGCCTGCTGCTGCTGCTTCTAGCTAGCTTACTACCTGTTAGCTAGAGTTAGTGTTTGCTGCAAATTTGGCACTGAACCAGTTTGATATTTGCCACAGACATGCCATGTCTCCACTGATTAACTAACCTGGTTGAGTAGCAGAGCTGTTTTTTTTTTATGCTGGGGATTGGGAGTGGCTATTTTGAAATTTGGTTGAATTTGATCATTGAGTGGTTAAATTTGGTTTGCTACTGTTGCTCCCCTCACGCTGCACACTAGCTTCATTTCTGAACTTGTTTTTAAGAGGTTACTGAAAATCCATGCTGTGGTCTGTGGATGTGTCACAGGAGAAGCTGCGGGTTGCTGTATTGGTGTCCAAAGCTGCGCTGCAGTTCATTCATGGTAATAACTGATTCCATGAATCCATCTTTTTCGGTAGTTTCTAACATTTCTATGTAGTACTCCGCAATATAAGCCTTTTTTAGCAAGCTAAACTAGCTTGCTGAAGAGAGTTTAGCTTGCTAAAAAGGCTTATATTATGGAACAGAGGTAGTACTAAGTATCTAACCTGCTATTCACAAAAACATATGCCCAGGCCTCAAGCTTCGAAGCGAGTATGTTGTGCCTGAAGAAGTCAAGGCTGCAGGGTTTCAGATTTGCGCCGATGAACTGGGGTCCATTGTCGAGGGGCATGACAGTAAGAAGTTGATCACCCACGGTGGAGTAGCTGGAATAGCAGACAAGCTTGCGACGTCCCCGACCGATGGGCTAAGCACAGACGAGGACAGCATGAGGCGCAGGCAGGACATATACGGTATCAACAAATTCACAGAGAGCGAGATCCGCAGTTTCTGGGTGTTTGTGTGGGAGGCACTCCAAGATACGACTCTCATAATTCTTGCTGTCTGCGCTTTCGTCTCGTTGGTTGTTGGCATTGTGATGGAAGGATGGCCGAAAGGTGCTCATGATGGTCTGGGAATTGTTGCCAGTATCTTCTTGGTTGTGTTTGTTACCGCGACGAGTGACTATCGGCAGTCGCTGCAATTCAAGGACCTGGATAAGGAGAAAAGAAAAATCCAAGTGCAAGTTACAAGGAGTGGTTTCAGGCAAAGAATATCGATATATGATCTCCTTCCTGGAGATGTTGTCAATCTGGCAATTGGAGATCAGGTTCCTGCCGATGGTCTCTTCATTTCTGGATTTTCTTTGTTGATTAATGAATCCAGCCTAACTGGGGAGAGTGAACCTGTTATTGTAAGTGAAGATAACCCTTTTCTTTTGTCGGGTACCAAAGTCCAAGATGGGTCATGCAAGATGCTTGTTACAACAGTTGGTATGCGAACCCAATGGGGAAAACTAATGGCTACTCTCAGCGAAGGCGGGGACGATGAAACCCCTCTGCAGGTCAAACTCAATGGAGTGGCAACTATCATTGGTCAGATTGGACTATTTTTCGCTGTCATTACTTTCATCGTCCTGTCTCAGGGGTTACTCAGCCAAAAGTTTAATGATGGGTTGCTTTTAAGCTGGTCGGGGGATAATGCGCTCGCGATGTTGGAGCACTTTGCAATTGCAGTTACCATTGTTGTTGTTGCTGTTCCTGAGGGGTTGCCCTTAGCGGTCACACTGAGCCTTGCGTTTGCAATGAAGAAAATGATGAATGACAAGGCACTGGTTCGCAACTTAGCTGCATGTGAAACTATGGGCTCAGCTACTACCATCTGCAGCGATAAGACAGGAACACTAACAACCAACCATATGACTGTTGTCAAGACTTGCATTTGTGGAAATATCAGAGAGGTTAACAGTCCTCAGAATGCGTCTAAGTTGTGTTCAGAACTTCCAGAAAATGTTGTCAAAACTCTTCTGGAGTCTATATTTAATAATACAGGTGGTGAGGTTGTTATTAACCAAAATGGGAAATATCAGATCCTGGGTACCCCAACAGAGACAGCTATATTGGAGTTTGCAATGTCAATAGGTGGAGACTTTAAAGCAAAGCGTGCTGAAACTAAAATTGCGAAAGTGGAGCCTTTTAATTCCACAAAGAAGAGGATGTGTGTTCTTCTTGAGCTCGCTGAAGGAGGATACCGTGCGCATTGTAAAGGTGCTTCAGAAATAGTTTTGGCTGAGTGTGATAAGTTCATAGATGAGACAGGTGGTGTTAGTCCTCTTGATAAAGCAACTGCCGACAAGCTCAATGGTATTATCCACAGTTTTGCTAGTGAAGCTCTTAGGACACTATGCCTTGCTTACAAGGAAATTGAAGAAGGCTTTTCCATTAAAGAGCAATTACCACTGCAAGGGTATACATGCATTGCTATCGTAGGTATTAAAGATCCTGTTCGCCCAGGTGTGAGAGAGTCTGTTGCAATTTGCCGATCTGCTGGAGTTATGGTAAGAATGGTCACAGGTGACAACATAAATACAGCAAAGGCGATTGCCCGTGAATGTGGTATACTCACTGAAGATGGTCTAGCTATTGAGGGACCAGAGTTCAGGGAGAAAAGTCTTGAGGAGCTCCTTGAGCTGGTTCCAAAAATTCAGGTTTGACATGTGTATAATATCTTATTGACTTCTACAAGTGCTTACAATCTGTCGATAATTCTCATCTTGTAACTATGTGTATTAAAGGTAATGGCCCGATCATCACCGCTGGACAAGCATACACTTGTAAAGCATTTACGCACAACATTCAATGAAGTTGTTGCTGTTACTGGTGATGGCACAAATGATGCCCCTGCTCTGCATGAAGCAGATATTGGACTTGCAATGGGCATTGCTGGGACTGAGGTGAGAATGCTTAATCATTAGAGAGGACACACCAGTTGCTACTAATGAGCTAGAAGATATAGTGTACTATATCCTTATATGCAATTGTGCAACTTATTCAGCCTTTCTGGACCTAAATATTGCTAATTTGATATTGTTTCCTGCTATTTTTTTCGTGCTATTCACTAGTCCTAATCCAAGCTTATTCAGGTGGCAAAAGAGAGTGCTGATGTCATCATTCTGGATGACAACTTCTCTACAATTGTAACTGTTGCCAGATGGGGACGCTCTGTTTATGTCAATATTCAAAAGTTTGTGCAGTTCAGCTGACTGTTAATGTAGTTGCTTTACTAGTCAATTTCTCCTCTGCTTGTTTTACAGGTAAACCTCTGTCGTGACTATCCTGTTAACTTCGATACCCTAACCCCTATCTGATTATGTATACTTGCAATGACAGGAAATGCCCCACTGACAGCCGTTCAACTTCTTTGGGTCAACATGATTATGGACACACTTGGCGCGCTCGCATTAGCCACCGAACCACCTAATAATGACTTGATGAAGAGAGAGCCAGTAGGAAGAACGGGGAAATTTATCACAAATGTAATGTGGAGGAACATTTTTGGGCAGTCTATCTACCAATTTATTGTCATGTGGTATCTCCAGACGCAAGGGAAAGCCTTTTTTGGGCTTGAAGGCTCTAATGCTGATATTGTGCTAAATACAATTATTTTCAACTCATTCGTCTTCTGCCAGGTATGTGTACTGCTGCAAATCCTGTGTTTTCCACTGATGATCTGTTTACTAGGATTTGGGAGATTACCTCATAGAACCAATGGCAAGAGAGCAAGCCATTTTCTTTGATGTAGTCTCCTTGTTTTCGATTGCATCGGTGATGACTTCAGAGAATATAATGCAATAACCCAGTGCTCTAATAGAGTTAGGTAACTAAACACAGGCGTCGAGGGTTAATATGAATTTGGTGGAAACAGAGATGTGTAGCGTGGCATGCAGATCTGTGGTGTCAAAGTTCTGAAATGAGATTGCACATTCCTTTTAGTGGGGAACCTGGTCTGTCACTGATTTGTCATATGCTATGGCAGGTGTTCAATGAGATAAGCTCGAGGGAGATGGAGAAGCTCAACGTGCTCAAGGGCATGCTGAGCAACTACGTCTTCATGTGCGTGCTCACCAGCACGGTCGTCTTCCAGTTCATCATGGTCCAGTTCCTCGGCGAGTTTGCCAACACGACTCCTCTCACCAGCCTCCAGTGGCTCGCCAGCGTGCTCCTTGGCCTCGTTGGGATGCCCATCGCCGTCGTCGTCAAGCTCATTCCTGTCGGGTCCTCCTGATGAAGACAGTCTCCGCAACGCTAAGCACGTGCTCAGAATTGATTGGTTTCATACTCTGTGGAGTTGAACCCTCTATGCAGTCTCTTTTGGGATGCATGGAGACTGAGCAAGCCCGAGAAGAGCTGCACTAGAAAAACTTTGTAGCATATCAACATGGGATCTGCATCATGCTCAGGGTACCAGGATATAAGGAAAATTGGTGTTTGGTGCTGGGTCTCAGGGCCTGCTCGTTGGTGCGGCAGACTTGTAAGGCTGGTGTCTGCTTTCAGGATTCAGACCAGCAAAATATATATTATGTGGATCCATGAACAGAAATCCGATAATTTCAAACCCTTTCTTCATTGCTATCTGCATGACCAAAACAACATGTTCCGGCTGGAGTTGAATTGTTCACTGAAATTTTCTACAAAGTTCTGGAGTTCAAAACTGCTAGTGTTTTTAGTTACTTTTTTTTTGGAAACCAATAACATGACAAGATGTAATCTTTTGTTGATAAAAGGGAATCCCATTGGTAAACAGGGGTTGCAGAAGTGGGACCATCATCAGCTAATCCTATTGGATTAGTGATCAAGGAAAATTCTTTCTTTTGCACATGATCGTTATCTTCTCTTCTTGTTCTGTATGTTTTGTAGGCGGACCTTTTTCTTCAATGGTTTTAGAAAAAATAGTTTTTCTTCCTCTAAGAATGTTCATTTCAAACCTTCCAAAAAATAAATAGAATATTCGTTTCTCATAAAGTTCACATTTGAAGCTTAATTGAATGTGCCCAATACCAAAATGAAAAAGCCTAGTTATAGCCCAATCCCCTTATTATCAAGTATCAACACATATGCAGCCTGTCGGATGCGTTAGGCTTCCAGCCCAGTCTTTTCCCCTTCCAGCCCAATTTAACGGTTACGTTTTACAATCCTAGGACGCCGGGGGCGGCCTGTGAACCCTAGCCACCGTTGCCCTAGTTTCCTTCCCTTCCCACCCACCTGCCCGCCGCCGGAGGAAGCTTGCCTCCTTGCGCTGCAGAAGACCCTCGTGGCTGGCACGTTGTGACGATCCTCGACGACACGCGCATTGGTGGAGGTTGAACGCCGATGCAGTGGCCCTGACTTCTTGGTGGTGGCCGTTGCGGGTAGGAGGGCAGTTCAGCGATAGCCTTGATGTTAACTGCGGCAGCGATCCGTTGGGAGAATTTCCTATCTTGAGTTTGCAACAATAGTGAATCTTCTTGATTCCCGATTACTAGCGGTGACGACGACGCATCTTCCGAGTAGATAGCAGGAGGTGAAGGATCAAAGATGGTGCCTAGAAGGGCTAGGGTGAATGGGCGACTATACATTTTAACTAATTTCATTGATTTTAGAAGTAACTAGCACATGTGCCCGTACGTTGCAACGGGAATAAAAGCGAAGAGGTTGCTTCAGATATAGCAGCATCGACTAATACTCCTCATTTGTTGGTAATGGATGCCAGAAGCGAGGAGCTTGTAAGTTCAATAAAAATGTTTACGCCAATTTCTATTCCTCCTAGTCCTAGGTGTGACATCAATGGCCATGGAGGGTGGCATCGAGGGCTGAATCCGTTTGAGTAACCCATTGTCCGTGTTGCTACTGCATGATAGTCATGTTCCCATTGATCACAACCCACTGAAGCCAGTCGACACCAACAGAAAGACCACATGACTTCATGAGTCACATCATCACTTGTCATCCTCATCCTTCAAGAACCCAATAAGACATGTTGAGAGGAGGACGTCTTCTATGTCGTGTATTGCTATTGGTTGATTTTTGCTGAATATTTTTAGGCCGTGAATACAAAGAAAAAAGTGAGCTACCAAACAGGTCCAATGGTCTAAAGATGCATAATCTTGATAATTTGCTTACTGATACTCCACATGTTCTTAACTGGAAAACAATAAAAAGAAAATGCTATAGCTAATTGCTGCAACTGCGTCAGTACATAGAATAGAACATGAATTTAATCAGCCAATCGACTACTCATTTATTTTCAAATTAAATCAAGGTGCACCTGCCCTAGCATGTCTAGGACAAAATGCACGGACCAATTCATGCCAACAACCGTGGATGAAAAATATTAGCGCTGCCTGATTGAGCAGCGAATGACCAAGAATACAGCTGCAATAAGCTAGGGCATCATGCATGGCTGTTGTACATGATTTATCAAGTAACCGTTGGTGTAGGAACTTACTCTGAATTCTCTGAAACCCAAAGACCAATCTAAAAAAAATCCCACGATCTTGAAATTTATGATGAGTTAAATTTATGATGTGTTCTTTATATATTCCAATTTTATTAGAAATCCCTTGGATGTTGTAATGCTTGAATTTGATGATGAACAGCTTGTAAGTTTTGAATATATAAAGAACTGATCATAAAATTGGAATAGTATACAGAGGCAACAACAGCTTGTCCCCACAGTCGACTGCTGTAGACATCTCCACATCGTAGCCAGCCAAGCAGTAGAAATTCCAAATTATTGATTGATTTAGTTAATTGAGAACAACTGAAGTGATGAAAATTTCCTACCATAGCCAGCGTTTCAGAGAAGAGAGGAGCTATTTCAGACATCTCCCAGCAGTTCTTCAGCTCTTCCTCCATTGGGAGCTCGCGATGCAGTTCTCGGCGAGGGCATGTAGAGCAGCGTCCGGTGCTGGGGAGGATGCATGCACGACGCATACGCAGCTGCGCGAGACCGCGTGGTCGATCACAGTTCGTGCAGACCCATAAAATCTTGGATTGGGATTGGCCTAGGTGTTGGCAGTAGCAGTAGAAAGTGGAGGCGGGTCGTCGATGGAGCTCCGTCAGCAGCAGCGATTCGACGCGACGGGTGGTCGGGATGGGCTTCAGCAGCGAGCCACACGGCACGAGGTCGGAGGCGGAGAAACACCTGCACGTGACGGAAAGCTCTAGGTCGGAATGAGGAGGGATATTCGACGATAGAAGGCAACAGACGCGGCCACGAAGTCGATCTGGCGACAACGCAGATCCAAACACCGATTGGATGCAGGTACTGGCTGCTGGAGGACCTGGAGCTCGTAGGCGGGAAGGTTTAGGGCCTTCGCCGCCCCGTTCCACCGGCCAAAGGAAGTGAAGGTCACGGAGTCCGAAGATCAAGATGTGGTGGTCGGATGTGGGCGGCGGTCAGGGACGGGTTCTATTGGGAGCCGGCAGGAGGTGGGTTCGTTCGGGTGTAGGGAGAAGAAAATAATCGAATCGGTACGTAAAACTTCGGCACGGACGAGCGGAACCATCGATGGAACAAGGCAACGTACGAACCAAAAAGGCAACGTCCGAACCAAATAAGGCTTATTGACTTTATTATTAGGTAGGTAAAGATACGGGTGGCATAGGTGGGTAATTTTTTCCAACTTGAGGGTTAATTCAGATGACGTACCAAACCAAACCGCGGAAGCCTTATTGCTTTTATTATTAGGTATAGATTGTCGATAAATAAGGTGATCTTAAAATACAACAATGTGAAGAATCATATATGATGCAAAACAAGATACATGTAAGTAAAATAAAGATCGAAATAACCGTAAGTGTAGGAGACAAAGACATGATGATGCTCCAGAGTCAAGCCCTTGTGAGGACTCTACTCTTAATTGGAGAGGCCATGGCAAACCAAGTACACACGTTGGAGGTGGTCATGTTAGCTTGCTGGAACATTTGGAAGCAATGAAATGGCAAGATTTTTGAAACTAGAAGGCCCTCTTTTGCTGCTTGGAAGAGGGAATTTCTTCATGATATATCCTTGCTTGAGCATAGGATAAAATCCAAGCATCATTCAGCTCTAATGGCCTGGATAGGCAGCCTCATGTAATCTTGTTTCCTAAAGTTAGTTCTGTACAGGTAGGGTCTTGTTTTTTTGTAAATATTTTTGGGCCTCTTTATTAATAAAATTTGCTATGGGGCTTTTGCCTCACAGTTTCACGATAAAAAAAAAGTACACACGATCCCTTCAAGGATCTAGCTTTCTTCTCCGTTGAGTTTTCTTCATAATGTGAGAGCCCTTCCACATAACGGGATATTAAGGGGATCCTCACTCTTTACAAACTCCTTGACGACTTCCACACACCGGAAGCTCACAAGGAAACACCAACCGTCTAGGGTTTTCCACAAACCCATGAGTAACAAAACCAAGCTTACTCAAGATTGAAAGAACAAGCTATGCCCGGATGTCGCCTAGAGGGGGGGTGAATAGGCGATTAAAACTTTTTCTATTTAGGGGCTTGATAATTGCGGAATAAAACTAGGTGTTTAAATTAACAAGCCAACAACCTAATTACTAGGCTCACCTATGTGCACCAACAACTTATGCTAAGCAATTAAAGTAACAAGGTGATAGCAATATATGAACTTCAAGCACGAAGGCTATCACAATGTAAATTGCATAAGTAAAGCTCGGGTATAGAGATAACCGAGGCACGCGGAGACGAGGATGTATTCCCGAGTTCCTCCTTGTTAAGGGAGTACGTCTCGTTGGAGGGGTGTGAAGCTCGCCACAAGAGGCCTACTCAAGATGCCACAAAGGCCTCACCCTATTCTCCGATGAACCTCACCCAAGGGATTGGTTCACCTTCCACTATCGGAATCCTTCGGGGCGGATTCCGGAGCCCTTTACAACTTCTTCTTGGGGCACACTCCCACAACTCAATTGGGGGCTCCCAAGTCTTCGCGGCACCTCCAACCGTCTAGGGTACACAATGCACCCAAGAGGCAACAAGCTCTTGGGAACACAATGCACCCAAGAGTAACAAGCTCTTCAACGTCGATCTTCACGTATCACCGTGGAGGGAGCAACCCGATGCAACAAATGCAAAAGGCAAGAGCACACAAAGTGCTCAAATCCTTCACTCCCAAATTCCAACCAAAGCAACTAATGCTATGGAGGGAATAAGAGAGGAAGAACAAAGGGGATGAACACAAAGCAACCCCAAATCTAGATCCACAAGTTTCCCTCACTTAGAGGGGATTTTGATTGGTGGAATGGTAGATCTAGATCTCCTCTCTTGAATACCTAAGTTTGGGCAAGAATCATTGGAGGGATTGAGAGGAATCAAGCTCACAAGATTAGCAAAAATGGAGGAGAGAGAAGAAGTGAGCAGAAAAACGTGCAGCCAGCCCTTGGGGGAAGAAGGGGGCTATTTATAGCCTCCCCCAAAAACTAGCCGTTATGTGCAGAAATTGCACATAACGGTACTACCGCTGGAGTAGCGGTACTACCGCTACAGGTATCCGGGCGGTACCGCGGGTACCACAACACCCAGCTGCTACGGTACCTCAGAGAGGTACCGCTGCGCTCCAGGCGAGCGGTACTACCGGTGGGCGGCCGGTACTACCGCCGGACCCCTTCGATTCAAATCTAAGGGTCACAGCGGTAGAACGTGGCAGCTACCGCCAGGGTACCGGAGGGATAGGCAGTACACAAAAAGGGTCTAGCGGTACCTCGGGCGGTACCACCAGCGGTAGTACCGCTGCCTGAAGACAACGGTACTGCCGCGGTACTACCGCCAGGGGTAGTAGCCGTTGAGCATTAGTAGTCCCACTCCAGGAGGAGCGGTACTACCGCTGCCACAGCGGTACTACCGCCAGACAGAGAAAAAGACTGCAGAAGCCTGAAACTGAATAACTTTTGCGTGGAAGCTCCGAATCAAGTGAATCCAATTTTGTTGGAAAGAGGACGACAAGAGCTTACACTACAAAAAGTCAAAATATTGAAACAAGCAAAGGAGATTGTGCGGAGGGTTGGAAGAGTGAAACCTTCCACACGGAAGAACCGGCAAAATCTCCAAAACCGAAAATGCACAAGCTTTTCATCAAGACTCCGTTTTCTATGATCTTGGGCTTGTTTCGAAGATAATCACAAGCCCTACAAGATCATGCATATACACATCATAGTCTATCATGTGAGGAGGAAATATAAGGAGAGAGTTTGACCTCTCGTAGGAGAGACAAACCGGTAAAACCTCCGATATCAAAAACGCAAGAAGATATTCATGAGATCCGTTTTTGATGAACTAGAGCTTGGTATGGAGATGAACACAAGCTCTAAATTCTCACATGGATAAAAGCCAAATAAGAACCAATAAAGATGATTGCATGGATGCAAAGGTTTGAGCTCTCCACGAACGATACGATCACGATACTCGGTCGAGAGCCCCTCTTGATAGTACGGCTATCTATCCTATAACCCGGTCTCTCACTAAACATAATGAGACCGGTAAAATAGAAACCCTATCAAGATCATACCTTTGCCTTGCGCTTAAACCACTTGAGGTCGATGAAGACGATCTTCATCTCCTCAAGGCAAACCACCTTTCTTGATTGCGCCTTGCTTGATGAAGATTCACATGACGCTCCCCCATACACCAAGATGGGGAAAGCACTCCTTCGGTATATCTTCACTTGGCCTTTCTCTCGATGACGAACACCTTGGCCTTGATCAACAAATGATCTTCTTCCCTAAACCTTGACTCCAACACATGGAGAACAAGCGAGACCTTGACTCCAACAAATGGAGACAAGCAAGCAAATGGACACCTACAAATATAGCTCAATGCAAATATTAGTCCATAGAGATTGTCATTAATTACCAAAACCATGCATGGGATCAACCATGCACTTTCAAAGATGAGGAAAATAACTTTTGTTTGAATGGAAGTGAAGATCTTGTGTTCCTGACAAGATTGAGTGGAGGGAGTAAGAGAAATCAAAGTTTGAAGCTCTATATTGGAGGAGAACAATGGAGGTGGTTGTCAGTTTCTCTTCCACAAAGAAGAACATGTATATATGTGTCTCCTGGTACGTCGGCTAAATCGAAGTCTTTTCTTTCTTTCAGTAATTCTCAGTTATCGTCTAGACTTTTTAATGTTGGCGTTAGTTTGGGAAGAAATGAGAAGGAAGTTTTAGTGTCGGCAAACGCTTTGCGGCATATGGAGGTTGACCGTGTTAGGGCAACTACTAATGTGTCGAGTAGGCCGAGTGCTTCACCCCTAGATGAGGACGAGGCGACTGACAATGTCGATGGTCAGCTTTTATCTCATCTAGTGGGAGAGGTGTCGGAGGTGGATTTAGATGAGCCAGGGTTAGGGTCTATTTATGACCTGCATGCCTCTGGTCGGAAATCTAAAAATGCCTCCGCAAAAAAGAACCAAAAGTCACGTAAGCTGGCTAAGTCGTCCAAATCCCCAAAGTTTTCTCGATGAATGGCATGTTCATGAATAGCAGAGGTCTTGGTGACTTGACTAAACATCTACATATTGCTCAATGTATTCGGGATCATAATTTGGATTTTGTGGCAATCTCAGAAACTGGTAGACGGGATTTTCCGGTGAGTGTCCTCAACCGTATATCAGGTGGTCTGGACTTTCACTGGTACTATCACCCGCCTCGTGGGAGATCTGGGGGTATCTTACTCGGCGTTAACTCAAACTCCATGGACGTATTGGCTGCTTCGGATGAGAATTTTCACATCAAGTTCCACATCCGGAATAAAGTCGATAATTTTATATGGAGCTTGGTTGTTGTGTATGGTGCTTCCCAGGAAGACCATAAGGCCGCTTTTCTCCGTGAATTGGTTAATCTGGCTAAAGATAACCCACATCCTATTCTTATAGGAGGGGACTTTAATATGCTAAGATTCCGACATGAGAAGAGTAGAGGTCGATTCGATGGTCATTGGCCTTTTCTTTTCAATGCTGTCATCGACAGTTTGGATTTAAGAGAGGTCCATATGACGGGTAGACAGTTCACCTGGGCAAACTGCCTTCCCGAGCCGACATATGAAAAGCAAGATCGTCTACTTATGGACACCGACTGGGAATCTAAATATCCTTTGATTACAGTACGCGCCCTAGAACGTATAGAGGCTTTATCGGATCACGCCCCGATTCTTTTGACCACAGAATCTTTGAGACCACAAGATAAACACCAATTTAAATTTGAATTGGGCTGGTTGTATCGCGAGGGTTTTGGAGAGATGGTTAAGGAGATTTGGGAAAAACCAGTTGGTGGCAGTACCCCGATACAAAGGTGGAATAACAAAATGCGCAATATGCGTATCTACCTGCGTGGGTGGGCCCGCCACATATCTGGGATTCTTAAAAAAGAAAAAGCTCGACTGTCGGCCATTATTGATGAACTCGAAGAGATCGCAGAAAGTCAACCGCTATCTACTCAGCAGATTGAACTTAAGAATCAATCGAATGCGAGCATAGCCAAACTTTTACGTGAGGAGGAAATCAAATGGTATCAACGATCAAAGGCTAAATTCATCCTTGAAGGTGATTCGAATACAAGATACTTTCATAGTGTCGCCAATGGCGACACAGAAAGAAACTGATTCATTCACTAAATCAAGAGGAGGGCCTGATTGAGGGACAAGAAGAGCTAAAAAGATATATTACTAGGTACTACAAGGGGTTATTTGGGGCTCCGGAAGAAGGAAACTTCTCACTTGACGAGTCTCGAATAGACGACATACCCCAGGTATCTAGTGAGGAAAACACTTTTCTTACTGCACCCTTCACCGAAGAAGAGGTACGAAAAGCAGTTTTCCTAATGGAACATAATAAGGCACCAGGTCCGGATGGTTTCCCTACTGAGTTCTACCAAAACTTTTGGGATATCATTAAATTGGACCTGCTAGCTATGTTCGGTGCTTTGCACGCGGGACAACTAGAGCTTTTTCGCCTGAACTTTGGAGAGATTATTTTGTTGCCTAAGATTATCGATGCGGAAAGGATACAACAGTATCGACCCATCTGCCTCCTTAATGCTAGTTTCAAAATTTTCACCAAAGTGGCAACCATTCGGTTAAATTCGGTTGCAGACCATGTGGTTAGGCCTTCCCAAACTGCTTTTATGCAAGGGAGGAATATCCTAGATGGTGTTGTCATACTTCATGAGACTGTTCATGAGATGCACCGTAAGAAATTGAATGGAGTGATTTTTAAGATTGACTTCGAAAAGGCGTATGACAAGGTCAATTGGGAGTTTCTCCAACAGACCCTGCGCATGAAAGGCTTCTCGGAGCAATGGTGTGCCTGGATTCGGGACTTTGTTACTGGAGGTAGTGTGGCCATTAAAGTCAATGATGATACTGGTCATTATTTCCAAACAAAGAAAGGTCTAAGGCAGGGGGGTCCGCTATCGCCGATACTATTTAATATAGTGGCTGATATGTTAGCGGTCATAATTGATCGGGCTAAACTGGATGGACAGATCGAGGGAGTCATACCACACTTGGTAGATGGCGGCCTATCTATCATCCAGTATGCGGACGATACAATTCTATTTATGGAACATGACCTTAAGAAAGCAAAGAACATGAAGCTGATTCTGTCAGCGTTCGAGCAATTATCAGGATTGAAGATAAACTTCCATAAAAGTGAATTGTTTTGTTTCGGCGATGCCCAGGATCTCGTGGCTCAATATGCTGATCTATTCGGATGTGAGCAAGGTCAGTTTCCGATTAGGTATCTTGGTATACCTATTCATTATAGGAGGCTGACTAATGCTGAATGGAAACATGTTGAGGAGCGGTTCGAGGCAAGATTGGCCAGTTGGAGAGGAAAATTGCTATCCTTAGGTGGGAGATTGGTACTCATAAATTCAGTCCTAAGTAATATGGTACTGTATATGATATCTTTCTTCCAGTTGCCAAGGAGTCTTGAAAAAACTGGATTATTTTCGTTCAAGATTTTTTTGGCAAGGGGATAGTGAGAAGAGGAAATATCGATTGGCAAGATGGGATATTGTTTGCCGACCTAAAGATCAGGGAGGTCTTGGTATCTAGGATCTTCAGGTCAAGAATTCGGCCCTTTTAGGGAAATGGCTTTTTAAGCTACTCTCGGAAGAGGGGACTTGGCAAACAATCCTAAAGCGTAAATATGTTGGTTCAAAAGCGTTGTCACAAGTGGTTTGGAGACCAGGTGATTCTCACTTTTAGGCTGGCGTCATGGCGATGAAGAAATTCTTTTTTCGTTATGGGAGATTCGCTATAAGGGATGGTTCGGAAATTCGGTTCTGGGAGGATAAATGGTTAGGTAACTCTCCTCTAAAGGACCAATATCCAGCTCTATACAGCATTGTTCGTCACAAGGGTGATACGCTAGCTACGGTTATGCAGTCAACTCCTCCGGTTATGACGTTCAGGCGTAATTTGGTCGGGCCCAGACTTGAGGCATGGAATGCTCTTTTAGGGCGTTTGGCCATGGTTCAACTCTCAACTGGGTCGGACATATTTCACTGGTCCCTTCATGAGAACGGTAAATTCTCAGTGGACTCCATGTATAGAGCACTAATCCAATCCGACATGCCAGTTGATAAAAATGAGAAACTCTGGAAGATGAAAATGCCATTAAAAATTAAAAAAATTGCATGGTACGCTCGTCGGGGAGTTATTCTCACCAAAGATAACCTTGTTAAGCGTAATTGGAAGGAAAGTACGAAGTGTGTTTTCTGTCTATACGATGAGACGATAAAACACCTTTTCTTCGATTGCAAGGTCGCACGTTCTACTTGGTCAACCATCCAAATTGCTTCTAATCTGTATCCTCCCCGTTCGGTTGCGAATATTTTCGGCAACTGGCTACACGGAATTGATCACAGATTTAGGACTATTATTAGGGTGGGAGCGATAGCCGTTATTTGGTCGCTTTGGCTTTATAGAAATGACAAGGTATTCAATGATAAAAATGTATCCCTTTTGCAGTATATACCGGTGCACAAGTTTGCTCCGTTCGTGATCCATATTACAACGCGTGGAGTTTCGAGACCTTTTTTATGGAGGTGTCTGCGCGACTGGAGACTACGGCGAGGGACATTTTTACCCCACATGGGTAGCAGCTTGATCTTCGGATTGGACCACCTCCATAGGCGGAGTGCATGATCATAGGATTTGTAATCGGCCTGTGATTGTTTTATTTTTTCCATTATGGTTGTCGGCTGTGTGCATCTCGTTATGCAGAGGCCGAGTGTAATACTTAAACCTCTTAAGTAATAAAGTCCTTTATCAAAAAAAAAAGTGTCTCCTCGCGAAAGGGCCGTTGTGGGCAAACCCCCACATATCCAGCCGATCTGTAATTGTCCAGGTAGACCGGATATTTCGGGGGTCCAGACCTTCCGGGCTTTGGTTTGGGGCCTCCGGACATTTCGGGGGTCCAGGACGCCGAACCAAAATTGAGCAGGGGGTGCATCCCGAAAAAAGTTCGGACCCAGGTCCGAACCTGGGGCAGGAAGAGTCCATCAAGACTCGCCGAAAAGATATGGTTGAGATGAATATGCGTAGAGAAAATGTGAGGGGTGTGTAGGGAAGTTGTTACCCAACTTTTGCAAGATTGATCCCCTCTTTATAGTATAACTCCCTACGACATAAAAAAGGGTAAAAAGTAAGACGTTGTCTTCTCGATATCGCGTCGATAGGTAGGGGCACTGGCGGAGCTACGCAGGGGCCGACCTGGGCCGTGGCCCGCCCAGGATTTTTCATAAAACACCTATATCTCTATATATGTGGCCCAATCCATTAGCACACCCAAGCCATTAACGAGCAAACACCAAGCATGCCAGCAGCCTTGCGGCAATTCAGCTCGACAGAATAGCGCGAACACAGCGTACTGGGTAGTGAGGAGCCCAATAAAATAATAGCCCAACACGACAGTGTTAGCTGTTTTGACTAGTGACTAGTCTATCGATTTTCCTAAAATATAATTATCGCATGCTAGCTAGCATTGCTACTCAGTTTAAAAGGTCCTGTATGGCTGTATCTTCGCTAGTCTAGCACGTGCAATTTCTTTCTTTTTTCAAATTATTAGTTACCGGTTTGATAGCATATTTTCACTCAAATTTTGTCTCCAAATTCTTAGTTTAGTCCAAAAAAAAAATTGTGCTATTTTTCAGGCTGGCCCGCCCAGATTTTTCCTTGTAGCTCCGCCACTGGGTAGGGGTAACCATTCACCTCACCTTTCCCACGACCGGAACTAATACCTGAGTTCAAAACTAGTAAAGATATTAGTTTCCTAATTAGATGGTCATTAACACCAAAATGCACATAGGGTATTGATTTGTCCCTTTAGTCCTTTCCCCTACGATGCATGCATGGGTTGAGTGCTCGACATGGATCGAGCCAAATTAAGCTCTCGCTTGTTTTGTAATGCAACCCAACAGAGCTGAATTTAGTGTAGATCGCCTAAGCTTTTGACTTGTTTGGAATCTAGGATATTCCATGAAATATCCGATGTAAGTAGCTAAGTACCATTGTTTATTGTGCATGGTTGTAATTTTTCTATGTCAACAAATGTTTGACAATAGATCACAGCAGGTTCTAAAATGACCAACTTACATCGTGACTCAAAGTACTTACTTATTAGAGCTGCACCAACCACATGGTGATAACCTATTGAGCGCAAGAACCGAAGACAGAAGAAGGGTGACGCCTCTGAGACAAGCATGGTTCTGCCGATGGAGTAGGGTTGATGTCGCCGATCTCGAGGTTGACCAGCCATGCATCACACAGCCAGCTAGAGAGGAAGCATACCCGGTGTCATGATGTAAAAAAAAAAGTTCAGACAACCACCAAATGGCAAACAGACACATGCCTACGTGTAAGCCATGTACTACTAGTATCTTCATTACACTGACTACAGAGTAGGATATAACAGATGTCTGCTACGTCGTCACACCATCTTCTGCGAAAACTCGATCCGTAAAAGTAGCTGATGTTTTGCTTAACTTGTAAGCAAGTGCTTCTTGTGGTTAACTATATGTTCTAATTAGATTAAGAAAGCATTATGCTTGTCAATTACTGTACATACAAATGGTGCACATCATGCTGGGATGATGCTTAGACTGACTCCCTACAGCCCATTAAAATCTCATAAGCGAAATACTATTTTTTTTTTGCATGTGAGGTGGCAACATAAACTCGGGTCACAACATTGGCACCCAAATTGGACATACACTCGTTGTAGGTAATCCACTCAAAAGCTTCATGGAGGTTTTTCTTTTGTAGAATACAACATGTAAAGCGGAAATCCACTTTGGCTCCCGAGCTCATATGCTTCTGACCAAATAAAAAAAAGGAAAAACAGTAAAACATTTCAAAAAATCTGAAAAATTTTTAGTGATGAACATATATAAATTTTGTATGTACGTACCAAATTTTATGATGAAATGATATTTTTTCTGCTCTGTACAAAAAAGACAAAATTACTGTTCTGAACAGATATTTTTTTAAGTCTCATTTTGGTCACTGGATTTGTCTTTTTTTACACAGAGTAGCAGAAATATCATTTCCTCACTAAATTTTACAGGAATGTAGAAAACATATATATGTTAGTCATCAAATTTTTTCAGAATTTTTTTAAATGATTTACTATTGTTTTCGATTTTTTAATTGACCAGGAGCATATGAGCTCGGGAGACAAAATTCCTCCCTCCATGTAAAGGTGTATCATTTTCATAGGATAAGTAGCCAAGTGGGTAGAACTACGTCTTTCGGCTTACAACCCCATTCTAAAAACTAGCCACCATAGACACTGTAAACACAATGCAAAGATCACGACTTGTCCAAACCGAGGCTCAAGGCCACGTCTCGACCGACGCCAGACATTTACCAGGAAATAGAACTCCACCGACCGGAACTCTCCGCGTCAATGTATCCTCCAACCTTGTGTGCCTAAAAGGAGTTGAAGAGTGGGTGGAAGGACTTGGTAGGTCCCGAGAAGCTCGACATTGAGCGGAAGAAAACAACCGAGGAACACTTCACAAGACCTCATGTGCTCCCCAAACCGTGTCTCCAAAACGATGATTCCAACAAAGAAATGACATGAGTATGCCACCATCATTGATTCTTACCTTTTCACCTAGAGACAACACCCTGAGTAGGAGAGGGAGAAGCCGACCCTCCTCGACGACGCCTCCATAGAGGGAAATAATGCTTGCAAGCACAATTACCGTCGGCACCAACCGAAGGTCGGGCAAGACTTTCATCCAGTGTATCGCTACTCCGACCTATCTACCCATCGAGCCTTTGCGTAGCCCACCATCTGCATGTAGCTTCACATTTTTCGCTACCACAACACCTTGCCATCACGACGCAACTTCAGAGTCCACCGACATCACTACAATGTCACACATCCAACACAACAACCATCTGGTGGCACGCACTATCGGGAACTCGCCGCACTGCAGCTCCACATATGGAGTGCCATCAGGAGCCTCAACCATCGCCGCCTACCCGTCGTTCACGACACCAGCATGGTGCCTGACGACCTCGGCATCCAGATGCCTGCAGGAGCGCTCCTGACCCCTGAGTTCGCCCTGGACCATCTCAGCCGAGGGACAGAAGGACTAGGGCGAACCCGGATCCGTCGGTTGGCCATCACCGAAGAGGCAGCATCCCGGGTGCATGGAACACTGTCCCCTTCGTCGTCATGTCGAGCCAGCTGCTGTGGGGAGAAAGGAGGGCCACAACCAGGAGAGAAATCCCTGCCACCGCCCGAGCATCTTTCCGACGGTGACCTCCAATGACGTGAGAGAAGGTAGGGAGGGTTGCAGAGGCCGATGGCGACGTCGCCCCTATGTCTCCTAGGTTATACGACACAAGGGCATGAATGGTTCGTGAGTCCTCGACGTTGTGACTAGGGATTGTAGCTTCCTTCCATGTGTCTTGAAGTGTCATTCCATTGATAACTTGTGAAAGAGCATGGTTGCCCCCATGTGTTGTTTTGGTAATTAATGACAATCTCTATGAACTAATGGTTGCATTGAGTTATACTTGTAGTGTTTGTCCATAGGAGTGCTTGAAGACCATATGTTGGTTTCAAGGTGGAAAGAAGAATATTAAGTGATGACCAAGAGGTTTAAGGTGTTATTTGAAGAATGGTCATGATGGTGTTGAGCATAGTGCAAGTATGTCTTGAAGATTAAGATTGAGTGAATGTTCATGTTAATCTTCAAGACGTCATCTTTATGAAGAGAGAAGTAAAGATACAAGTTGGTTAGTGCAAGTCCAAGAAGAGCATCTTGAAGAGATCACATGCTTGGAGCTTGTCACCCTTTTGGAGATAATGGTCAAGTGAAGATGATCTCCCATAGTGGCGTATGGGGGAGCAATATATGAGTTTTCACCGAGCAAAGCGCAATCAAGAAAGGTGTTCCCACTTGAGGAGATCAAGATCGTCATCATCTAGCTCAAGTGGAATGCGCAAGGCAAAGGTATGATATTGATAGGGTTTTAGGATAGCTAACCGTACTATCAAGAGGGGCTCTCAAGTGAGCTTTAGCGTATCGGTCGTAGAGAGCTCAAACCTTTGCATCATTGGCATCATCCTTTCTTGGTTCTTATTTGACTCTTATCGTAGTGAGGTCTTGGTGCTTGTCATGATAGTCATGACAAGCTTAAGTCCTTCGAAAACGATATTTGGTTGCATCTTCTATTGCGTTTTCGGTGGTGGAGATTTTGCCGATTCACTAGTGAGGAAAGGTTCACACCTTCCTACCCATACCAAAATCTCCATTTCCTATTCTTAGTTGGCTTTTATCTAGATGTGGTTTTAGAGCTTATCATGATCTACAATACAAGCTCAAGTTCATCAAAAACGGATTTCGTATGAAAAACCTTTTGTGTTTTTGATATAGAAGGATCACCGATTATTATCTTATAGAGAGGTCTAACCTTTCCCTATTTGGTTTTATCCTCCCTTATTGGACTAGGATGTTTCTCTGCATAATCTTGTAGTGCTCGTTGTGGTGATTCCAACGAGCCCAAGAACATCAAAAACGGAGTCCGGATGATCAAAATATGTTCGTTTTAGTGTCAGGTGTTCCTGTAGTTTGGCCAGCCTTGTCGGGCTCAAGGCTGGCCGTCTCGGGCACCTGGCCGGCCTTGGAAGCTGGCAAGACGGCCTAGGCCGGGCCCAAGGCTGGCCATCTCGGGCACCTGGCAAGCCAGCCTAGGCCGGGCCCAAGGCTGGCCTCCCTACGCGTGAAGATTCCATGCCGGCCTTGGGGCCGGCCTCCAAGCCGGCAAGGCCGGCTTCCCTGCGCAGGCAGGAAAACCCTTCAAACGGTCACTTTTCCCCACCCTTTAAAAGGGGTTGTCTCCTACCTTTTGAAGGGGACCTTTGAGCACGTTTTTCCTCTCTCTCTCCTCCATTTTTGACCTTTGGAAAAGCTTGCCTACCTCTCAATCCCTCCCAAGATTCTTGCATATCTTTGAGGGAAAAAGTGAGAGGAGATCTAGATCTACATTTCCACCAATCCATTCCTCCTCTAAGTGAGGGGAACCTAGTAGATCTTGATTTTGGAGTTCTTGGTAATTCTCCTCTTTGTTCTTCCTCTCAAATCCCTCCATAGCATTAGTTGCTTTGGTTGGATTTTGGAGAGAAGGATTTGACCACTTAGTGTGTTCTTGCCATTGCATCGGTTGCATCGGTTTGAGTTCTCCATGGTGATTCGTGGAAGTTGAAGTTGAGAAGCTTGTTACTCTTGGGTGCTTGGGTGCCCTAGAGCTTGTTCCTCTAGGGCACGTTGGTACCCTAGATGGTTGTTGGTATCTCGGAGTTTTGGTGGCTCACGGGATTTGTTGGGAGCCTCCAATTAGGTTGTGGAGTGTGGCTCAACCTTGTTCATCTCGGAGCTTTGGTAGCTATGAAGACATTGCCGGGAGCCACCAATTGAGTTGTGTTGTGTGCCCCGGCCTTGGAGCATCAAGTCTTGGCGGCCCGGTGCATTTGGTGAAGACCCTCCAACTTGTGGAGTGTGCTTCATCCTTGTAAAGGTTCTAGTTGTCAACCTCAACGGCAACATAGTGACAAGTGCCTCGCCACATCGGTGGTAAGACACAAAGGAGATACGGTGTCCCATTTCAAGGCTACTCGGTGTTTCACTTTGGTGAACACCGCGCCGCTCCAACGGAGACTAGGTTCCACTGGGAAGTGAACTTCGGGATAAATCATCGTCTCCAAGTGCCTCGGTATTTCTATACTCGAGCTTCTTACTTATGCTACTTACTTTGTGATAGCTATAAAGCTTGAAGTTATATATTTTGCTATCACCTAGTTGATTATATTGCTTAGCATAAATTGTTAGTGCACATAGGTAAACCTAGCTAGTTTAGGTTTTGGCTTGATATATTAAACATTAGTTTTATTCCGCATTTATTCAAGCCTTAACTGTAATAATTTTAAATCGCCTATTCACCCCCCCCCCCTTTAGGCGACATCCGTGTCCTTTCAATTGGTATCAGAGCGGGTTCTCTCTTTAATTGGCTTCACGGCCTAGAGAGTAAAGACGTCGTTTAGTGGTTTAGTGCACAATGCCTCTTTGTTAATATTCGATGGCACAAATTATGATGATTGGAGAAATCACATGCTAAATTATTTTAGGGTCATTAACCCAAATATAGAGCAAATTTTAGATATGGGTTTTTCTCCTCCAAAGGATCCGAAAAGATTATCTTTAGAGGATGAGAAAAACTCTTATCTAGATGCTCAAGCTTCTAAGGAAATTTTCATGGCTTTGAGAAATGTAGTTGCTTTGTCGATCTCTCCTTATCGGAATGCTCATGAGCTATGGACCAAGCTTCAAGACAAATATGGTGTGTCCATTGATTGTGGGAATGATTGTTCTCCCTCCACCTCCGGGCGTGATGAGTTCTCAACTTCTTCTACTTCACCTACATGTGGCAAGCCACAAAATAATGCAATGGTGAGTAGGGATAAATTTTGCAATGATGATAGTGAGCTTCTTATAGATGATATTTCATCTCTATCTTATTGCAATGATTTATCTTTGGACTTAAACACATCTAGCACTATAAATGTTTCACATGCTTGTGTTGATAGTCCTTGCATATCTTCTAAAAATTACTTATATAAATCTTATGATGATATGCTTGCTTTATCTTGTTGCCATGATAAAAAATGCTTGTGTTTCCTCCAATCCTTGTATTATTAGTAATGTAGAGGAAACCCAATTATCTATGGAACAAGATGTGAATTTGAGTAATTCATTAATTAATTGTTCAACTTCATCAACCATCTTTTGCCTCATGGCTAAATCTTCAAGTAGTGATGATCATGACAATAATAATGATGATGAAGAAAATGATGATGATGCTTACTTTCGTGAGAAAGGTCTAATGGTTCTTAATGCTCTTTCAAAGAATAAAAATGCTTGTGAGAACCTCCATGAAATCATGAGCACCCTTGTTGAGCGAGGGCTTACTATTGAAAATTTGGAAGCTCGTGAAGATGAAAGTCTTAGCCGCGAACGTCATTATGCGAACACGATTGCGGATCTTGAGGAAGCTCTTGAAGAAGAACAAACCACCAAGAAATATCTTGAGGAGACATTTAATCTAGAGTTATCTAAAGTAAATGAAACCCATGATAGAGCTCTCAAGGTGGCTAATGATTTTAAAATAAAAAATGATGAGCTTGTTGTTGAAATTGTTAGACTCCTTGAGGCTAATGAGAAATTTGAAAAGGATGTCAAGTCCTTGGAAGGTTCTCTTGCACATATCATTAAGTCCCATGATCAACTCCAAGCTCAATTGCTAAAAGAGCTTCTGACTTGTTCTCCTATTGCTATTAATGTTGATGCTTGTGCTACTAACTCTATTTCGTGTGAAGCATCCATTTTAAAGGAGAATGTTGAGCTAAGTGCTCAACTTGAGTTGTTAACTAGCAAGTATGGGAAATTGGTAAAAAGTCATGAAAAACTCTCTAGCTCTAATGATGATCTTCTAGCATCACATGCTTGTCTAAAGTTAGCTCATGAGGCTATCACTACCAAGGTAATATCTAGTGAGCCTCATGTGGACAATGGCACAACCTCTAATAAAATTGCTATATTGCCTTGTGCTAGTCCTCGTAGTTCATCCACTCACAATGTTGGTACATCTTGTGATGAATTACTTTCTATGCCTTGTTGCTCTAACAATGATGCATCTACCTCCTCTAGCTCTTGTGTTGTCACTAACCATGTAGAGAAAAGAGGCGAGCTCAAGGCCCAAGCCACTTCTTTGAAGAAAGGCTTGGAAAGGCGTCATGAAGGGAAGACCACACTTGACAACATGTTGAGTGTGCAACAATCCCCCAATGACAAGAGTGGACTTGGATTTAACTCCAATATCAAGAACAAGTCCAAGAGTAACAATAAGAAGGGCCAAGAACAAGTCAATCATTCGGCCAAGATTGTTTGCTTCAAGTGCAAAGTTGAAGGGCACCATGTTAGGGATTGCTCAATGAACAAGAAGCCTATTAGTGAGAAGCAACTAGGGAAGCGGCCTCTTATTCAATCTCATGCTCAATCTCGTGTTGAACAAGGGCCACCCCCTAAGAAGACTCAAGTTATTGCTCCTCAAGTTGGGGAGCCTATTAAGAAGAAAGAGAAGAGTCGATGTTGCTATTTATGCCGTGAGAAGGGTCACATGGCTTCTTCATGCACTAATGGTACCCTATCCAACCCCATAATAATTGATGATGTTTATTCTCTTAGGAAGGATAGGGTTGGTAATGTGTTTGCCAAATATGTGGGAACTCAAAGTGGTGTCAAGAAAAGAACCATTTGGGTTGCCAAGACTATTGTGACTAACCTCTTAGGACCCAACTTTGTTGGGGACCAACAAGCTCAAACTTGATCAATAGGTGTTGTCGGAGGGCAGTGGCTACTTGGCTACATCATGAAGAATTAAGGAATCTTCATATACTATATCTCTCAAGCCAAGTCATTTGGAGTATATTGTTATATCTCATATCCAATGTTTCTTCTTGCGGTAACTTGTTGATAACCCCCAAGAGCAGGGGATCACTGTACCACCTCTCAATGTGGAAGTAGGGTATCTATCCGCAGGAGCAAGAAGGAAAATGAATCTATTCCCTACAACTAAAGTGTCACAAGTTTAGTTGATTATGCACTAAACAGGTTTAAAGAACAAGATGGTTGATTTAATGGATGGAAGTTTGATGTAACAAAACAAGAATGTAAAAGTGTCCCAATCCTCTTCAATGCAAGAGGACAAGACAAAGGTTTTCTCTTATAGAAACAATGGACATGGGTTCATGTGTTCACTCAATCCTCGCTCCCATCTATGGTGATTATCATGTTATAGATAAAAAGTACACACAATTGTCATGCTTTAATGGTAAACTTCTATGACGGCTACATGTCCTAAAACACATAGTTGAAAGAAAATAATCATTTGTGTTGCTAGGTCACCCTCGTAAGGCTAGCGTGGTTTGTTGTCACTCCCACATCATACTTCTTCCTTTTTACCCCCAGATAAAGGATGTTGGGCTGTATTGTGTCACTCAATACATATGCCGTTGTCACATCGGCCATCCCGTACCTACATACATCAAACTTCATAATGGACAATATTCTAAACACTAGTGCAATGATTCATATTCCGTGTGCATGACCACATCTCTCTCATCTATCTACACTTGGTGGTGTCAATCACCTCATGACATGGATAAACAAGGCATTATGCATAAATCGAACCATCACATGCATCATAGAATATCTCCAAAGTATGACAAGTCATAAAAGATCCAACACAACGGTAAATGCATAACAAATATCATCTCATACCACAATATCCACCATAGGAATTACATAGATAGATCCATACTTATGCAAGGCAAGTCATATGGACTTCAACAATGATCATACATAGAGAGATTAGATCAAGTTACCACCACAAACCCAAAGTCCAGGGGGTGGACTACTCCCCCTTCATCATGGTGATGACGGTGGAGATGTTGGAGAAGATGGAGACCACCCCGGTAGCGCTCTGCCGGAGTTTTCCCCCTCCAATTTGCAGCTCCAGATCTCTGTTTCGGTGTTTCTGTGTTTTCGGCCGCCTCCTCTCCGAAGGGCGTCGGGGACTATTTTTATAGTCGGTTTATGTAACAGACCGATTTTTGGAGTTTTCAAAAAAACTTTTAACCAAAAATGAGGATTGGAAATTTTCGTTTGATTAATTAAACTCTAACTAGAAATTTCATACACAATTGGCTTTAACATGATTTAATACCACCGTGGATTTAAAATTTTCATTTAGTTTTCAGAGTTCATTTGATTTTTTTTTCCAAAGCTTTATAGATTTCCCTAAAAGGAAAATCTATTTTATTTTCTTTCTTATGTTTGGAATTGGTTTGATATTTGAGACAAGAGCTTGAGTTCTTATTTTCGTTTGAATTTGAATTTACCATTTGACTTCATATTTGTTTTTCTCCAAATTCTCTTGTTGGTAGTTGGTCTTATAGACATACACACACATGCATTGGCTCAGCCATGCATGGCACATGCATGTGCACGCCATGCTCTTGTCTGGCTCATGTACATAACTAGTACAACATGCACCGCTTCTCCTTCTAACCTTGCCTTCATTTCTTTTCCTGCCACTCACCGAAGCAATGGATATGCCCAGCCTTTTTCTTCTCTTTCTTCTATTCTTTTTCCTATCGATGCATCGTTCAAGTCGAGCCAGTCCAGCCGAGACAGCCATTTAGGCCCAGTCAAGCGAGCACTTGCTCGACTCGCACACACGCAGGCGAGGCAGTCAGCCCAGCCGACGGGACGCTGTATTTCTTCGTCTTCGTCTTCCCGCACGTACAGAAACGCCAGCACCGGAAACTGCAGTCACGATGCCCTGTCTATATCAAGCACCCAGGTTGTCCCTTCGCTCTCTTTTTCCATCTCTCACCGCCAGCACAAATCCTAACTAGCCACACGATCCAATTTCGCAGAGCTCCGCCGAGACCGTCGACGGACGCGACTGCGTTCCCGGTGACTCTATCTACGGGAGGCCGAGCTGCTGCGCCACCATGAGCGCAAGAAGGAGAAGGAACGATCCAGACGACTAGGAGCCTGAAGAGCTGATCATGCTGATGGCCCTCGATCTACACCTGCACGAGAATATCAAGAGGAACACGAACACAACACACGCACGCGGCACAGATTGGATTGCTACACGTCCGTGTCGGACGTTTTGTTTTTATTGCTTTTTTCGAACTAGGGTTTACAGGGGGCTATTACATGTATATATAGGACTAGGGAGGAGTCCTTGCACAACACGACTTGCCGTCGTGCTTAAACCCAACAATCACCCCCTAAGCACGACGTGCCTACTTCACAGCTTGGACGCCTATCCTCTCGCGCATCTCCAAGAACTTTAGTCGCCCCAAAGACTTGGTCAGAATATCTGCAAGCTGATCATCGGTGCATACGTAGTTGACTTCCATTCTCTTCTCTTCCACACACTCTCGTATATAATGATACTTTGTATCTATGTGCTTACTCCTATCATGATGCACTGGATTCTTGCATAGAGAGATAGCAGATTTGTTGTCAACATACAACACCACTCCTTCTGGCTCTTGGTTTGTAAGATCACCAAGTAGCCGAGCTAACCACACACCTTGACGTGCTGCGGTAGCTGCTGCAATATACTCCGCCTCACAGGATGATTGTGCCACGACTTTCTGCTTCTGTGACGCCCAGCTCACTAAATTTCTCCCATGGAAATATGCGATACCCGAAGTACTTTTACGGTCATCTATATCTCCTGCCATATCACTATCGCTGTAGCCGTGCAGCTTTACTTTGCCTCCATCATCCCTTGCATAAACACAACCGAAGTTGGTGGTTCCTCTCACGTACCGAAGTATATGCTTTACAGCACTCATGTGCTCAGTTGTGGGTCATATAGCCGTCTTCACATCCATATGGTGTAATTTCCACGCCTCCTGTGCTGCGAGTGCAATTAGCAGCCTCACTGATTCCATACGTGCAACCGGAGCAAACACTTCTTCGAAGTCAATTCCTTGCTCTTGTACATAGCCCTTTGCAACTAACCTTGCTTTATGCTTGATCACCTTTCCTTCGGCATCTTTCTTCAGCTTATATACCCACTTGAGTCCAATTGCCTTTTGCCCGTTGGGAAGATCAACAAGACTCCATGTCTCATTGTCACGAATTGATCCCAACTCTTCATCCATCGCACGACGCCAACATGCTACCGTATTGGCTTCTTCGAATTTGGTCGGTTCTTCATTTTCTGTTAGAAGACAGTGACCTCTCCCTCGTCCTCCTTTCTTTGGTGCTCGGACAGGGTTTATCGTGCGTAGAACCTCTTCTGGATATAATTCCAACACCGGCCGTAGCTTCTCAGGTGTAGGCGGCCGTGTTCTCGTCGGAGGAGCTGCTGGTACCTCCGTCCTTGGCGTATCCGGGACGTCCTCTGCCGTGGCTGCGCTCCCGGACTGATTTCCTGCCTCGGCAGAGTTTTCTGCCGAATCAGCTACTTCTGCTGCCGCGGCAGCGTTTTCTGGCAATTTCTCTGCCGCGACAGGGGATGCTGTCGTGACAGTAACTTCGCCGTTTCCTGCCGTGGTAGTGTTCCCAGCAGCGGGCGTCCTCGGCGACTTGAGGGAGGATTCCTCGCCGCCACATGACCCGTCGCCGTCACCACCACGCGCCGTTGGTGTTCCTGATTCACCATGATCATCTCCACGTTCACCCTGCTCAACATAGCTATAAGTAACATGAAAATTTTCATTAGTTTTTGGCTGGTTGGACTCCGCTGCATCCCAGTTCCATGATCTGTCCTCCTCGAAGACCACGTCGCGCGTCACGCATACCCGCTTGGTAGTGGGATTGTACGCACGGTAGGCTTTCGAACCAGACTCATAACCAATCATGATCATCGGTGTACTGCGGTCGGCAAGCTTGCCAACATGTCCTCCCACCGGTTTTACGTGTGCTATGCAGCCAAACGTGCGAAGATGAGCAACATTGGGCTTGTGACCGCACCATGCTTCGTACGGTGTCATGCCTTCAACACTCTTTGTAGGCGCCCTATTGAGAAGATAGACTGCCGTCACCACAGCTTCTCCCCAAAATCTTCCAGGAACTCCTTTGCTTTTCATCATGCTCCGCGCCATAGCAACAACGGTTTGATTCCTACGTTCCACCACTCCGTTTTGCTGTGGAGAGTATGGAGCAGTCAAGTACCGCTTAATGCCATGTGTTTCACAATATGAATTGAACTCGTCCGAAGTAAATTCACCCCCCCGATCCGTACGGAATGCTTTCAGCTTTGCTTCTGCTTCAACCTCCGCTGCAATTTTAATTTTCTTGAATGCATCAAGAGCTTGATCCTTGGTTTTAATCAATATGATCCACATGTACCTGCTGAAATCATCAACAACTAGTAGAAAGTACTTGTTTCCTGCTAGAGTCGCGGGTGTGATTGGTCCACACAAATCACCGTGTACGAGTTCTAACACTTTATTTGCTCTAAATATGGCTTCTCGAGGAAACGGTGCTCTTCTTTGCTTTCCGATGAGACACCCGTCGCACACCTGCTGTGCATGATCTACACTTGGTAGTCCTCTCACCATGTCCTTCTGCCCAAGTTGGCGTAACGCATGAAAGTTTAAGTGCCCGTAACGAGCATGCCACCTCCACGCCACTTCCTGCATGCTAGCCATGAGACAAATTGGGTCTGCACAATCAATGTCAAGAATATACATCCTGTTTCTCGACCTCTTTACTTTCATTAGCAAGTTCCTCCGCCTATCGTACCCCCACAGATATCCATCTTCTAGCACAATCTTGCACCCACGCTCTTCAAGCTGACCAAGACTAATGATGTTGCTCTTGAGCTTGGGTATGTAGTACACATCGGATAACACCTTATGATGGCCACGTCTTGAAACAAACAAGACAGTACCTCGCCTTGCAATCTCCACTGTCGTGCCATCTCCGAAGCGTACTGTTCCTCCTACCGTGGTGTATAGCTCGACAAACTGAGCTTTATCCCCGGTCATATGATTACTGGCGCCGGTATCCAAGTACCAAATGCTGTTGCCGGCCTGCCCCCTCTTCCTGTCATGGAGGTACACTTTCTCTTCAACAAGAGTGACCGTTTCAGCAATTTGCGCCCTTTGAGGTGACTCCCCCTCCTCTTGCAGTTCACACACTTCTAGCATCATCAGATCAGCTGGTTCATCACCCTTTTGTGCAACGTAGGCCTTCTCTTGTATTGGCTTGCGACAATCAGATTTAAAGTGTCCAAATATGCCACAATTATGGCACCGCACCTTCTTGATATCAAATTTTCTCTTTGGTTGTGCCTCGCCTCCATCTTGTCCTCCGTTGCCTTTCTTGGATGACTTAGGTTTCCATTGCTTCTTCCCGTCGCCTCCCGAGGGTTTGCTGGATCCACCCCGTTGTTCTTTCGACAAGGCTTCCCATTGCTGCCTCGTAAGCATCAATTGCTCGCTGTCCTCAGATTTTCCGCTATCCATGCGAACTCTTGCGTCATGAGCCTTGAATCAACCCACCAGATCTTCAACCGTTAGGTTTTTTAGATCGATGCATTGCTCAATTGAAGTGACGATCTGTATATAGCATTTATCTGCTGCACGCAAAAAACGCCTCACCACAGACAGATCCTCCAACTTCTCTCCATAGCTGCGGATTGAGTTCACCATTGTGACCACACGGGATGCGAATTGATTTGGAGATTCATCCGCTTCCATACTCAGATTATCGTAGCCTTTCATTAGGGTTTGGAGCATCGCCTCCTTCACACGATCATGTCCTTCATGCAGAAGTTTGATCGCTGCCCATGCTTCCTTCGCCGATTTCTTTCCGACGAGGTGCTGCAGAACATCCTTCGGTACCACGGAGTAGAGGGCGGTCAGCGCTTGCCGATCCTTTGTGTACTTTGCCCCTCCCTTCCGATACTCATCGCCGCCGGGATCTACTGCTTCCCAGTTCTCCTGCGCCTCCATGGCTACCTCCATGTTCATCACCCAAAGTGCGTAGTCCTCGCGATCCAGGCGGGGGTATAGCACCGCCCCCACCGTCGTCAATTCTCTTGACGCTGCAGCCGCCGCCCCGCCGAGTTCCCCTCCGTGCTCGCGCTTCACCAACGCCATGATCTCCTGTTTGCTTTCCGAAGATCACAGACGATCTACCGAGGCTCTGATACCAACTAATGGCCCTCGATCTACACCTGCACGAGAATATCAAGAGGAACACGAACACAACACACGCACACGGCACGGATTGGATTGCTACACGTCCGTGTCGGACGTTTTTGTTTTTATTGCTTTTTTCAAACTAGGGTTTACAGGAGGCTATTACATGTATATAGGACTAGGGAGGAGTCCTTGCACAACACGACTTGCCGCCGTGCTTAAACCCAACACATGCCCGACGCCGAACGCAACGCCATCTGAACTGTTTGTTGACTTCACAGGAAGATCACGTCGCGTACGGTGAGAATCGGACCAACCCCTTTGCACCGTAGTCACATCTCATCTAATCGTACCTCCTAGACATGCTTATTCAGCCTATCTATTCGGTTGTCCACACCAATTATGAACCATGTCATGTGACATCGACTTGGTTATGTCACCTCCACTTTCGAGCACAACTCATATCCTTTCGCGTCACTTTGTGTAATTCATCCCTACCAGTCCATAGCAGGAGACGGATCGTCAATTCAACCATCGGAAGGCAAACTCCTTTGATGACAATTTGTCGAGTACGACATTGCCATGCAATTCATTTTCTCTATTCATGTTTAGACTTCAACATTGGCATGACAAACTATCTAGAGGACCCTAGAAACCATATGGTGGAATTGGATTTTAAATCCATTGGGTAGATTTTGAACTAGGTTTAACCATATCCAAATATGGGTCAATTTCAAATGTATTTGAAGTGTATGCTTGATTTTGTGTGTGATTTATTTCTCTAGTTAAATCACATGTATATGAGTTCTCTGCAATTTCTATATATTATTTGTGACATGATAGTGGTTGTTTGTATTTAAATAGTAGCTTGCCATTTAATTATTTTTAAATAGAATTGCTTAAGTTGCGTTATAGTTATTTAGTAGCTTGGTCTTGATTAGTAATATCTCGTGTGATGTTGATCCATGTTTAATATTGTATTCATGCATGATTTGTTGGTAGTAGTTTTCTAGTTGATGCATATTTGTTTATGGTTTTCTAATAGTTTATTACTTGTTTAGTACTTTTGTGAAGCAAGTTCGTATTTTATAAGTCCATGGCATTACTTGATTCCTATTGTTTGCTTAGTAGCTCATGCATAGACTTAGTTGATATGTTCATGCTATAAGTACCTTCTTATGCTATTAAATTTGTGTTGTTTATTTAGTTTATCATTCATGACTAGCTATTTATATACCTTGTCTACCATGTGTCATATATGAAGTTTTAGTTCTATTTCATTTATTAGCATGTCTTCATGCTAGGATGTATGCTAATGGCTTGCATGTATGTATAGCTATATAGGATCTAACTTCATGTCACATTTGATTGCTTAGTTATTTGTGTTACGTTTATCAATATTTAGATTCTTGTCATGTTAGAATTGTATGTTAAATAATGCTTTGTCTTCAGGTATGCTAGCATAGACTTGCCTATTGACTAGATAACAATATGCTTCAGTGGTTGCTTGATTTCAAATAGTGCTAGCATGCATGGATGTTACCTTATCAGTTATGTGTTATTTGCTGTAGTAGATACTCACATGCTTACGGTAGTTTGTGTTTCATGTTAGTAGTGCTTGGTAATATCTTATCTTAGTACATGGTTGTGGGCATGTACTACGCTGAGTGTGGTCTCGTAGTATAGACTTGTATGCCTTGTTAAATATGACGGTAATGTTGATCTTGTCACTTATTTGGTATCATGTCACCTGATTGCATAGTCTTGTATATTTTTAGTAATTTGTTAATTAGTTTCATGCCATGACCTTGCCTGGTATATAGTTATGCCTCCCTACTCTATGTGTGTAATGATATGCTTGTGATGAAAAGTGTTTATAAGTTGTTCATGCATAATTATCTTAGTTTGTTATCTTGTTAGGACATGCTTTGCATATTTGTTGTCTTGTTACATCATGTTTAGCTAGTCCTAGACTTACTATCCCTGAAGTGCATAGTTCTGGTTGTAGTTGTTTATGTTACCCTTGCGTGTTGTGTGTGTAGCTATACGGCTCGCTGGTGTAATGCATGTTTTCATAGTATCAACTTTAGCTTGCAGTTGCTATTGTTTTATGTCGATGATGTTTAGCTAGCTTTTCTATTACTTATAAGTTTATGTTGCATGCTAGATAATCCTAGCTACTTTTTATATCACTAGCACGATAGATTTTGTTTGATGATTGCAAACTAGTATGTTGTGGTTTGTTCTCTCTCTTGTTTACATGATCGATATTTATCTAGTTATGCTACTTTATGCTATTTGAGTTTACGGTGTGACACGGGTATGACCAACTACGTGATAACCCTATCTCGGGTTTATAGCCACCTAGATATAGTAAGATCTATTCATATATCTTAGCACCACATTCTATTCTGATAATCAATCCTAGCATCCTACCAATGCCATTTGATTCATATCTGAGTTGCCACAACTCACTTTCATAATTCTATCAAGTTGTCCTATCCTATTCTTCAACTACTACTCCATTCACTCTCATTTGTATTTCATTTGGTTTTGGTAATTATTGCTTTTGTATTTATTTGGTTGCCATTTGCTAGCGTTATGACGAGTAGGGAGTGACGTGGTTGGACGTGGATATAATCAGCTTATGGAAGAAGGATTCGTCAACGAAGGCATGCCTCCCTCTCATGTCTTATCCTATGTTTTTAAAAGGGGCATTATTTATTGTTTTACAAATGTGCATGCTATTTTATTCAATTTACTGGCGTGTCACCTGACACACCAGCCTGATCCACTTGTTGCCTTATACTTGATAACCTGGGTAGAAATTATATAGTAATCCTGTAGAGTAGAAATGCTTAGCCATGCTCAATAATCATTAGGACATCCTTATCTTGCCTCTTTGGAGGAATTGGTTGACCCTTGGGTCACAAACACCCTTTTGAACTTGTTGAGTTCGTTGAGTTAGGCTAATTAGCCGTTGTTGCTTCCTCTACTCTCTCTTCTACTCTGGGTGAAACTTACCGTCTAAACATGGAGCGGGCGACTGCTGGATCAACTATTGAACGAGCGATTGGCTGCCCTTCACAAGCTGAAGGGGACAATCCGTCGTCCGTGCCGCATACGGGCCTAATAAGTCTTGGATTTGAAGATTGTGACTACCGGTACGACCACATGCTATATGGGCTCTGGCTTGGTTAAGTAAGTTAGTCAGCCTTAGATGTCGATGTCGCCATACCGCAGATGAGGTGTCTACCTACGGGAGAACCTTCGGCACAGATGGGGGACCGGTTTGGGGACATACTCTCAGTTCCGGCGCCAGACCCGGTGGGTATGTCACATATTTGGGGGATCTAGCTGAAAGACCTCGTCACGAATTCCCTATTGCTATGCTAGCGATGGCTGGTTGTAATTAGGCGAGTTTTGTGAGATGTGGGGAAAGTGTACCACCTCTGCAGAGTGTAAAACTATTCGAATAGCCGTGTCCACGGTCATGGACGACACATGAATCTTTCTTGACATACAGGAACCTGTTTGCTACTTCCCTCTTTTCCTCTATCCCGAAATCCCATGGAGAACGTGAGGTGTCGAGGACACTCACTTTGATGAGAAATACTACATTGAACAGAGAACATCATTTTTCGTCTAAAATATGTTTTATCAAAACTATTGTATTATTACAAATAAATTGGATTTTATGCAAAAGAACCATACAGCCCTTTGAAGCCACATGTAGCTATTATAGGTCTTGCATGGGGGGCATGTTGAGTACGTTATGTACTCATGGCATTACTTTGTTGATTATTCAGAGTACTATGAAGAAGGAGACAACTATGACTACTACGACGACGCTGAGGAGTGAGGCCTCGTGGACTACATCGACTGCCTGTGGCTGAGATGGAGTCACTTCGCTTTTATATTTCCGCTGACCTCTCTGGTTGTAACAAAATGTCACAAGACAGTGTACTTTGTGGCTATTCAAACTTTGTAATAAATTACTTTTGAACGTTCTGCAATGATATTCATTTCGCTGTGTTGTCAACATTGATCTTGGGATTGACATGATTACACAGGGGGCCTGGAAGTAAAATTCCGGTCCTCACAGTTTAAGTCAAGACGAAGGTTCTAGAGAAAAGATTGACGGCAACGGAGCCTCGAGCCCCAGATGGTGGGTCCCACGCGGCTAAGGAATCTGGCCGCATGGGCCACCCTCTTCTGCCCCTCGGGCCTCCGTTTGTTCGCTTCCTTCGCTCCTATGCTTTGTTCCTTCCAAAAACTGATGCTCGTAAATTTTCAGGTCATTTGGACGTTGTTTGGGTCCCTGAAACATCAAATATAGAAAATAGGGTTTTCTGCCAGTGCAGGGTTAATTCCAGAAAAATAGGAAAATTGTGAAATCTTCCCAAAATCATTATAAAACAATGATATAACCCTTATATGATGCAAATATGACTGAAATATGAGTATTATAATGGAAAGTTCATGTATGCATTTTACATGCATCACTTGTATTTAAATTATATATACATTGAAAGTTGCTTGCTCCCTTGCATGTGTTAGTTTTGTTCCTAGCATGTGTTTGTATATGTTGTGCTTATTACTTACCTTGAGCAATCAAGTTTGTGTATGTTAATGTGCGCTCCATATATGTGTAAACTTTGTGTTGAGTCTTTATTGGATCTTGTGTTGATTTCAGTTGGCTCTTTGAGAGATTAATGGACTATCCCATTTTGGGGAGTGATATGCTTTGCGCACTTCACTAACCTAAAAATGTGTGTACATGAGGCACACCACCTAGTATTGATATTTCAATATTATCTAGCTACTATGTGGTATGTCATATTCATGAGAAATTCAAATTCTACAATGTCCATTAATTTCTCTAGTTGGTTTTATTTGCCTCTTGCTTAGATAAATTAATTATCACATTATGGGGGAGTAATAAGCTATGTGCATATTACAATCCTACAAAATGTGAACATTTGAGGTTTGCCACTTAGATTTGATATTGTAAATTATCTTATTCCTATGTGGCACAAGTTCCAATTTTCTTTTTTGGTTACCCTTTGGCTCTTGTTTGTGTGAGTTTGCTTGGTATGGTTTCTCTCTAATATGCATTCCTATATATTATTTGAGAAACCATTTGTTCCATATTATTCTAACCATGGCCTTGCCGGTTGGTTTGAATAGTTGGAACTACCAACAAACCTTATTAAAATATGGTGTTTTATTTCTTATCTCTTGCCATATGTTTTACCTTGTGAGGATATTCTTGGATACCTCTATCACCGAGAAAATAATTCCAAATGGTCATTGTCCTTGGACAATCCATATTTATGTTTGTGATAGAATATTTTTGATTATCCTTACATTGGCATTGGCTTTTATTTGCCCTATCTCTTGCCAAAATATTTATTTTGACTCCCATTGCCTTCCTTGCCTCTTGCATGGATCCTAATTTTCAATTGGTAGTGTTTAGTGTTGTAAATAAAATATGAAGTGTAATGATCCCTTGTGCGTGCATTTTGTATTCAAATGCAAATATCAAAAATAATGCATGAATCTTGGGGGAGCATTCCTTTTTATTTAGAACACTATCCTATCTATCAATATTTGATCCTTTCAATTGGCATTTGATTTCTATTGTATGTGTTTATGGAAGAAAAATATTTTTCTCTTGATGCTTTGTGCCATCATGAAAAGTGTAGAGGGTGTTTGGTTTATTTGGTGTAACCTTGCTCTCTCTTGGGAGTCTTGCTTTCTCATTTCTTGTTTTATGTTTATCCTATAGAATGAGAAAACCCTTTGAGCATGTCTCTTTCTTTTATCTTATATGCTCATTGGCCTTGCCTAGGTACCTTCAATTGGTATTAATTGGAATTTAATATCTCCTCCATAGATATTTGTTTCAATTGATATTTATTGTGAGAGTTTTGATACCTTATTGCTTTATTTTACTTTACTTGATTCCGGTCAAGTATTATCCTCTTCTTGGTATCTTTTCTCCTAGTTGGTATCTTATTTTCAATTGGTGTCTTATCGATCATGTGTTGCTTTGATTCGATTCCTTTTGATATCACACTTCATGTGTTGACGTGTTTGGATTCAATCATATGTTGATTTGATTTGTCCTCAATCATTTGTCCTCGATCATGTGTCGGTTTGGATTTTGATATAATTTGGACAACCATTTCTTGTCATCCTTTGGTGTGCTATCTTGGTTTACTTGGTGTTTTTTTCCAAATTATATCTCTTTTGATTCTAGAAAGTCGTTGCATGCACGTTTATCAAGTTATATTGTTATAGCATGCTTATCTTTCTTGATCCAATATATAGGGTATACTCCACCGAATCCTAAATCAGCTAAGATGTGCATAAAATTCAAATCTATATGCACATATTTATGTGGATTATATCCTATGTATTGTAGTTCATCTAACTACTATGGGACCCAATGAGTTTGGGAACCATGTTGTACTTGAATTTTTGTTTTAGGTACAATGAAGATGCATTGGATGCTTGCCTCACTCATAAGGAAGGTGTTCTCACCGTATGATTATTAGAGTCAAGCTTTGATGATAAACAAACTCTCATCTTCTTCATCATCAATGTATCTCGGTAACAAGTATCTACCTCATACATACTTTTCTAGTCTCAACCTTGTGTAGGTTGCTTCTTGGCATAAAAGCTCATATTGGAAATTGTGGTGGTTTTGGCCTATTTTCTTCACTTGGTATATCTTTGTGATATTTGTGATGAAATTGCAAAAACCTTTTCTTCAATTGGTATTTTTTTGATACTTGTTGCCTATCTCAAAGCATCTCCACTATCTCTTGTTCCCTTAGTGATATGTGTGATGTCTTTGATATTTTTGAAGTTCATTTATATACAACGAGATAAATTTGAGCTATGTGCTATGTTTTTAAGCAACAATCTCGTTTGTATATTTATGACTTCCTTTTGGATACCTTGTTCTCTCTTTCTCTAACCGTTTCATATGTACATGTTTCTTTGTGGATGTATATCTTTAATGATTTGTCTACTTAGAAATCTATACATATGAGAGAGGTCAACTTTTAGTTGGTATCCTATTTCTTTTGGGTCACATTGTTTATTACCTTTGATTCTTTCGTGACTTTGAAAAGAAAAAATTTCATGAGTGCTTGTCTTATTTTTATTTGCATCTTTGCGCACTCAAGGTTTATTGAAGATCTTTTACCTCATGCTTACCATGGTGAGTATGTTGATTTTATTGGCTAAATGCTCTCACTAGCTTTTGGCATTTTCAATTGGTTTTAGTTTCCAATTGGTATCCCTAAGCTTGTGAACATACTCCTTTAAAGATCTTCTTTTTTTATCTCGGTTGGGCCTATCTTATGTTGAATCTTTGAAAATTGGTATCTCCTTATGGCTCAACCATATCTTTGGTGCAAGTGCTATGATTTGCTTTTACTTTATGCACACTTGCACTTGTTGCGTGTTCTAGATGATTTTGGGGGAGTGAGGATTCCATATTTGTGCACTCCTCAATAGTGTGTGAACATTGGGGAGCTTCTCCATTTTTATTTAGAACTCTCTTTTTGGATCTCTTCGATTGCCTTTCTCCTTTGTGGAGATGTTTAGAATGAGTTCATATTATTTGCAATCTTTGGATCCTCAATATAGTTTGATTTCCTCTAAATATTCTTCATTGGATATGTGCATTTGATTTCTCTCATATCTTGAGAAATGCACACCTTATGGAGGAAATCATATTATATTGGCCTTCTAAATTTTTCTTCCCATTTCGGCAATCGATGCCAATGGGGGAGAAGTTTAGAGGGTTTAAGGGAATTTGGTTTTATGTTTTCGTTTGGTTCTTAAGCATTTGCCTCTCATGCTCATGCATCCTTGCCTTGTAAGGTTGCTTAATTCATTATATAAACCCTCTTAAAAGGGATTGTCATCAATTACCAAAAAGGGGGGATTGAAAGAGCATGGTTACCCCCATGTGTTGTTTTGGTAATTAATGACAATCTCTATGGACTAATGGTTGCATTGAGTTATACTTGTAGTGTTTGTCCATAAGAGTGCTTGAAGACCATATGTTGGTTTCAAGGTGGAAAGAAGAATATTAAGTGATGACCAAGAGGTTTAAGGTGTTATCTGAAGAATGGTCATGATGGTGTTGAGCATAGTGCAAGTATGTCTTGAAGATTAAGATTGAGTGAATGTTCATGTTAATCTTCAAGACATCATCTTTATGAAGAGAGAAGTAAATATACAAGTTGGTTAGTGCAAGTCGAAGAATAGCATCTTGAAGAGATCACATGCTTGGGGCTTGTCACCCTTTTGGAGATAATGGTCAAGTGAAGATGATCTCCCATAGTGGCGTATGGGGGAGCAATCTATGAGTCTTCACCGAGCAAAGCGCAATCAAGAAAGGTGTTCCCACTTGAGGAGATCAAGATCGTCATCATCTAGCTCAAGTGGAATGCGCAAGGCAAAGGTATGATATTGATAGGGTTTTAGGATAGCTAACCGTACTATCAAGAGGGGCTCTCAAGTGAGCTTTAGCGTATCGGTCGTAGAGAGCTCAAACCTTTACATCATTGGCATCATCCTTTCTTGGTTCTTATTTGACTCTTATCGTAGTGAGGTCTTGGTGCTTGTCGTGATAGTCATGACAAGCTTAAGTCCTTCGAAAACGATATTTGGTTGCATCTTCTATTGCGTTTTCGGTGATGGAGATTTTGCCGATTCACTAGTGAGGAAAGGTTCACACCTTCCTACCCATACCAAAATCTCCATTTCCTATTCTTAGTTGGATTTTATCTAGATGTGGTTTTAGAGCTTATCATGATCTACAATACAGGCTCAAGTTCATCAAAACGGATTTCGCATGAAAAACCTTTTGTGTTTTTTATATAGAAGGATCACCGATTATTATCTTATAGAGAGGTCTAACCTTTCCCCATTTGGTTTTATCCTCCCTTGTTGGACTAGGATGTTTCTCTGCATAATCTTGTAGTGCTCGTTGTGGTGATTCCAACGAGCCCAAGAACATCGAAAACGGAGTCCGGATGATCAAAATATGTTCGTTTTAGTGTCGGGTGTTCCTGTAGTTTGGCCAGCCTTGCCGGGCTCAAGGCTGGCCGTCTCGGGCACCTGGCCGGCCTTGGAAGCTGGCAAGCTGGCCTAGGCCGGGCCCAAGGCTGGCCGTCTCGGGCACCTGGCCGGCCTTGGAAGCTGGCAAGCCGGCCTAGGCCGGGCCCAAGGCTGGCCTCCCTACGCGTGAAGATTCCATGCCGGCCTTGGGGCCGGCCTCCAAGCCGGCAAGGCCGGCTTCCCTGCGCAGGCAGGAAAACCCTTCAAACGGTCACTTTTCCCCACCCTTTAAAAGGGGTTGTCTCCTACCTTTTGAAGGGGACCTTTGAGCACGTTTTTCCTCTCTCTCTCCTCCATTGTTGACCTTTGGAAAAGCTTGCCTACCTCTCAATCCCTCCCGTGATTCTTGCATATCTTTGAGGGAAAAAGTGAGAGGAGATCTAGATCTACATTTCCACCAATCCATTCCTCCTCTAAGTGAGGGGAACCTAGTAGATCTTGATTTTGGAGTTCTTGGTGATTCTCCTCTTGTTCTTCCTCTCAAATCCCTCCATAGCATTAGTTGCTTTGGTTGGATTTTGGAGAGAAGGATTTGACCACTTAGTGTGTTCTTGCCATTGCATCGGTTGCATCGGTTTGAGTTCTCCATGGTGATTCGTGGAAGTTGAAGTTGAGAAGCTTGTTACTCTTGGGTGCTTGGGTGCCCTAGAGCTTGTTCCTCTAGGGCACGTTGGTACCCTATATGGTTGTTGGTATCTCGGAGTTTTGGTGGCTCACGGGACTTGTTGGGAGCCTCCAATTAGGTTGTGGAGTGTGGCTCAACCTTGTTCATCTCGGAGCTTTGGTAGCTATGAAGACATTGCCGGGAGCCACCAATTGAGTTGTGGTGTGTGCCCCGGCCTTGGAGCATCAAGTCTTGGCGGCTCGGTGCATTTGGTGAAGACCCTCCAACTTGTGGAGTGTGCTTCATCCTTGTAAAGGTTCTAGTTGTCAACCTCAACGGCAACATAGTGACAAGTGCCTCGCCACATCGGTGGTAAGACACAAAGGAGATACGGTGTGCCATTTCAAGGCTACTCGGTGTTTCACTTTGGTGAACACCGCGCCGCTCCAACGGAGACTAGCTTCCATTGGGAAGTGAACTTCGGGATAAATCATCGTCTCCAAGTGCCTCGGTATTTCTATACCCGAGCTTCTTACTTATGCTACTTACTTTGTGATAGCCATCAAGCTTGAAGTTATATATCTTGCTATCACCTAGTCGATTATATTGCTTAGCATAAGTTGTTGGTGCACATAGGTAAACCTAGCTAGTTTAGGTTTTGGCTTGATAAATTAAACGTTAGTTTTATTCCGCATTTATTCAAGCCTTAACCGTAATAATTTTAAATCGCCTATTCACCCCCCCCCTTAGGCGACATCCGTGTCCTTTCAACTTGGGCACTTGACTGGAAAATCGGGCATCTGAGATAGCACAAGGTGGTGTTAGAATTCCAAGGCATGGTTTCGAATACTTGTGTTGGGGTTATGCCGAACAGGTACCTTCACGAAGGAGATTAAAGCCAGCGTACCAGGGTGGTCCATAGTGGTGGTAAGCCAAATTCCGGCTTACCGGGCGGCCCAGTACGATGAAGCGCAGGAGGCCCATCCGGATAAGGGAAGGTTCCAGAAGCCGGCCCGCATTGAGGAAGACTTAGCCCACAAGGCAAGGCCTGAGCTGAGTTAGAGTAGAACTCTGTATTTAGTCGGTTAGGTTTCCTCCTGTAAGCCCTAGGTCCGGACGCCTTTATAAGCCGGCCTACGGGACGCCTTAGGGCAACACGCTCACGATCTCTACCCACCTTTCACTGTAATCGGCGATATTGCCTTATAGTGAATTATAGCAGCACGTAGGGTTTCGCCACCGTTGCGAGATCCAAAGCTGGGTAAACCCTTTGTCATCCCGTCGCCGGAACACCCCACATCTCCAAAACCCCTCTCTCTACCTAGCTCGATGGCACCCCTGCCGCGGCTAGATTCGACAATACCACGACAGTTGGCGCCCACCGTGGGGCAAGAGATGTCCGGGGTTTTGTTCCATCCGGGATCTACGGGCGGAGTCGGCGACACCATCGCGGTCGGCTTGGTGAGCTACTTCGACGAGACAGGAGCTGGCCACGTCTTCAACGACGGCTTTTGGACGCCGGCAAAGGAGGATCCTGTCGGCTGGTCTACGGTCTCTATCGGCGGCTTCGACGTCTTCGTCGGCTTCACCGCCCAGGCTTTGGACGATCTCGGCTTCACCTCAAGCATGCCCGCCACCCACCCAAGCAACTTCGATGAGGGTTCGGATTTGGACTCGGAGGAGATCGCCGATCTGGATCTAGCTTTCGATGCTGACGATGAAGATTCTGAAGACGACGCAAGTTCCAACATGACGGCACCGGACTTCCACTTTGTCGGCATCTTAGGAGAATCCGGCTCTAACGAGTCGATGACAGAACCTGAGTCTATCCTTCCTGCTTTGCAGGCCGGGGTTGATTCAGAAGCCGGATCAGGGGACACTACCCATATGGAGCAGGACCTCGAATCTGAAGGAGAATCTGATGATTTTAGTCAGAAAGTTGCATCCTGCTTAGGACGCCCTGCCGAGGTCTTTATGGGTGACGTCTCTATTCCTAAAGACGACCCCAACACCTCGAAAGCCGTTCATGGCGAAGAAAAAACTCCAGAAGCCGAAAATCTTAAGGTGGATTTTGTGCCACCGCTGGCTCCAATGAAGGGAACTAGTAGATTGCCGGCTGCAGGAGATGACATTGACGCTACGGCCGGTGAAGCAGCAGAGAAGGAGCACGAAGAAAGGATGGCAAAGTACAAACAACTGCTAACTCCACTTCCTCCAAACGCATCGCTAGCCGACATGGAAAAACGCCGCACCGAGCTGGAAGAGCATGCAGCCCAGATAGCGGAGCGCGAGGTTGAGATCGCAAACAAGGAAACGGAGTTCATCCGGAAGCAGAGAGAAAAGGGGGCCGACGATGTTTTCCGTCTGGCTCGCGACAAGAATCTGCATAAGAGGTTGGATTTCCGCAGCAAGTGGGAAGCCGACCATGTTAATTCAGTCTGGAGAAAGTACCACCACCGACGTGATCCGGTGACCAATTTGTGTTACTTCAACACCCCAGCCAAAAACATGGAGGCGGCCCAGGAGGTCATGTTCGACAAATCGTTGGACCGTGACGCTCGCCTCAAATATTCGGCTTATCTACTGGAGGTTGCACAACAGCAGCAAAACGACTCACAACTAAAGTCTGGACGGCTTGTTGACGACTCTCGTCTTTGCAACTCGACGGCCAAGAAGCCAATGGTTGCTGCACCTGCAGACCCAGATGATGACCCTGCCGGCTCAAGCAGCCACAACAAAGGCAGCGACAAGGACCCGAAAGGACAAGCAGCCTAGAGGCGCAGAATCCCGGACTGGTTCTTCACGCCATCGTGAGGCTGGTCGAGGCCGGGAAGAGCATTGGAGTCGGGAGCGAAAGGAGGACCCTCGCAAGGAAAAGGCGGCACCATTCCGTCAGGAGGGACAACGTGAGGGGGAAATGCCACCTCCACCGCCGCCTCTACCGCGCAAAGAGGGAGATAACCCCTCCAAGTACATACCCCCTCAACGACGGCAAAGGACTCCAAGCCCCCTGCGTAATGCGAATAGAGTGAGCCAAAGCCGTCACAGGGAAGAACCAAGGCAAGAAAAGTCGGTTGGAAAACCGCCATCAGCCAATGATGTTCGAAGCCTAATCGAGGAGAGGAAGTCGGCCAGAGATGCCCAATACCTCGGCCCCAAGTGTTTTGGCAGAACATTCAGAGAGCAAATACTACCTCCCACTTTGTCGAACGTAACAAAGATGGTGGAGAAGTAAAGTGATACGGCTAATCCTGAGACCTGGCTCTCAGATTACGTCAGTGCCTGCGACATATACCAAGGCAGCGCCGAATCTGCAGTACGGTTTTTGCCCATGATGTTAACCGGGACGGCACATATGTGGATTGAAGGTTTTCCGGAAAGGACAGTTCATACCTGGGGTGACATGAAGCATGTCTTTATTCAGCACTTCCAGGGCACATATAAGCGCCCAAAGTCGATTTTCGACTTACAGAGGTGTGTGCAGCAAAAGAACGAGTCCAGCCGAGAGTTCGTCTCATGATGGAGTGAAATCAAAAACGCTTGCGAAGGCGTCTCAGAAACTCAGGCGATCCATGCCTTCAAGCAATCTCTTAGGAAAGGGACAACTTTTCGCTTCATGATCTACAGCGACGAGTCGGAAACTTTGGGGGGCTTGCTCGCTTGTGCTAACAAGTACGCCGCTGCTGACGATGACAACAGGGAAGATGGTGAAACCCGCCGACGTGAGCCTGGGAAAAAGAAAGTTGAAGACCAAGCCGGCCCTTCTCACGAGGTTGCCGCCGCCTTTGGTAAAGGCGGCTCAAGCAATAGCAAGTGGCAGGGCAAGAAGCTGGCAAACAACCAATCATCCCGGCCACCAGCGGTGAAGTATGACGACATCAAGCACAAACCCTGTGTCCATCATCTGTGGCCAGATGGAACAAGCTCCCACACGCTCCAACAATGTCACATCAATCGGGACATTGCCAAGGATCCAAAAGCCGGCAAGTCAAGGAACAAGCGCAAGTCCAGGAAGGATGACAAAGAGAAGGAGGACGCCGCGTCAGAATCGGATGACGCGGCTTCCAAAGAGAAAAGCAGCAAATTCCCTAAGCACGCCGAAAGTCTCATCGTCAACCTAGCAACAGATTCCTCTCGCAAAGAAAAGGCGGCTTGGCGAGAGCTCAATGCTACGGTGCCCGCATTTCCTCAATATCTGGATTGGTCCGACACACCCATCACATGGGATCGAAGTGATCATCCGGACAGAGTTCCTGCAAAGCGCACCTACGCTTTAGTCGTCAGCCCTATAGTCGACAAATATAAGTTGACAAAGGTGCTCATGGATGGCGGAAGCAGCATAAACATACTTTATGCCGCAACATTGAAAAGGATGCGTCTCTCTGAGTCACAACTCACCCACTGCACTGTGAAGTTTCATGGGATTGTGCCGGGACGACAAGCCTCTTCGATGGGACAAATCACCCTGAAGGTCACCTTTGGTGAAGCTGACAATTTTTGGACTGAGGATGTCTCCTTTGAGGTGGTACCATTTAAAAGTGCATATCATGCAATCTTTGGACGTCCGGCTTTCGCCAAATTCATGGCTCGGCCCTGCTACATCTATAGCAAGCTGAAAATGCCGAGACCCAATGGGATCATCACAGTCAAAGGAGACTTCAAGAAAGCCAAGGAGTGTGAGGCCGCCAATGCCGTCCATGCTGAACAAGAAATCTGCAAGGAAGAGTTGGAGGATCTCAAGAAGACAATGGGTCCCGATGAGATGCCGACAACTGAAAAGCCGTCCTCTAAGGTTGACTCGAGCTTCAAGCCAAAGGATGACACCAAGAAAATCAAGCTCTCAAAGGATAATCCGACAAAGGAGGCCATCATCGGTGCCGGTCTCGACGACAAATAGGAAGGCGAGCTCGTCAAGTTTCTCCGTGAGAACCGGGATATCTTTGCTTGGTCACCATCCGACATGCCAGGTGTCCCGAGGAAACTTGCCGAGCACTCCCTAAAAGTCAACAAGGACGCTAAGCCGGTCAAACAAGGCCTCCGCCGGCTCGGAACTGAGAAGCGCAAGGCGGTTAGAAAAGAGATCTTAAGGCTCACTGCCGCCAAATTCATTCGTGAAGTTGTCCACACTGATTGGTTGGCAAATCCCGTGCTGGTTCCAAAGAAAAACACCTCTGAGCTACGTATGTGCATTGATTTCACTGGCCTAAACAAAGCCTGTCCTAAAGATCCGTTCGCCTTACCGCGTATCGATCAGGTCATTGATTCAACTGCCGGCTCAGAGATGCTATGTTTTCTGGACGCTTATTCGGGTTACCATCAGATTAAGATGAAGGAGTCAGATCAAGTCAAGACATCCTTCACCACACCATATGGCAATTACTGCTATATCACAATGCCTTTCGGCTTAAAGAACGCCGGCGCTACTTACCAAAGGTGTATGCAGCGGTGTTTGGACAAGCAAATAGGCCGCAATGTTCATGTCTACGTCGATGACATAGCGGTCATGTCGAGGAAGCGTGGCGATCTTATCGCCGATCTTCGGAAACCTTTGCAAATCTAAGGGAGTACCAGATGAAGCTTAATCCGGCAAAATGCGTCTTCGGAGTTCCCGCAGGCAAGCTTCTGGGCTTCATTGTTCTCAAAGAGGAATTGAAGTTAACCCGGAAAAGATAAAGGCGATTCAGAACATCAAGAGGCCGACTTGTCTGAAGGACATACAGCGGCTTACGGGTTCCGCCGCGGCTGTAAGCCGATTCATTAGCCGGCTTGGTGACAAAGCATTGCCATTATACAAGCTCCTCAAAAAGTCGGACAATTTTGTTTGGACAGAGGAAGCAGAGGCAGCTTTGGCTCAGCTGAAGTATACATTGACGCATGCTCCAATCTTAGCAGCTCCGAGGGAAAAAGAGCCGCTTCTCCTCTACTTGTCGGCCACGAATTTCGTGATAAGTGCCGTCATTGTAGTGGAGCGCCTGGAGGAAGGGAAGCAATGGCCGGATCAGCGCCCCGTCTATTTCATTAGCGAGGTGTTCTCAGATTCAAAGCAACGCTACCCCCATTACCAAAAGTTAGCCTATGGTGTATTCTTTGCCGCCAGAAAACTACGGCATTACTTCCAGGATCACACAGTCACGGTGGTCAGCAAAGCTGCACTAAGGGACATCATCAATAATGCTGACGCAACGGGTCGAGTCGCCAAATGGGGCATCGAGTTAGCAGCTTTCGACATCCAGTACAAGCCGAGGACCGCCATCAAGTCTCAAGTTCTAGCCGACTTTGTTGCAGATTGGACAGAGGCGATGAAAACACACATTTGCCAGATTCTCAGTACTGGATAATGCACTTTGATGGCTCAAAGATGAAGGAAGGCTCGGGGGCTGGAGTAGTACTAAAATCGCCTAAGGGTGATAAGCTCAGTTATGTCCTCCGAATCCACTTCAACGCCACCAACAATGTAGCAGAGTATGAGGCTCTCCTCCACGGCCTTCATATGGCTAAGGAGTTGGGAGTAAAGCGCATCCTCTGCTATGGCGACTCGGATCTTGTTGCACAGCAACTTGATGGATGCTGGGACACGAAAAGTCCCACAATGGCGGAATACAGGAGAACAGTCGATGAGTTCGGCAGATGCTTTGCCGGCTTAGAGGTCCGCATATCCCGAGATAACAATGAAGCTGCTGACGCCCTGGCCAGAATAGGTTCTAGGCAAAAGGCAGTACCCCCAGACGTACTTCTCCACCATCTGCATAAGCCGTCCATCAAGGGCGGCGACAAAGATATCCCTTGTCGGCAGAATCAGTTCAAGTGTGCTTGGTAACCCCAGATTGGACCACGCCCTACATTGACTTCTTGATTAATAAGAAACTGCCCAAGGACGAGGGTGTTGAGCCGTCNCGACAATTTCGGCAGATGCTTTGCTGGCTTAGAGGTCCGACATATCTCCCGAGATGACAATGAAGCTGCTGACGCCTTGGCCAGAATAGGCTCCAGGCAAAAGGCAGTGCCTCCAGATGTATTTCTCCATCAAAGCTGTCCATCAAAGGCGGCGATGAAGACTATCCCTTGTCGGCAGAATCAGTTCAAGTATGCTTGGTAACACCAGATTGGACCACGCCCTACATTGATTTCCTGATTAATAAGAAACTGCCCAAGGACGACGAGGTGTTGAGCCTTCAAATTGAGCGCCGAGCAAAGGCGTACACGATTATTGATAGACAGCTTTACAAACGGAGCACATCCGACATCTTCCAAAGATGCGTCTCTCCAGAAGAAGGGCGGCAAATCCTTGAGGAAATCCACTCCTGCGAATGTGGGCATCACGTGGCGGCAAAGGCGTTGGTCGCTAAGGTGTTTCGGCACGGATTCTTCTGGCTAACGGCTAAGGAGAATGCTATCAACATCGTCAAGACGTGTGAAGGATGTCAACGCTACGCAAAGCATGTTCATTTGCTGGCTCAGGAGCTCTGGACGATCCCTATAACTTGGCCGTTCGCGGTCTGGGGGCTTGACATGGTGGGACCTTTCAAGACGGCAAGAGGAGGCTTAACTCATCTGCTAGTAGCGGTCGACAAATTCACAAAGTGGGTGGAGGCAAAGCCCATCAAGAAACTCGACGGGGCTACAGCTACAAAGTCCATCGTCGATATAACAACTCGATTCGGCATACCGCATAGTATTATCACTGACAATGGCACAAACTTTGCCGTCGGTGAGCTATCGAAGTTTTGCAGCCGATCAAAAATCCGGCTCGACGTGGCATCGGTGGCACACCCGCAATCCAATGGACAGGTAGAGCGCACTAACGGCATTATTCTGCAAGGTATTATGCCGAGGCTTGAAACCCCATTGCATCGAGCAGCCGGCGCTTGGGTTGATGAATTACCGGCGGTCTTATGGAGTATTCGTACTACCACAAATAGATCGACCGGCTTCACCCCTTTCTTCCTGGTTTATGGTGCAGAAGCGGTACTCCCAACCGACATGATCCACGATTCGCCTCGAGTCGCAGCCTACGTCGAAGAAGACGCAGAAGAAGCATGTCAAGACGGCTTAGACATCCTTGAATAAGAAAGAGAGATGGCTCTCCAATGATCCGCCATCTATCAGCAAGACCTACGTCGCTATCAAAGCCGTAGAGTGTGGAATCGATCTTTTCGATAAGGCGACTTAGTGCTTTGGCTTGTGCAAAGCCGGCACCACAAATTATCCCCTCCATGGGAAGGACCTTTCGTTATCAGCAAAGTTCTAAAAAACGGGTCATATTGTCTCCTCGACTTAAGGGATTCAAAGAAAGATCCCAGAAAGAAAGGTCACAAGAGGAAAAGGCACGCAGATGACGACTTAGATGAGACGAAACGTCTGTGGAATATCGCTCAGATACGTCCCTTTTACACTTAGAAAATTCTATTGTAACCATGTCAATGTGATCATGAAATAAAAATTGGCTTCTCTCATGTGAAATTCGAGAATCTGTACCATCTTTTATTTCCCAATGATCTTATTGTTAGCATCTGTTTACCCGAAATTGCCTGTGTTGCTTGTTGGTGAACTGTCTTTCATATTGAATCCACCTTAAGGTGATGAAAAAACAACATTTTTCCAAATTAATATTTGTCTGATAGCTTTTTGCGCCGGGTTGCTTCAAAGCGTTTCGACACCGAAAGGCGGCACTTATTCTGGGTCTAAAAATATTGGTCGCTACATACCCTGTTACTCAGCAGGTTTGCTTCGCAATAGGTTTGCCGGCGCTTAAAGGCTAAGGTGTCAAGGCCAGAATAAACTGAGGCATAAAAATTGCAAGTTTTGCAAATAAAAAAGCTGATTACGTACAGCAAAAGACTTAGTTGTTTCTAGACATATAAATTGTTTAGACGGCTTTACATCGTGCAAATTACATTTTCAGGGATGGCCGGCTCAAGGAGCAAGTTCGGCTCATGCAGATTTGTCCGCCTCTTCGCCCTCATCGTCAGATTGGGTGGGAGTTGGCGGGCACGGGCGCACGACACCTCCTTGAAAAATGTGGTAAGGGAAACCATGTTGGCAATTTTGCTGGCATAACCGGAGACGGAGTGCAAGATTTTCTTCCGGTATTGGGTGTCCAGCGGAGAGCCATCCTCTTTCTCAAGGGGAAAGCCAGATGCTACACGCCAAGCCTCCGCCTCCGGGTAGTGTGCCATCATTAGGCCCAAAGCCGTCTTGGAACCTCCACGAGCGCTGGATCGAAGACGATCTTCAAAGGCCGACGCTGCATCGTCCAGTTCAGTTGCCAAAAGCTTCCAAGGTCCGTCAGTGGCTCGGGGTTGCCAGGAAAGAATTTCTCGGCAAGCTTCTTTCCCGAAGAAATGATCTTCGGGAGGAGCTCCCCTACTTCCAATATCCGGTCAAGCCGGTTTTCCGCTGTCAGTTCATGGCCAAAACCTGCCAGAGCTGTAAAAGGCGAAGTTCATGTTATAAAATGGCTAAGACAGAAAGTAGTGAATTTGAGGTTTTAAGTAACTTTCTCAAAAGCTGATTGTCGATTGCCACCGATTCATCGAGGCGCTTGTCAAGCCGGTCCTGGACTTCACGAAAGGCATCTTTGTGATTCTGCCTCTCCGTCTCTAGGATTTCTTCGGCTTGCGCAAGGCTCTTCTTGGTTGTCTCTAGCTCCGTCGACATTGATTGGTTAAGTTTTTTTAGCTCAATGTTTTCGTCGCGGAGCCGGTCGAGGATGGCGGCGCTCTCGGCAAACTCCTTGGCTTTTATAATGACATCTGCAAGACAAAATGTCAGCAGTATAAAAATAACCATCATACAAAGTAAGTTTTCGGCGTTCGTACCTTGGTACTGAACGCGGTCCGCCTCAAAGCCGGCAATGATGGCGTCCTTGTTTGCCAGCTCTATTTTTAGCCGGCGCATCTCCTGATTTCACACACCCAAAAAGTTCATCGTTTCAGCACCAATTTTGCGATGGATCTACGTAAGGAGGTGCTAAAAGCCTAAAGCTATATTTAAGAGCAAGACTGGCTACAAGATGACATTTCATCACTTGAGGGCTAAACATATGCATACGCATCCACTACTAGGAAAAGCCTTATAGCAGCACACGTTACCGCCGGCGGTTTATATTTATTTTCGCCGGGGGTAAGCCCAGGTGGGCCGACCAGCTTTTACCGCCGGCGGTTTGTGCTAGAACTGCCGGGGATAAGGCTGTTAGCGCCGGCGGGAAAAAAATTGGACCGCCGGGGCTAAAATGGGCCGGGAGCATCCTGGACGGGTCGCCCTTACCGCCGGCGGTTTTTCTTTAAAACGAGAAAAACCGCCGGGGGTAACCCGTGCTACCGCCGGCGGTTACGGAACGAATCCGCCGGGGGTAAGTAGAACAGGCCCGGTCTTTTTTTGAACGAATTTAGCGCCGGCTTCTTGGGCCAGATCCGCCGGCGGTATTTCCCCCATCGCCTTATCCACTCCAGTCCTCGTCGCCACACACGCACCCACCTAAGCCGCTCGATCCCTCGAAAGCCAAACCCTAGTTTGAGGACGAGCAGGACGGCGACGGGGACGAGCTCGACTGGCGGCTACCGGAGAGAGCAAGCCGCCACTGCCTCCCTCCCCATCCCGCGTCCGTCTCCCTCCCCAATCCCGCGTTCGTCTCCTTCCCCCAATCCCCTCGCGGGACGCTCCCCTTCCCCCACAGCCGTCTCCTCCCCCAATCACCGTGCCGTCTCTGACATTCCCGCCCCTGCCCATTCCCTTCTCCTTCCCCATGGCCATCTCCACCACCTATCCCCTTCTTCTCTCCATGGATGAAGCATGAACAAGGTGGAAACTCTCGGAGCACCGCAGCTCGCCGCCACGCCTCGTGCCCCCAGCGCCGCCAAAGGAGGGAAGGCTCCGCCAGCGTGTCTCCAGCGAGCACAAGAGGAGGAGGCCGCCGTCAGCGAGCTTCCTGTCCTACTCCATCTCTTTGGGGTCACCGAGTACGCCAGCATCTGCCTTTTCTTCAACGAGCCCTGCAGGTTCTCCCCCTCTCCCTCTCTCCCTCTATCTCTCTCTCCCTCTCAAAGGAACAGAGAATCTCATGTGTTTCTGTAGATTCGTTTTTATCTATGCTTACCATTTTATGGATGATTGCCATGAGGTGAAGACTCAGACCACGTTAAATCTTGCTTTGGTATACCACTGTTACACAAATGAATTTCTTTCTTCCTGCTCATGATGTATTACATATGGAGACTTTTGCTTTGATTCCTCTGGTGCTTTAATTGAGGCTTCTTATATTTATCCTGCTAATGATTTAGGAGGCAGTCAAATTTCATCATGTTTTTCTTATGCTAATTGCAGAGGCTATTTTGATTTACACCCTAATAAATACATGCTTGGTTTCAGTCCAAAAATAGTCCTCTATATGAGTTCTGCGTTTCATTATTTGAGTGGACCAGTTTATACTTTAACAGTGTAAATCGCTTTCTGTAGTTTACCACACAGCTCAAACCACAAATCGCTTTTTTTGGTGGACATACTGCAACATATAGCTTAAACTCATAATATTTGCATGTGTGATGTCCATGATTTCCTGCAAGTGTTGATTTATCAACCATTGTGTGGTGGCCTGTGGATTTGGCTTATTATTTGATCAAGCTCAACCTCCTTTGGTTGTATGATCCAGAGATCAATGGAATATGAAGCTCTTGGTGGGTGGCCGTCTCAATCCTTCTGGGTATGTAACTATATTTAAACATCATGGGTTCAGGACATTTTGTTGTGTGATTCATTCTTATGCAGTTTTTCTTTATGTCATCATGGGTGTATGCAATGCAATGTTTACATGATTATGCCATTAAATGTGTTGTTAATTTGCAGATGGTATGCAACTGAATGTTTATATGATATAGTTACCTTCATTTGCAGGTAAATGTTTTCGTGATATTGTGCAGTCATGCAGATGAGTTACCTCGACAACTGGGTGGTATTGATAACTGATCATTTGGTCTCTTTGTCTGATGCATCAGATTGTGTGAGCTGATTGGAACTCTAGAACCACTCACCCCTTCGCAATTGCATAATCAATGAGTGCATTCACCCATATCCCATTGCATTGGTTTTTGTTTCATATAGTGTAGATAAGGAATACTCTTTTACCTACTGTTTGCATTTCAGAAAAGATTTAGGTACCACGAAGAGTGCTTGGACTTCAAAATCTGATGCTAGCTCATGCTTATTTTTGGACCTGGAATATTATTTTCACTCTGTAGTGTGAGCTTAAGTATTTCATACTTATTCCAGAATATTTTAGCAGCTACTGGTTTGATTTAATGTGTGATCCTACTATGAATTACTGATTTACAAAGACTAGGTTTTTTACTTTGTGTATGTAATATAATCTGATGGATTCGAGTACTGTCTATTTCCTATGTACATCACCACATAATTACCAATTTATTTTCACCCTAGGCAACCTGACTTGCAGTTATTTCTATGTGCAGAGATTGCAAGGTACAGATTGGTTTGAGCTTGGTCGCCATTTGGTCATGTCCAGTTCAGTCGCCATCGTTACATGTATATTAACAATGACATGAAATACTTGAGGTACTAGATAGTTTGTATAATTAGAGAAAAAATATCTTACTTCTTCACTCCTGGCCGTGAATCCTGTAATTGCCTTCCATGTGAGATATATGCTTATTCATTTGAAATTTGTGCGTCAAGTGCTTGCAATTTTTTACCCTGTATGTATGAACTTAATCCCTATTCTATTGTGTAGGTAGAAATTTTGAACATTGAAGATGTATGCATTTGTATGAACTGGACCTCTATTGCTATTGTGTATGTAGAAACTTTGAACATTGATTTCCTTGAGCATTTACAGCGAACAAGAATGTAGATTTGTAGGTGTGCTCTATGTGATGCAAGTCGATTGCTTTTGCTAGATTTTCCAGTGTGCGTGGCAGCCCACGTGATTATATTAGGAAATGTATGGGATAGAGCCCATGTGATTTTTTTTTAATTCCTAAAGGTATTACCGCTGGCGGTTTGTGATAAACAGCCAGTGATAAAACATTTACCCCTGGCAGCAGAGTAAACCGCCGGTGCTATCATCGTTTACCCCTGGCGGTTTGCAAACCGCCGGCGGTAAAGCAGTATCCCCGGCGTTTGGAATAAACCGCCGGCGCTAACCAGGCTTACCCCCAGCGGTTTGCAAACCGCCGGCGGTAAGGTATTACCACCGGCGAGGTGGTCGCCGGCGGTTTGCAAACCGCCGGGGATAGCCTAATTCTGACCGCCGGCGATAAGCAATTCCCTAGTAGTGATCATCTCGGACCACCATGTCGGCTAGTTTATAAAACTTAACCTGGCATAGTGCTCGGGGGCTACTCGGGAAGTCATTTACCTGGTAGTATTCGCGGAGAAGCGTCATGCCAGCTTCAAAGCTTTCAGCAAAGTAATTTTGCTGATCTTCAAGAATCTCTATGACATCAAAGGTGTCATAGGCCTTGGTTTGGTCCGGCTCATCATCCCGGACAGTTGTTCCTTTCTTCCGGGGAAACCGAGGTGCACGCATGAACCAGCTCATGAACTCTGGCTTGATACGCCCCTCGTCATCGAAGGCCTCCGCCTTAATTGGAGGAAAGGTTGGGGCATCATTAGCCGGAGCTTCATCCCTTGGTGGAGAAGAAGTTTCAGCCGTCTTCCCCGTCATCTCCGTCCATTGGGTGGGAGGTATAATCCCGGCTCTCCCGAGAATTGGAGCTGCCACCATGGTTTGGGGGGGAGCTCTCCTCCACCGGAGTTGGCTTCGAAGCCGAAGGAGTTGGGGGAGGAACGGCTGGAGAGGCCTTCTTACGTGTGGCGCATACCTTTTGCTTTAAGGTTGCGCCTTTCTTTATCCTGCAATGCCAAAGGGGTAAGAATGCAAAGATCCAGCAAAATTGCAAGAGCAAATAAGAGACGTGTTAAGCCGACTTACTTCTTGCTGGGGATGTTGAGCCCGGCAAGAGCGTCGTCATCCTCGGATGACTTAACGACAATCGTGGTAGACTGGCTTTTCCTCTTTCGGCTCTCTGCAGTAGCCGAAGAAAAGGAGATGGGTCGCGTGGGCGCCTTGCTTGACGATGGTTTGCCAGCAGGACGAGCGGCGGAAACTCTGGGAATCTGACATATTGCATGTTAATTTGTTAAAGGCAAAATCGAATCATTCAAAGAATTGAACTTTGGTTCGACAAAATACCTTTGGGGGAGAGTTGGATGCCATATACATCGGCAGCGATTCTTCATGTTGCCGGCCTTCGCCAGGCCGGGCTTTGATAAGCTTGTTGAAGCGAGCCTCAAAGAGGCCTTGCTCCAGGTCCTTTTTACTGATCCGCATGGGATCAGAGTCGCCCGTGTACTCGCTTAAATGCTGAGCACAATGTTGGAGGGGCTGGATCCGTCCCTTCATCCAGCAAATTATTGTGTCCTCCCCAGTTAGGAGAGGGTGCCGGAGGTCAGCTCTGTGATCCTGGCCTTGATGGCGGCAAGCTCCGCTGGCATTCTTGCTGCCGGCTTCTTCTTCCACAAAGGGAGTTCTGTTGCCTCCCTATCTTCAAAAGGAGCAAGCCCTTGCAGCCTGTTTGGAGGTGCTACGTCCTTGCAATAGAAGAAGGTGGACGCCCACCCCTTAGCCGAATCCACGATTGGCACCTGAGGGTACCAATCTATGTCCCGGCGGCAATTAAAGCTTATGGAGCCGGCAACTAGCAGTTCTTTCTGAACTGTCTGCCTCTTGACTCCGAAGCAGTACTGAAAGAAGTATAACCTAGGAGCTAATCCTAAATAGACTTCGAACAGCGCTATGAAGCCGGATATGTAGAGGAGGCTATTGGGGGTGATGTTATGAAGCTGGAGACCATAACGGTATAGGATCTCGATCAAGAAAGCCGAGGGCGGCAAAGAGAACCCCCTGACAACGTGAGAAGAAAGAAGTACCCGTTCATCCTTGATTGGAGTTGGAGAAGGGTCACCAAAGGCGGATCGCCAAGTCGGCGCTGACTCTGAAGACGGAAGAATGGCCCCATCAGCCATCATTCCCGTCAGCTCGACATCATCCACCACCGAGCAACCCTAGTTGTGGGTCGGGTTGTTGGCGGCGCCTTCGTTGTCGCCGGCTTCCTCCTCCTCTTCTTCTTCAGTGGCCCGGGCCTCTTCGCCCATATCGGCGGCGGCTGTGAAAGTCAAAGCAACCGTAGCCGCGGCTTCGGCTGCAGCTTTAGCTAGGGCAACCTCGTCACGCCCAGAGACTGCGGCGGAGGGGGCTGCCGGAGCGGGGGAAGAAGCAGCGGGAGCGACAGATGGTGCGGAGCCGGCGGCGGAGGCCAAGCCACCCACTGGCGGCGCCGAATCAAGAGGCGTAGCGTCGACCACAGGGGAGCTAGGAGTGCTGGATGCCATGGATGGAGGAGAGAAGAACTCGAGATCGGAAGAGATGAGATTTGGAGGAGTTGGACGCTAGGGTTGCGAATGGAGAGGTATCCGTGACGAAGGCGAGGCGACCGATATTTATAGCGGAATGCCGAGATACGTGCAACGGTCCAGAGCCGAGATTTTCGCCACGCGTCACGGGATCGAGCCGTTGGAGACGTTTCCTTCCCTCCGACGCCTCGGTTCTAGTGCGGGGAAACGGAAACTAGCCCCTACGTTCAAAGATGCCACTCCACTCACTCTGCCGATTCTGACAAATCCATCAAATCGGCGGACGCGTGTCAAAGTATACTCAAGTGCTTTTCGGCATGGAGAGCCGACACAACGAAGTCGACAAGCCTGTTCGGCACAATTGCAGGTTTCTGGGAAAACTCCAAGACTGACGACGGATGAAGAATTTCCCGGACAACACATTGCCGGAAGATTGAAGCCAGCTGTTGAAGTACTTGAAGCTTTCCGGGGGCTACTATTGGGGTTATGCCAAACAGGTACCCTTACAAAGGAGACTAAAGCCAGCGTACCAGGGTAGCCCATAGTGGTGGTAAGACGAATTCTGGCTTACCGGGCGGCCCAGTACGATGAAGCGCAGGAGGCCCATCAGGCTAGGGGAAGGTTTCAGAAGCCGGCCCGCACTGAGATGACTTAGCCCACAAGGCGGGGCCCAAGCTGGATTAGAGTAGAACTCTGTGACTTAGTCGGTTAGGTTTCCTTCTGTAATCCCTATGTCCGGACGCCTTTATAAGCCGGCCTATGGGGACGCCTCAGGGCAAGCTCTAACACACCTTTCATTGTAATTGGCGCATATTGCCTTACAGTGAATTATAGCATCACGTAGGGTTTCGCCACCGTTGTGAGATCCGAAGCTGGGTAAACCCTTTGTCATCTCGTCGCCGGAATACCGCACGTCTCCAAAACCCCTCTCTCTACCTAGCTCGATGGCACCCCTGCCGCGGCTAGATTCGATAATACCACGACACCATCTATCTCGTAGAAATAGCTCGTTTATGAGGTTTTACCTCTCTATCTAAATGTGGATCAATGCTATATCTTTCCCTCCGAGGTAAACCCAAAGTTTTGCCCAATCACACGGACATTGTGTGAATTCATCAGTCACGTTAGGGCTCGAGCTTTAATCTTATGGAAACTTCTGGTATGTCAAAAGCGTGGAATCCAGAAGAGGTCCTTTCTCCTCACGGTGCTTCAAATCTCTACGGTCTACGCATCAGGGTTGTTTGAAGTGATGTCATGGTCTTGGATAAAGATCATGATAAATTCGGGTGAACAAGTGATCGGTTGTCCTAACTTCTGCTCGACCTTTGTTGGTCAAGTTGTTCCTAGTTTCCCCAATGGCTTATGGTCTTGGACAAAGTTCATACCTCCAACCCTTGGAGAAAACCTGTCTAACACCTTGAGCTATCTTCTGTTCATTTCCTTCACCTCGGCATGTCATGCTTGTTACCTTTTGCTCTGCAACAAGGAAGATCATCGTGGGATCAAGAAGATCGTGGGAGATACGTGTAGTCCTGTGTCCCTCCTCTCTGCTTCTACTCTAGAATCTCGGGACGAGATTCCTGTAATGGGGGTAGATTTGTAACAGCCCCAGTTTGGTACCCTAAAATTTGAACCAAATTTTCACTTTTTGCCTTCATGTTTGCATCATGGCATGCATTTGAAATTGCTACTTCTAACAAGCCACATCTTAAACCATTTTAAAAGGGGGAAGCAAAACCTTCCCAAACCTCCACACCAAATGCATTTGCTCAACTTGGCAAACAAATAAATTTGAACTTCCAATTTGTCCAGGAAGTTCCAATAATCCAATTATAATTATTTGTGAAAATCAAATTCTTGCCAAGCAAAGAAATAAAAAAAGCCGAGAATTCAAATTGGTTCAAATCAATTTCAAATTTTGGAACCAAGTGAAACTTTCCAAAAATTCAAAATAAAATTATGGGGAGGTTCATTATTATATTGGGAGCCTCCATGAATATTCTCACTATTTTTTAAAATGTTTAAGTACCCCAAGTAAATGGATTTTGGAAATTATCGAAATTGCCATTTGTAAGCCCTATGAACAAATGTGGCTCAAAACTTCTTATTTTGCAACACAAATTTTGTGGAGCTTCTAAATATTGTGGGGTGACAGCACGAATTTTTCCAGAATTTTTGAAAATGTTTTAGTGCCTCATTTTAATTCCCTAAAAGCCTGCTGGACCCATTTGTACATAAAGTAAATGGTGCCGGGGTTTTTTTCGCAAAACGTCATCGTTCTTCTTCACTGTGGCGCCAGTAATGGCACTAGCACCATGCCGCCGACGCCCCCGTGCCTGCCGCGCTACCTGCTCCACCCTGGAGGTCAAGTGGCCTCCACGACACGCTCACCTGCTCCCCCGCACTCCATTTCTCCCGTCGCCATCCTCGTCTTCGTCCGCGTCGGCCGAGCTCCGCCGAGCGAAATCCGCCGCCGTCCGTCCCTCTCCGGCCTCACCGACCACGCCAACGTGCTCCTGGTGAGCTCCGCTCCCTCTGGACCTCCTCCCGTTTCCCCTCTCCCTCTCGTCACCGCTCGACGTCGCCATTGGTCACCGCCGATGCCGCCGTGCGCCCGGCCTGGGAACCGGCCCGACCGGCCAGGAGACCGGATGGTTCGGGCAGGTGCCTGGCCTGGGTGCCGGTCTGGGCCGGCCAGTGGGCCGGTCGGCTCAGGCATGTGCCCGGCCTGTGTGCCAGCCTGTCCGATCTGGAGGCCGGCCCAACAGTAAAAATAAAATAAAATAAAACAATAGCTAATTAAATATTGTTTCAAATTTAGCAAACAATATACCAAATTGTTCAGAAAAACAAACTCTACATGTTAGTATCATTGTACTGGTCTTTTGAAACTATATTCTTGCTGTTTGTTAAGAATTATTAAAATGGCAAAAATAATAACAATATTGGGAAAAATCATAACTTTATAAATAATTGCCCAAAAATTGTGAATAAAATATCAAAATGATCAGCATGACAAAAGCTATCAAACCTTCCTAATATCACTTCATGACAACAAATTTTCCTTTGATGTTATTTCTTTAATTGGTTAAAAGAATTAAATTCAAATAATCATTTAATTCACTATTTATTCATCGATAATTGGAAAATCACAAACGAGGTACCAAACCAATCCGAAGAATAATACCTATCTATTCATGTCATGTTCATGCTTATTTAAGTCACTTTTTAGTAATGTAATAATTTATAAACAATGTGGTCACTAAGCTAAACGTGGGGTTGCTTGCAAATATTTGCACTAATTATTTGGCACTACATTTAAATTGTTAGCTATTTTGTATGAGGATATCATTGCATAAACTTGACATGTCATCATGTTTGTGCATTGCACCTTGTCTTCGTGTTATTTATTTGTTCTTCTGTGATTGTTTGGGTATCGATAGATTCAGGAGTCGAGGGTTCCCCTACCTACCCCGACGATCCGTACTACACACCCCGTCAGCAAGGTAACAGATAACCTAACCTTCTTGGCATCTAGCATCCTATTGTTTTATACAATTATTTTATCCACTAGAATATTGCATTCGTTTCTGATGTCAACTTTTGGGTCAAGACATAGAATATCCTACGATTGCATGTTCCCTAAACCATTACATGTCTCCCCTCCTATGAACCATAGGTTTGATGTGTTGGCCTGAAGTAGAGATCATAACTGTTTTATATATATATATGCTTAGCTATGCTTAGCCATGCTTAGTCTTTTGCTTATTTTCTGTCCGGTGCTTATTTCCATAATTGTGAAGTTAATGGAATGTTCGGACATGGTGGTTACTTGTGGTACCTAATTAAAAATGCTTAAAGGCTTGGATGAGTTGCCATCGGGGATGGTGTTTTGCCCCATTCTTGCCCCTATGTGCGAGTTCTTTACCTCTTGAACCAAGACGAGCGTGCTTCCATTGGTGGGAGTATGGGCTCCTTACTAACTGAATAACTTGTGCGGGCGTATCCAAGGCTCCTCTAGTTTGCGCTTTCCATTTGCGTGTGCGTTGCAGGTGGAGGATGGCGCGAAGAGGGTGTGGTGGTGTTTAGGATGTGGCGATGGGGGCAGGGGCTGAAATAGGCTGGATAAACTTGCCCTGTCGCCACAGATGATCCATGGATAGTCTCATGCGAGGTAAAGGTTTAACCGCGCCTACTTGCCAGCTTTCCCCGGAAGAGAGCTAATCAGGCGAGCCGGACGGTACCAATGGGTAAATTAGTACACCCCTGCAGGGTTAAATCTTTTCGAAAAGCCGTGTTCGCGGTTATGGACGACTGGGGAATGGACGATAAGATCATAGAAAACTTTAACTTAATTAAAATTTGGCAACTAGAGGTTGCAACTTGGCAAAGTGTGTTAAAGGTTCATTTCCTCGAGGGTGATTCGAGGGAGTGCCTTGGTGGAGATGAGTGGTGGTTTCTGGCTACTATTGGTTCAATGTGAACCAGAGAGAAAGGTTTACTATCTTATCCCCTTTCGAAAAACCTTCTAAGTAGTCGATGCCATGAGTCATGTTTTGAAAAGGAAAATTTGGCTTTATGCAAAATAACTACTATACAGCTTTAGAGCCAAATAGCATTGGGCCTATATCGCCCTACTAAACTTGCGAGTACGTCGTACTCAGTCTCTCTTTGTTGATTATTAATTGTTTCAGAGGAGGACGTCACCGATCAGGCAGGTGGGTTCTTCGTTGACATCGACGAGTAGTCTGGGGTTCCCAGGTGGCAGCTTGGGACGTCGTGGAACAAGCTGGCTGATATGTTTATCTGTAGGCCTCTTAGGCCCTATTTTGGATCTTGTTGTTTAGACAACATATTTGGCTTCCGCTTGTTGTACTGATGGGTCTGTGACCCCTGTTGTGTAATTTGTATCTTTCTCGCTATATGAGTAGCTATATGATCTTTTGTGTCATAGAGTCTGTGATGTGCTAGTTGTTCCATAAGTCTTGATCTCCTTATTATACATTGACAGCTATGACAGTGTTTATGGCATGATCGAGGTGTTGCGTAGGTGCGGTAACCCCATGCCTTTCGATTGTGTGGCATAGCCTGTAGGTTACATAGCCTCTCTGTATAATTCTGGGGTCGGGGCGCTACATTGGCCTCCTATATAAGGAGGACCAAGAGGGCCAGCCGCACCCCCTGCTCCCCTCCACCTGGCGCCGCCCCCTACCCTAGCTGCCTCCTCCTCTCCTCCTCCTCCGCAGCCGCTTAGCGAAGCCCTGTCAGATCTCCACCATATCCACCACACCACCGTTGCTGTGCTGTTGATCTCGCGAGCCTCTCCACCACCTCTTGCGGGATCAAGAATGTGGAGTCTTCATCGAGCCGTACTTGTGGATCTCTCGGAGGTGTTGCTCGTGCGACGCATCGGATTCTCATCTCCTCGCGACTAGACAAGTCTAGTTGCGGGGATCGACTAGCCAACCCCTGCCTCGACAAAACATGCTTGTTTTTCTTCGAGGGTGAGATTCGATCTCCTACTTGCTACCACCATCTCGTAGATCTGATCTAGTTTTGGATTTTATTCTGCCTTGTTTGTGTAGGAAATTTTTTGTTTTCTATGCTGCAACCCTTCAGGTGGAACGGAAGTGCGCGAGTAAACGCTTGACATCCCGTCTCATCTTTGGCAAAACGAAATGTGCAGCTAGTACGTCCTCAGTCTTCTTTACGTCAGAGTGTCCCATTAGTCCTGATGAGGACATCCCGACAATAGATGCAACTGCCACTACTACACCACCTACATTACAAGGACATATGACTAGAGCTCGTGCACGTCAACTTAATCAACAGGTACTTTCGCTCTTACAAGCTACTTCTAATATTCATGAGAATATGATTCTGCCTAAAGTAGATGTATTTGTTTCTCTTAGGAATGAAGGACCAAGCATGGATGAGAGGGACAAGCTATGGAGCATGTACGTGAAGGGAGATGGCAGCAGGAGTGCAAACAATGGAGGCGATGCTGCTGCCAATGGATACTACCGCACTTTGAAGCCGCCATAATGAAGTTTGAAGACATGGACGTATTATACAAGATGACACTTAATAAAATTCGTCCAAAGCTTTTCCTAGGTGCTGCGCCACCTCGTTTTTTGGTCAGGCCCATGTATTTTCGAGATACCTTTTAATACGCTGTTTTTAGAGTCCGTATCTAAGGAGGAAAGCGTTCCTAGGGTAGGATTCGGCCACCACCCCATGGCTGGACGAAATCCCACACTTTTCCTCCTTATATACCCTCCTTAGGTCGTCGTTTAGACTGGGATTTTTGTTTAGCTAAAAAAGAACTGATAGAGGCAAAGGTGTCCGATCTTTCGATGAGACGATACTATCAATTTGGGTGGCGTCGATGTTGACGATCCGACTACAAACGTGCGAGGACGCTACACCTTAGCAATCGCTACACCAACTCCGGGAACGTTTATGATAGCGCCGTAGCACAATCGACCAAACAAACTAAGGTCTAATTCCTGCAGGCAATCGAATAACAAGCAGGAACTAAGAATTGGCAATCTGAATATTGCAAAATATGAGTGATTATAGGTGGAAATGGGGTTCCGAAGAGCGGTCTTTGTCTGTCCGATCTGGCACAAACGAAGTACGGCGAAGTTGCAGCGACGGCTAGCTAACTTTTGACTAAACAAAACCCAAGTCTAAAAGAAACCCTAGGTGTTGTATTTATGGGGGAAAAGAGGGGAAATTCGTGCTCCCATGGGTGGGGCCACGAAATCCAGCCTAAACCTCTTTTTTCCATCAATACGGACTCTAAAAACTGCCCGCAAAGGGGTATGACGAAAATACATGGGCCTGGCCAAAAAATAAGGTGGCGCAGCACCTATAAAAGGACTTGGACGAAAATAATAAAGTGGTAACTTGTATAATTCGTCCAAGACTTCATTTGGCATTACGATGGCTTCAGGCTGCGGTAGACTCCCGCCGTGGCAGCATCATCTTCCGCACTTGCGTTCCTACTGCCAGCTCCATCCACGAACATGCTCCATAGCTTGTCCCTCTCATCCATGCTAGGTCCATTATTTCGGAGAGAAACAAACACATTTGATATAGGCAGTATCATATTCTCATGTACATTAGGAACAACTCGTAGAAACGATAGTACCTACTGATTAAGTTGGTGTGCACGAGCTCTAGTCATAGGCCCTTGTAATGGAAGTGGTGTAGTAGTTGCGGTTGCATCTATAGTAGGGATGTCCTCATCAAGAACTTAGCTTTTGCTAGTCTTCGCCATAGGCACGAGTGTCGGCTAGACCTCCTGTACTACGCACTTGCAAGATCCCACCTTTATCAATAAAGTTCATCTTCCATCCGCAATTCTTGATTGCATTATTGGTTCGTACTTGTTTCTCGATTGCAGGAAGAACTATCTCTTTTAGACCAGGCCGGTCGTGCTTCTGCAGGATTGGTAACTCCCGAAGATTGGTTTAGCGATTGTGTTTGGCGCTGCGTATGTGTGCGTAGAAGTCGGATCGCCAAGGTCGAACTCCACCATAATCGACATATCACATCTCATCGAAAGATCGGACTACCTTTGCCCTACCAAGTGGTATCAGATTTCAGGTTGATCGGTGAGATTTACAGTTTTACTAGTGTAGATTGTGTCGGAGAACTGTCCCAGGAACTGGGGGTGTCTCGAGAAGGATCGAGTAAGGGGCTGAACACGGAATCAAACAACCCTCAACGTGCTCCGGCGACGGTGCTCGTCGGACTCGCTGCGGGGCAGCACTGCAGAAAGAGAGCACTCGGTCTTACCCAGGTTCAGGGCCCTCTTGAGGAGGTAAAACCCCTACGTCCTGATTCGGTGTATTGCACTGCTTGGAGAGTTTACAGTACAAGGAGAGCTTGTCGAGCTCGATGTGGCTAACAATGGCTACTTGCTAGTCTTCAGATCTAGGGTTTAGGCTCAGGAATCTTCGAACCCTTTGCTTGGGCGTGCTCCCCCTCCTTTTATAGGCGTCCTAGACCTCTTCCGCCCAAACATTTGGGCGGGAAGGGTTACTACACGGCGATGATGGAGGAGGCGCGGTGCACGATAAAGGTGAAGTCCACCATAAAGGTAAAGCCCGTGGACGCGGTCCACGGCAGGGGAACGGCGTCATCAAAGCTGAAAAAGGCCACCGACCAGCCGGACGGTGGGCTAGCGCTTGCCGAGGTGGGAGGTGACCCACGGTGACGTCGTCCTTGGAGCGTAGCTGCAGACGGTTCCCTTATCACCAAAGAGGCAATACTCGTTGTACGCTTTGCTGGGCTCCACTTTGTTGACTGCTTTATACATGGAAACAGCAACTGCGGCGCCGTCGTCATCGCGCGTAGGCACGCGCGTCACTCTGCACATGGCGCAGAGCCCATGTGCGCTCTGCCGCGGGGGCAGAGAGGGCTTCCCGAGGAAGAAGCTTCGCGAGGCGAAAAGCCTCGCCGAGCCCTCCGGCTGGGTCCTTAGCGGAATTGCGGGCGGTGTCGGAGACACCTTGTCGAGGAGCGATCCCTCGCCAAGGAAGGAAACCTTCGGCGAGGAGGGGAAGATCCTTCGCGAGGAAAAAATCCTCGCGAGGCTCGCCAGGCTGGGGAGCCTGGTCCTTAGCGGAGATCGTCCAAAGAATCTTGTGGGCCCTGGCAGGCCGGCCCGTGGTACCCTGGTTTCCACTGTGCCGACAGTAGCCCCCGGGCCCGCGACGGGCACGCCGAGGCCCATGGACGAAGGCGAAGCGTCGAGGGTCCAAAGATGCCTGACAGGGCCGCGACACGTGGAGCGCTGCGGTTGCACCCGCGGCCACGACCTCCTCGGCTCCAACGGGCGACGTGGCGGGGCCCGCCACGACTCGGGAGCCGATCAATAAAGCCTGGGCGCGCGGTCGGCGCCCATCACTTCTCCCATAACTCCTCCGCACACTTCTCCCCACGCCTCCAATCTCTCTGGAGCGCTCCAACTCCAGAGTCCTCATCTTCTTCTCTGGCGACCAATGGCGCCCAAGAAAGCAGCCACCGATCCGAAAGGCAAGGCCACAGTGCAGGTGGGCACGTCTGCGGCGATGGCGCGCGCCGCTGCTCTCGAGGGAGCACTGCCGCGGACGCGTGTCACCGCGGCGATGATAGCGACGGTGCGCCACCTGGCGGCGGCGAGAACCAACGAGCACGGCGCCACCGAAATGAGGCCGGCTGGCAGCAGGCTCACCGAGGCTCAGCAGCTCTGGCGGAGCAAGCACGGGACCAACGCGTGGTCGGCCGGTCCATGACGCACCAGCGCCAGAGCATACTCCAGAGCTTGGTGAGCCGTGTGCACGCGGTCGGGAACGATCTGAGGATCGACGTCCCCTCCTTCTCCGCAGCGACCGACGATGAAATCGCGTATTCGTACTTCTTTGAGCAATTCCTCGGGAAGCTTGAAGGGGTCACGAAGAGCTTTGACGAGCGCGTCGTGGAGGAGAGCCGCGACCTCCTCGTGGTCGCCGTCACCAACATCTTCAGCAACCTCGTGAGGCTCCAGCCCTCACTTGATCTTGAGGACGTGATGGCACCGCCGCGCGCCATGAGCAACAAGGCGCGGGAGACCGCCACGCAGGCCGCCATCGCGTTCGCCAAGAAATTCGACCAAGTGGTGATCGAAGGCGATGAGGGGGATGCTCCGGAAGAGGAGGCGGAGACCGCCGTGGACAAGGCGGGCACCTCAGGAGGCGCAACGGCTTGAGCTCCTTGTCTGTAGCTGGGCGTGCAAAGGGCACGTTATCTTAGTATTTTAGTTGTAACAACTTTGTAAGAACTTGTTAAGTTATATTGGAGTGTGCTTGTGAACATCCCTCGGGTGGCTTTTGTCTTTCCCCTTCATGTCTTTTTCGCTCTACGTCTTAGGACCCTCTCTTAGCGCTACACCACCGCCGCTTTGGTATGTGAGAGTCAAGGCTCCGCAAGGCTGGGGGGTGTGTGAGGCCTCGAGAAGTAAGAGCTCCTCGAAGCGCGATGCTTGGGGCCCCCCTTTGACGTGCAAGCAGCCCATGAGGCGTAGGAGAGAGAAAAGAGACTCGAGGGGCGAAAACCAGCGAGAGGAAATTCAACAAGTCTTTGTACTTAGCTTAGCGAGGCATTCTGCTTTGGAGAGGGTGTTGGTTCCCTGGCGAGGTGTTTTCGTCGTGGAGAGGGTGTCGGTTCCCTGGCGAGGTGTTTTGGGCCTGCTTCCTGTGTTTTGACAGATAGGCATACCCACAAGCAAAACACAGCCAGATAACTTATGCATGCTCGTAGGTTCCTTCATGTGTGTCTTGCGAGGAGAACAGGCACCAAGGTTTTTGGTGATCCTTGGTGAGTTGACGTGCGCGGGAGCTGACCCATGAGTTCAGAGCTCCTTGGGAGTTGACATGCATGAGAGCTGACCCGCAAGTTCAGAGCTCGGATCCCTTGGGTTTTAGGTGCTGCCGGGATGCTCCCGTGGCATGGCACCATGCTAGCCCCCGCTCGTGAGATACGCATGAGGGATCATACGAGCGAGAGAGAAAAGCAAATAACGCTAGAGCTTACCGAAGCAACAAAATATGCTGGCGCGATGCGCAAAGGTTCAGAATGACCTGAAATAGATGTTCATTACACTGGCGTGGCCAGAAGTTTCTCCTCCTTTGATGATGGAGTCTTGCTTCTCTGGCGCCTGGCGCCGCGCTTTTGCTTGACGGGGCATGCGTTTGGACACACGGCTAAGTGGTGCTCGATCACCTCCCTCGGTACTCCGGACATATCTGACGGTGTCCATGCGAACATGTCAGAGTTTGCCCTGAGGAAGGCGACGAGCGCGCTTTCCTATTTGGGAGGCAAGTTGGCGCCGATGGTGACACTAGCCCCCGAGCCGTTTGCCTCGAGAGGCACTTGCTTTGTCGCGGCCTTCTCCTGAGAGAAAAGCTGCTTCTTCTTCGCGGGGGGCCTCGGGAGGGGCTCCTCGTCCTCGTCAGCGGGTGACGCCACCGCGGCAGCCTTGTAGGCCGCTTGCGCAGTGTACAGGGCGTCCGAGACCACGCCGCGGATGACAATGGTGCCACCCGAGCCAGGGAGCTTAACGAGGTTGTAGGCGTGGTGGGTCACCGCCATGAATTTGGCGAGGGCGGGGTAGCCGAGTATGGCGTTGTAGGGCAGGCCGATGTGCGCGACATCGAAGTCGATCAGCTCGGTGCGGTAGTTGGCCTGGGTGCTGAAAGTGACGGCGAGCCTCACCTGCCCCAAAGGGGTGGTAAGACCCTCTGTCACTCCCGAGAAAGGCCTAGTAGGCATGAGCCGCTCGTAGGGCACCTGCAGCTTCTCGAATGTCTCGACGGAGATGACGTTGAGGCCGGCACCCCCATCAATGAGCGTCTTAGAGACGGCGATGTTGTTGATGGTGGGGGTGCAGACCAGCGGGATGGTGTCAACGGTCGAAGTGGACTTGGGGTGGTCGCCGGAGTCGAAGGTGATGGGGCACTGGGACCACTTGAGGGGCCTGGAGGCCTCGACTCCAGGAAGGGCTGCTGCGACCTCGCGAGCGAGTTGCTTGAAGTGGCGGTTGGAGCGAGGGGCCTGAGCCCCGCCGAGGATGCAAGCGGCCCCACGAGGCACCTGGTAGCCCTCGTCAGCCTCGGCAGGCAGGTTGTCGTTCGCGGGCTGGGCGGCGTTGGCCTGGGGGTTCTGCTGGTAGTTGTCGTTGTAGTTGTTGTTCCAGCGTCGCCCCCCGCGGCCGCCGCGGCCTCCGCCGCGGCCTCCGTTTGCCTCGCGAGCCTCGCGAGCCTCGCGAAGCCTCTTGAGGTCGTAGCAGTCCTCGGTGGCATGAGAATGCCTATTGTGGTAGATGCAGAAGGGACGATCGTCCTTCTTCTCAGGTCCTGCGGCTGGAGTGGCAGCTTGGCGAGGCTGCTTGGCGTCGGGCTCTGCCGCGAGGACCGCAGTAGTCTTGCGCTTCTCGGAGGATTTCTTCTTCTTGGACCCCTCGGTGGGGTCCCCTGGCTCGTTCTTGACGAACAAGCGGCCCTCTTCAGCCTTGGCGTACTTGTCCGCCAAGTCGAAAAGCTTGACGACGGTGGTGATGTTGTCGTGGATGCCGAGCTTCTCGAGCATCCGCACGTCTGTGACCCCAGCCTAGAAGGCCGAGATGACCTGTGCGTCGGTGGCGTTGGGGATCTTGTTGCGCACTTGGCTGAAGCGCTGGATGTACTTGCGGAGGGTCTCGCCGGGCTTCTGACGCACGGCGCGGAGGTCATTGTAGGTGAGGCCGCGCTCGTACGTGCCCTTGAAGTTGGCGACGAAGCACCGGCAGAGCTCCTCCCAGGTGTTGATGGACTCGGCGGGGAGGTTGGTGAGCCATGAGGACGCGGAGTCCTTGAGGGCCATGGGGAACCAGTTCGCCATGACCTTGTCGTCGCCCCCGGCGGCCTGGATGGCCATAGAGTAGAGCTGCAGGAACTCCAGGGGGTTGTTCTTGCCGTCGTAGCGCGGAGGGAGGTCCGGCCTGAACTTGACCGGCCAGACGACGCGACGGAGGCTGCGAGTGAACGCGGCCGTCATGCCGTAGGTGACCGTGCCGTTGGCGAGGGTGGCGCGGAGGTGGCGCCCGGCAGTGGCGACGTCCTGGACGGCGCGGTTGCGGCGTTCCTGCCCGCGCTCGATGCTCACGCGTGCATCCTCAGGGGATCGCTGCACGATTTGGCAGTCGTGCGGCGACGACGCGTGCGATGCAGCGCGGCCATCGCGAGGAGGAGCCCCCGTCGGAGCAGGCTGCGGTGGAACCGGTGGAGCTGGAGCGGGCGCGGGCTGACGAGGAGGCGTGGGAGGTGCACCGTGCGCCACGTCCCCCACGAGCGTAGAAGGAACCAGGGAACGAGACGGTGCAGGTGCGGCGGCGCGAGCGGCGCCGATGAGTTCGGAGACGCGGTTGAGCCAGGCCTCCTGAGCCGCCGGCGTGGGGCGGTACTGCAGCAGCTCCTGCGCCATGAGGAGCGCAGTCGCCGGGCTGGGCGCAGGGCGGCCCAGCGAGGAGGCAGCACGGTCCCGCGACGGGTGCAGGGAGGAGGCCTCCTCTTCGCCGAGGTCGTCCTCAGCGTGGTCGATGTCGTCGTCATCCGGGTACTCGACGCGGGGCTCGGGGTCGGCGCGGCGCGCCGGAGCGGCGCTCCCACGCGGGCGGCCGCGCGGGTTGCCAGCAGGAGGAGCGGCGGCGGTGCTGGCTGCCCGGCGAGCGAGTCGTTCGGCGCGAGAAGGGCCGGCCATGGCTGCGTTGAGGTTGAAGATGCGCCTCAGCCCCCTACCTGGCGCGCCAAATGTCGGAGAACTGTCCCAGGAACTGGGGGTGTCTCGAGAAGGATCGAGTAAGGGGCTGAACACGGAATCAAACAACCCTCAACGTGCTCCGGCGACGGTGCTCGTCGGACTCGCTGCGGGGCAGCACTGCAGAAAGAGAGCACTCGGTCTTACCCAGGTTCAGGGCCCTCTTGAGGAGGTAAAACCCCTACGTCCTGCTTCGGTGTATTGCACTGCTTGGAGAGTTTACAGTACAAGGAGAGCTTGTCGAGCTCGATGTGGCTAACAATGGCTACTTGCTAGTCTTCAGATCTAGGGTTTAGGCTTAGGAATCTTCGAACCCTTTGCTTGGGCGTGCTCCCCCTCCTTTTATAGGCGTCCTGGACCTCTTCCGCCCAAACATTTGGGCGGGAAGGGTTACCACACGGCGACGATGGAGGAGGCGCGGTGCACGATAAAGGTGAAGTCCACCATAAAGGTAAAGCCCGTGGACGCGGTCCACGGTAGGGGAACGGCGTCATCAAAGCTGAAAAAGGCCACCGACCAGCCGACGGTGGGCTAGCGCTTGCCGAGGTGGGAGGTGACCCACGGTGACGTCGTCCTTGGAGCGTAGCTGCAGACGGTTCCCTTATCACCAAAGAGGCAATACTCGTTGTCCGCTTTGCTTGGCTCCGCTTTGTTGACTGCTTTATACATGGAAACAGCAACTGCGGCGCCGTCGTCATCGCGCGTAGGCACGCGCGTCACTCTGCACATGGCGCAGAGCCCATGTGCGCTCTGCCGCGGGGGCAGAGAGGGCTTCCCGAGGAAGAAGCTTCGCGAGGCGAAAAGCCTCGCCGAGCCCTCCGGCTGGGTCCTTAGCGGAATTGCGGGCGGTGTCGGAGACACCTTGTCGAGGAGCGATCCCTCGCCAAGGGAGGAAACCTTCGGCGAGGAGGGGAAGATCCTTCGCGAGGAAAAAACCCTCGCGAGGCTCGCCAGGTTGGGGCCTGGTCCTTAGCGGAGATCGTCCAAAGAATCTTGTGGGCCCTGGCAGGCCGGCCCGTGGTACCCTGGTTTCCACTGTGCCGACAGATTGCATCTGTTTTCTTCATACCTACAGTCCACGAAAAATCCAAAAAAAAATATTAGGGTTAGATCATCCCGTCCTAGAACCAGTCCGGGCCTGTTGCATAATATTTTCAGTGTATTGCATTGTTGAATCTTTGTCTACATCGTCGTGTTAAAGTGCTGGTCTTAGCGTCTACTTCCTTTAGAGTTTTGAGTTCGTGTCACATCTAGTCACTGCCGCCGCACCATCTTCCACGCTTGCAGATCACCGCCTTCCATCCACAAGTTCTTCCGCCGCCATCATCTGGTACCATCACCAACACCGCCGCGACACCCTACCACCAAGCTGCCTCACCTTCCTTGCGCATGATCATATCGATTAGGGTTAGGGTTTTGGGTGTTCAGTTTCCTTGTTTTTCCCTCCCCGCCAAGTCTACGTGTTCAGCTCGAGTCAGTCTTGGTTTCTTTCTGCTCGCGTAGAGTCTGGCACGCCTTGCAGAGCACTTTCGGAAAAAAATTCGAGCGTACACTCGTTTCTCATTCCGGGGATTGTCTTGAGACACTTGCCATCATAGTGATATTTTCGTGATTTTACACGTTTTTCAGGGCATACAATCACTGTCCAGTTTGCCTATTGTTGATCTTCACTTATATCTTGTTGTTTAGAGCTATTTTTGTGCTGCTCGTTGTGCGGCGCCGTGACTTCGTTGGTGTTCTCGTCTCGCGTCTCTAGTACGGTCTAGCCTAGGACCAGCAGATACCGTCGTTGAGCGTTGTTTCAACTTGCATTCCTGTTTTCATTTTTGCTATGCAAAATATAAAGCCTTCCTAAAGCTCCTCAGATTTCTTCACGTGCATTGTACCTCGTCCGGTAATCGCTTTGTCCAATCTTTGCAGTGCTGGTCTTTGTGGCAGCCGTGACGCTTTCCTGCTTGGTAAGGAACTTGTAAGAGCTTTATATTTTGCTTGACGGATTGCGTGCTTCCCACCACATCCTAGTAGTCCATAGGAACATATACTTGTATTTGTTTCTTGCTTTCTACTAATCATGTCAGGGGACGAGGAGGCCGAGATGACCAACAAGGAGCTGTAGGAGCACTTTGAGAAGATGGTTACGGGCCATGCTTTGGACACTGAGGAACGGATCCATGGTACTATGGACAAGATCGATGGCTTGGAGGTTGCTTTCAACGCGAAGTTCGACGACGTCAACACCACCTTGGCTGGCCTGTCTAGCAAGTTTGATCGCTTGTTGGGACAATTACAGCCACCACGCATACCGCCTCCCGTGCTGCAAGGCAACACCGTTCCACAGGAAGGTCGTGTACTTCAGGAGGATCCACAAGGTTTGGTCGCGATCGGCTGCTGCCCATGTCGCCAATCCCGGTGAGCATGGCGATGGATACGCGGCTGACGTCGACTATCCACCTGGTCGTCCACATGTACATCCACACAACCTTGCACACCGGCAGCAAGCGCAGGTACGTGAAGACGACCATGTTGCTAAACTGAAATTAGTTATTCCACCTTTTGAGGATAGATATAGTCCTAATGCTTATCTTACATGGAAATTAGAGGTGGACCAATGTTTTGCATGTTTACAGTATCCCGAGGATAGACGTGTTTGTGCTGCCACTTGTGAATTCACTGGTTTTGCTTCCGTTTGGTGGTCTGAATATTGTAGATTGAATCATAATAATATTCCTAATAATTGGGATAATTTAAAACGTGCTATGCTTACTCGTTTTGTACCTCCTTATTATCAGCGTGAAATGTTACAAAAACTCACCCGTTTACAACAAGGCAAAAAATCTGTAGAAGAGTATTGTCAAGAACTGCAAACTGGTTTAATTCGTTGTGGTATTATTGAGGATAATGAAGCTATGTTTGCACGCTTTTTGGGTGGGTTGAATAGGGAGATTCAAACAATTCTTGAATATAAGGAGTACAATACTATCACCCGTTTATTTCATCTTGCTTGCAAAGCTGAACGTGAAGTACAGGATCGTCAACCGCGGACAAGGCCTAATTTTCTGCAGGTCGTACGTCTTCATGGATGCCACGCAAATCGGATGCCAGCTCTGGTGGTTCTGCACCTCCTCCTTCGACCAACAAGTCTAGCATGCCACCATCACGCACACCAGCACCGAGTCCTCCATCAACATCTAATGGGCTAGCTCGGAGTTCGGTGTCCACGGGACGAACATGGGATGTGCAATGCCGCCGTTGTTGGGGTTATGGTCACATCGAGAGAGAGTGCAAGACACAGCGTGTGATGATCATGCACGAAGATGGAGAGTATGATTCTGCAAGTTATTATGATGAAGAGACTCTCGCGCTTATTTCTGCACAACACGAGGATAATGAAGATTCTGAGCAGGACATAGAGGTCATGGACGCTGAGGATGCTGATAATTATAGGAGCTTGGTTGGACATCGTGCTTTGAGTGTGCAGCTAAGCCAAGAACAAAATCAGCGCCACAACTTGTTTCACATGCGCAGAGTTGTGAAGGACCGTGCCATTCGAATCATCATCTATGGTGGAAGCTGCAATAATTTAGCAAGTATTGAGATGGTGGAGAAGCTTTCTCTACCTACAAGTCAGCACCCCCACCCATACCACATTCAATGGTTCAACAACACATGTAGACTAAAGGCAACACGAACTACACGAGTGCATTTTTCTATTGGAACATATTCTGATTTTGTTGATTGTGATGTTGTACCCATGCAAGCTTGTTCGTTGTTACTTGGTAGACCATGGCAATATGATAAAGAATCTGTGCATAATGGTAGAACTAATCATTATACCCTTGTGCATGATGGAAAGAAAATTGGTCTCAAACCTATGAGTCCTGAACATATTTTGAAAGATGATCTTGCTAGAGCTAGTGGAGCAAAAAATCAGGAGAAAGAAAAGAGTGAAAACCAGATTGTTGCTAATGAAGTAATGCCACATAAGAATAATACTAAATCTGGTTCCAAATTACCTAATGAAATTCGTTTGAAGCATCCAACTTTACTTGCTACCAAATCTGATATTTCTGACTTGGATGTGAATACTTCTGTTTGTTATGTAATCATATGCAAACAGGTCCTGTTTTCTTTTGAGGATATGCCTTCCTCTTTGCCACCCGCTGTTAATAACAGTTTGCACGAGTATGGGGACGTTTTTCCCAAGGAGATGCCACCGGGGCTGCCACCCATTCGAGGAATAGAGCACCAAATTGATCTCATACCGGGTGCCTCACTTCCTAACCATGCAGCCTACCATACCAACCCTGAGGAGACGAAAGAGATTGAACGACAAATTCAAGAACTACTCGACAAAGGCTATGTTCGTGAGTCTCTTAGTGCGTGTGATGTTCCTATTCTTTTGGTGCCAAAGAAAGATGGTTCTTCTCGTATGTGTACTGATTGTAGGGCTATTAATAATATTACAATTCAATATAGACACCCTGTACCACGTTTGGATGATATGCTTGATGAATTGAGTGGCTCTACCATGTTCTCTAAAGTTGATTTGCGTAGTGGTTACCACCAAATTCATATGAAATTGGGAGATGAATGGAAAACAACATTCAAAACAAAATTTGGCCTCTATGAGTGGTTAGTGATGCCATTTGGTTTAACTAATGCTCCTAGTACTTTCATGAGATTAATGCATGAAGTTTTGCGTGCTTTCATTGGACATTTTGTGGTGGTCTACTTTGATGATATATTGATTTACAACAAATCTTTAGAGGATCATGTGACTCATTTGCGTGTTGTTTTTTTATGCTTTGCGTGCTACACGTTTATTTGGTAACCTTGAGAAGTGCACCTTTTGCACCGATCGAGTTGTGTTTCTTGGCTATGTTGTTACCGTGCAGGGCATTGAAGTGGATCCCGCAAAGATTGAGGCAATTTCGAGTTGGCCGACTCCGCTAACGGTCACCCAAGTGAGGAGTTTCCTTGGCCTCGCTGGGTTCTACCGGCGTTCTGTCAAAGACTTTGGGTCTATTGCAGCGCCGCTGAATGAGCTTACAAAGAAGGACGTGCCCTTTGTTTCGAGCGATGCACAACAGGAGGCTTTCATGCTATTGAAATATAAGTTAACACATGCTCCTTTGCTCCAACTTCCTGTTTTTAATAAGACTTTTGAGCTTGAATGTGATGCTAGTGGAATTGGGTTGGGAGGTGTGTTATTACAAGATGGAAAACCTGTTGCATATTTTAGTGAAAAATTGAGTGGGCCTAGTCTGAACTATTCTACTTATGATAAGGAATTATATGCTCTTGTTTGGACTTTAGAAACTTGACTTAAAATTTTTTGGATTGGAAACCATTAAAGAACAATATATACATGATGTCGATTTCAAAGATGTGCTGCACAACGTGCTGATTTGGTGTAAAGTTGCATGCCACTGTTAAAGAAAATATTGAACGCATGAATGCAAATTATAAAATGCATGGGGATAAGGGGAGAAAGAAAATTGTGTTTGAACCTGGAGATCTTGTTTGGTTACATTTGCGCAAAGACCGTTTTCCTGATTTGCGCAAGTCCAAGTTAATGACACGGGCTGATGGTACTTTTAAGGTGTTAGAGAAAATAAATGATAATGCATATAAACTTGAGTTGCCTGCAGATTTTGGGGTTAGTCCCGCATTTAACATTGCAGATTTGAAGTCATACTTGGGAGAGAATGATGAGATGGCATCGAGGACGACTTCAATTCAAGAAGGGGAGGATGATGAGGACATCCCGACTATAGATGCAACCGCCACAACTACACCACCTACATTACAACAACCTATGACTAGAGCTCGTGCACGTCAACTTAATCAACAGTACTTTCGTTCTTACAAGCTACTCCTAATATTCATGAGAATATGATGCTGCCTAAAGTAGATGTATTTGTTTCTCTTAGGAATGAAGGACCAAGCATGGATGAGAGGGACAAGCTATGGAGCATGTACGTGAAGGGAGATGGCAGCAGGAGTGCAAACAATGGAGACGATGCTGCTGCCAATGGAGACTACCGCACTTTGAAGCCGCCATAACGAAGTTTGAAGACATGGATACATTATACAAGATGACACTTAATAAAATTCGTCCAAAGCTTTTCCTAGGTGCTGCGCCACCTTGTTTTTGGGCCAGGCCCATGTATTTTCGAGATACCTTTTAATAGGCTGTTTTTTAGAGTCTGTATCTAAGGAGGAAAGCCTTCCTAGGGTAGGATTCGGCCGCCACTCCATGGCTGGACGAAATCCCACACTATTCCTCCTTATATACCCTCCTTAGGTCGTCGTTTAGACTGGGATTTTGTTTAGTTAAAAAGAACTCAGCTTTTGCTAGTCTTCGCCATAGGCACGAGTGTCGGATAGACCTCCTGTACTACGCACTTGCAAGATCCCACCTTTATCAATAAACTTCATCTTCCATCCGCAATTCTTGATTGCATTATTGGTTCTTACTTGTTTCTCGATTGCAGGAAGAACTAGATCTTTTAGATCAGGCCGATCGTGCTTCTGCAGGATTGGTAACTCCGAGAGATTGGTTTAGCGATTGCATTTGGTGCTACGTACGCCAAGGTCGAACTCCACCATAATCGACATATCACATCTCATCGAAAGATCGGACTACCTTTGCCCTATCAAGTCCTCCTCCATGCACCTCCTTTAACAACAAAAGACGATTGTTAGCACGAAACACAAATCCATCACTAAGGACGAATTTGTTCCATGTTCTCCCATCCTTACAATTCTGCACCACTTCTTTAAAATCAGCATCATGCATGTACAAATCTTTGATGGTCTCTAACCCAAAATTTTTTAAGTCAAGTTGGGAAAGCATGGTGTAACGTCGAGACAAAGCATCAGCAATAACATTACCTTTACCCTTCTTGTGTTTGATAACATAAGGAAAAGACTCAATAAATTCAACCCACTTAACATGTCGACGATTCAGTTTGGCTTGTGATAAGGGATGGCCCGATCTTCTCAATGAGCTCGTGGTAGATGGATGATAGATAACTTGCGTCTTGCTGTAATTTCTCCGGCTAATCCCCATTGCCAATGCAACAGCTTTCAACTCCTTGGATATTCGCAGCTCCACACACTTGCACACGTAGCCACCGACTACGAAGTGGTCCTGTACCTTCTGATTCCCAATGGAACATCAGATAACACGCAGAATTTGCAAAGGTTTATACTTCAAGATGAATGCTTCTCGCGATCCAATCTAGAGGTTCTAGGGTTTATGTTTAACGTAGTCTAAATCTAAAATAACTCGCAGCTACTAGAGTATATAAGGGGGAGGGGGTAGCGGCCAGCAGCCAATGCAACCCTCCAACTAGACAAACTCGGGTTGGACTCAAACCTAAAGGGATACAAACCGACCCATGATGGGTTCGGCCTAATAGGACTCGCAGGTCCTTGTCCTTGGGTGATTAGGACTCCACTCTTGGCGCCTCAACATGATGTGGTGCGCCACCTTCATGCCTCTCTCCTTGTGCTCCTGCCTCCCTCGAGCACTTGTAGTAGATGTTCTGAATTTTATCCTCCATGCATTCCTTCTTGTTCTTCATGTGATCCTCCATGTCCTCCATGCCTTGCTGCTCGTCTTCTCCAATAATGTTTGTGTTATCAACAAACCTGATCATACATAAATGCATAGACTTAGGTAGTATAAAATTCTCATAATCACAAACATCATATTCTGATAAGAGTGAGTTCACCTGTTGTTCTAATAACTTGGCTCTTGCTCTGGTCATTGGTCCAATCCTCACTTCATTGGGCTTCTCTTGAACAACAACATCTTCAATTGGAGAAAGTGTAGAAGAGCTAGGGATGTCCTCATCATCCTCCCCCCCTTGAAAAGGCGTCGTCCTCGACGCAGCAAGGTCATCTCCAAAGTATGGTGTCAAATCAGCAACATTAAATGAATTACTAACAACAAACTCATCCGTAGGAAGATCAATTGAATAGGCATTATCATTGATCCTCGCAAGCACTTTATATGGTCCTGCTCCTTGTGGCATCAACTTGGACTTGCGCAACGTGGGAAATCTATCTTTGCGAAAATGCACCCAAACCATGTCTCCTGGCTAAAATATCACCTCCTTGCGCTTCTTGTTAACACGATCAGCAACATATCTTCCTTTCTTCTCAATTTCTTGCTTGGTCTTCTCATGTATCTTCCTCACAAAATCTGCACGCTTCGATGCCTCCATGTTTACTCTCTCTTGTATTGGAAGCGGCAGCAAATCAAGTGGTGTGATGGGCTTGAAACCATACACCACCTCAAACGGACATAATTGAGTAGTGGAATGCACCGCCCTGTTATAAGCAAAATCCACATGCGGTAAACAATCCTCCCACTCTCGCAGATTTTTCTTGATCATGGCTCGCAATAGTGTTGATAGTGTGCGATTCACCACCTCCGTTTGTCCGTCAGTTTGGGGGTGACAAGTAGTACTAAACAACAGCTTTGTCCCTAGCTTCCCCCCACAACGTCTTCCAAAATTAGCTCATAAACTTCATGTCACGATCAGAAACAATAGTCCTTGGTACGCCATGTAATCTCACTATGTCCCTGAAAAATAGATTAGCAATATGTGACGCATCGTCGCTCTTGTGGCATGCAATAAAGTGTGACATTTTAGAGAATCTATCCACTACCACAAATATAGAATCATGTCCTCTTCGTGTTCTTGGTAATCCTAGCAAAAAATCCATACTAATATCCTCCCATGGAGTAGTAGGTGTAGGAAGAGGAGTATACAAACCATGAGGCTTTAATTTTGATTTAGCCTTGTTGCAAGTGATGCAACGCCTCACAAACTTGTCCACATCTCGCCTCATGCGTGGCCAGTAGAAGTGATCAGCCAACATTAGTAAAGTTTTCTCACGCCCAAAGTGTCCCATTAATCCACCACTATGTGATTCCTGCACCAATAGCAAACGCACAGACGACTCGGGCACACATAATTTGTTAGCTCTAAACAGAAAACCATCGTGAATATGAAATTTATCCCATGCTTTCCCCGAAGAACACTTAGCAAAAGGCATAGAAAAATCAGGATCATTAGCATATAATTCACGTAAACTCTCCAAACCAGGAACTTGCACATCCAATTGTGTCAAAAGCATATTTTTCCTAGACAAAGCATCAGCTACCACATTATCTTGGCCTTTCTTATACTTAATTATGTATAGGAAAGATTCAAGGAATTCAACCCACTTTGCATGACGTTTATTAAGACTAGATTGGCTCTTTAAAAATTTCAATGCATCATGATCAGAATGTATGATAAATTCTTTTGGCCACAAATAATGTTTCCAAACCTCAAGAACTCTAACAAGCACATAAAATTCTTTATCATAAACAAAATAATTCAATTGGGCACCACTCAATTTCTCAGAAAAAATGCCACGGGTTTGTTCTCTTGCATAAGCACTCTTCCAATTCCAATACCACTAGCATCACACTCAATGTCGAATTGGTTATTGAAATCTGGAAGTATTAACAATGGTGCAGAAATCAAACGTTTTTAAATCTCATCAAATGCAATATCTTGTGCTACCCCCCATTCAAATTCAACACCCTTCTTAGTAAGATCATTCAAAGGTTCAGCAAGAGTGCTAAAATCTTTCACAAAACATCTATAAAAACCAGCAAGACCAAGAAAACTTCGTAATTGACTAACAGTCATTGGAATCGGCCAATTTTTAATAGCTTCAATTTTAGTTTTATCTACTTCAATTCCATGCTTAGAAACAACATATCCAAGAAATATGACCTTATCTTTGCAAAAAGTGCACTTAGCAAGATTACCATAAAGTTAATTTTCACGTAGCACTTGCAAAACTTGTCTAATATGATCAATATGTTCAGAATCATTGTGGCTATAAATTAAGATATAATCAAAGTACACAAGCACAAACTTGCCAATAAAATTTCTCAAAACATGGTTCATTAATCTCAAGAAAGTACTAGGTGCATTAGTTAAACCAAAAGGCATTACTAACCACTCATATAAACCAAATTTCATTTTAAAGGCTGTTTTCCACTCATCCCCCTCTTTCATCCTAATTTGATCATAACCACTATGCAAATCAATTTTAGAGAAAATAGCAGCACCACTTAATTCATCTAACATGTCTTCCAATCATGGAAAAGGATGACGATAACGAATAGTGATGTTGTTAATTGGTCTACAATCTATGCACATGCGCCAAGTACCATCTTTCTTAGGAACTAAAATATGAGGAACAGCACAAGGGCTTAAGCTGATTCGAAGATACCCTTTATCAAGAAGCTCGTGTACTTGTTTCTAAATTTCTTTCGTATCTTGGGGATTTGTCCTATAAGGGGCTCGGTTTGGCAATGTAGCTCCCAGGATCAAATCAATTTGATGTTCTATCCCATGCAATGGTGGCAAACCTGCGGGTACCTCCTCCGGAAACACATCATCAAATTCCTGCAACACATTAGAAACACAAATAGAGATAGGGGTCATGTCGTTAGAAACCAAAATTTCGGTCTTTATGCATCAGCACAATAGGAACTAAACTAGGATCCTCACTAAATTCTCTCAAATCCTCTTTGGTGGCTAACATGCATAGTAGGTTCACTCCCACACTTTGATTTTTACCACTCGGCTTGGTTATGCTATGTTCACTCACCGAAATATTATTCCCTCGTCTATCTACTCTCTCACTCTCCTTTTCAAGATTTACTTCTGTTTTTTTATGAGACTCATTTACAATTTGCTGTGGTGTCATAGGCCTCAAAATAATGTCCTTCCCATGCCAATTCAATTGATATCTATTTGCTCTTCCATTATGTATAGCACTCCTATCAAATTGCTATGGTCGTCCCAAGAGCATGTGGCAAACAATCATAGGAACCACATCACATTCAATAGTATCCTTGTATGGTCCAATCTGAAATTCCACACGCACCATGTGGCTCACCTTCATCTCTACATTGTCACTCAACCACCGAATATAATATAGATGAGGGTGTGGAATATATTTCAGTTTCAGCTTTGCACATAAATCTTTGCTTGCTAAATTTCTACAACTCCCCCATCAATGATAACCTTGCATGCCATTTCAGGGCCAACAATAGCCTTGGTTTGAAATAAATTGCACCTTTGATTTTCAGGACTTGGAGACACACTCAAAGATCTTTGTGTGCAAACAATAGATGGGTAATGTGTAGCATATGCATCTAGTGGACCATCTCCATCATCATCACACGCATCATTATCATCATCAGGATCAGCATCATCTCTGGTCTCATACTCATTGTCCTCATTAATAAGCATAACTTCCTTGTTAGGACACTCTCTCTTGAAGTGCCCTTTCCCTCCACATGTATGGCAGTTCATATCTCTATTTCTTGCTGTAGACATAGTAGAACCATTGGCACTTGATGTTGGTCGTGGTGACCTCTTTGTTTTAGAAACACTTGATTCAGGTTTAGTAGAAGGTGTACCACGAATTGAAGAATTTTGGCCTGATTGTGGTGGTGTAGTAGGAGCTGTCCTATATGAAAAACGACTCCTAGCTGCACTATGGGCTGCAAACTTTGCCTCCTCGGCCAATTGTGTTTCAGCCTCACGGGCATGATGTAATAATTCATCCATATCAGCATATTGGAGATGCCTCACAATGCTCTTGATTTTAAATTGCAAACCTGAGAGAAAATGCTGCATAGTTTGCTCGGGTTGTTCTCTCACACGGGCACGTTGTAGAATCATCTCCATCTCCTTATAGTATGCATCAACTATCATAGTACCTTGCTTCAATTGCTGTAATTGATCATAGAGATTACGAATATAATTCTTTGGCACAAATCTGTCCCTCATGATTAACTTCATAGTTCTCCATGTAACAATTGGTGGATCACCATCTTCTTCTCTTGTGAGTGTAATATTGTCCCACCAAAGAAGAGCATATCCATCAAAACCCGAAGAAGCAATTTTAATTTTTCTATCTTCAGTGTATTCATGTAATCTCCACAACTTCTCAATTTTCAGTTCCCACATGAGATATTCTTCCACATCATTAGTATCAAAAGTGAAAGAAGGAATTGAGAATTTTGGTTTACCCAAACCATCTTCCTCTCTATTATTTTTAGGTATTGGCACTCTCCTTGCGAAGGCATGAAACCCATGGCCATGAGCAGCAACATGGCCTTTCTCACCTCGGCCACCATCAAAATCAGCTCCGTCATTGCCATGAGGATTGCCTCCATGGACACTTGCATTGTCATTCTCTTGGGGGTCTCTTCGCTGTATGAAAGTTGCCAAATCTGCAATTTGCCTTGTGAGGGCTATGATAGACTCTTGCATATTTGTTACAGATTCTTGAGTAGTAGTAGCATCTAATTTCAAATCCACACTTTGCAACTCAGCTCTCCACTCCTCATCGGATTTATCAATTTTCTTCAAGTGATCACGCAAGGCTTCATACTCATTCCACTTCACGACCTCATCATGTCTCTTCTTTTGCTGCACATCAAAAGAATCACTAGAAGAACCCATGATTAATATGTTAGTGAAATAAAAACAAGTGTAGGTGGTGTTCTCTCACAACTCACTCCAAAACCGCAAAGAAAGGTGTATCATACCGTTCCAAAGTGAATAGAAATACTTACTCACCAAGTAGAAGCAACTTTTGTGACTTGATGTGAAGAAGAGAATACCGGGGGTTTTAGCTATCACAAGACAAAAACAGGGTATTTGGTGGAGCTTGGATTGGATACCTAACAACACCAATTTACAAAACCTATTTGTTGTTTGTGTGATACAAAAACTCACCTAAGGAAACACACACAATTATGGAGACAAATGGGGCAAGCAACTATATGGATGAATTTGTTGCAATGCACTAGAAAGACACTAGCCAAGCTCAAAGAAAAACAGGCACAAGATTGCTCAATATAGTGTCAAAATACAGCAATGCTCAAAATAAGCTCCACTCACAATATTGTATATATCACTTTCGGCCTATTTTGATTTTTCTCTTTTCTCTTTTTTTTTTGTATTCTCACTTTTATATATTTTTTTGTATTTTTCCAATGGCCAAGACTTCACACAGGAGAAATAACGATGAAAACAGAAAATATGACACAAAGTATGAGAATTATGAGCAGCCTGTTTGAGCAAGAAAATAGCTAGTCTTATGGGTAAGGTACCTAAATTGTTGCTGTAGAAAGGTTGTGGCTAAATCTCACAAAGTTCGGTTTTTGCCGAAACTAAAACTTAAAAGGTCCAAAAACTCGATGTTCCCGAACGAATTTGGAGATTCCGAGGCCGTCGAGAAGGCGTAAATAGACAAAGTCAGTTTGGCTGGATAGAACTTTTTGAGACGAACGATTTGAGTGGTCAATCATCGAAAATGGAGTTCGGATGCAAAAGTTATGCCAGTTTGACTAAAACTGTCTAAAACCTCACGGAAACTGTGTCGCAGCAGGAAAGCTAGTGCAATTCGGACTCGCGGCAGAGAAACTGCGCGTTTTTTGTGCCGCGGCAGAGAAACGGATCCGAGTCCAATTAGAGCTAGGGACGCGGCAGGAAATCGGCGATTTTTGTGCCGCGGCAGAACTCGAGCCAAACTCGGAAAACAACCTAGACTAGGACTCGGTTAACTAATTTTTTTGGAGTTTTCATGGATGGAATAAAAACAGAAATACGACACGACTAGAAACCCTAAACCTAACCTAACCAACACGACTCAAGAAGAAAAACGGGGACGCAAACGATCAATACGAACAGCAAAAACGAGATGTAATTGGTGCTATCTAGGGTTATGGCGAAATATTTTTGTGTGGCTTTTTCTGGATAGGATGAAAAACACTCAACTAAGATTACGGGGATGGAAATTGCTCATCGAGGCAACCTGGAAATCTGATACCAAGGTGATAAGGGATGGCCGGATCTTCTCAATGAGCTCATGGTAGATGGATGATAGATAACTTGCATCTCGCTGTAAACTCTTCGGCTAATCCCCGTTGCCAATCTAACAGCTTTCAACCCCTTGGATATTCGCAGCTCCACACACTTGCACACGTAGCCACCGACTACGAAGTGGTCCTGTACCTTCTAATTCCCAATGGAACAGCAGATAACACGCAGAATTTGCAAAGGTTTATACTTCAAGATGAATGCTTCTCGCGACCTAATCTAGAGGTTCTAGGGTTTATGTTTAACGTAGTCTAAACCTAATAACTCGCAGCTACTAGAGTATATAAGGGGGAGGGGGTGCGGCCAGCAGCCAATGCAACCTTCCAACTAGACCAACTCGGGTTGGACTCAAACCTAAAGGGATACAAACCGACCCATGATGTGTTCGGCCTAATAGGACTCACAGGTCCTTGTCCTTGGGTGATTAGGACTCCACTCTTGGCGCCTCAACATGATGTGGTGCGCCACCTTCATGCCTCTCTCCTTGTGCTCCTGCCTCCCTCTCCTCCCTCGAGCACTTGTAGTAGATGTTCTGAATTTTATCCTCCATGCATCCCTTCTTGTTCTTCATGTGATCCTCCATGTCCTCCATGCCTTTCTGCTCCTCTTCTCTAATAATGCTTGTGTTATCAACAAACCTGATCATACACAGCAGGACTCGGTAAGGCGCACGACTCGGTAATGATGCACCGGGAATTAAATCAATTTGAAGCTCTATTCCTCGAATGGGTGGTACAACACTTGGAAAAACGTCCGCAAACTCCTGCAAAATGTTAGCAATAGCAGGGGGAAAAGAGGGAGGCATATCCTCGAAAGAAAACAATACCTCTTTGCTAACAATAGTATAGCAAACAGATGTATTAACATCCAAATCAGTAATATCAGATTTGCTAGCTAACAAGTATGGATTGGTAAATTTAATTTCAGTGGCAACATTGTTGAGTGGCACATTATTAATTTTATGTTGTTGCACAAATTCTTTAGCCATAATCTGATTTTCACTCTTTTGTTGCTCCTATTTTTTCGATTTACTAGCTCTAGCAATATCATCTTTCGAAATTTGTTTAGGAGACATGGGCAGCAAAGCAATTTTCTTATCATTATGAACAAGAGTGTACTGGTTAGTGCTACCATGATGTACTGATTTTTTATCAAATTGCCATGGCCGACCCAACGAAAGAGAACATGCTTGCATAGGCACACCATCACAATCAACAAAATCAGCATATGCAGCAATACTAAAGTGCACACGAACAGTACGAGTGATCTTAACCTTGACGCTGTTGTTGAACCATTGGATGTAGTAAGGGAGCGGATGTTGACTTGTTGTAAGGGCGAGTTTCTCCACCATCTCTACACTCGCCAAATTGTTGCAGCTCCCTCCATCAATAATGATGCGTATAGACCATTCTTTCACAACTCCCTTTGTGTGAAATAGATTATGGCGCTGGTCTTGTTCGGCCTTGATTACCTGCACACTCAAAGCTCGTTGAACAATTAACGAAGCATACCTATCCGCATCATCGGCAGCCATACATTGTACATCTTCTTCACAATCATTGGCACTTTGTTCCACGTGTGCAATAAGAGCCAAAGTCTCCTCATCAAAATCACTAGCGGAATCGTACCCGCCATCTTCACGAGCAATCATGACATGCTTGTTGGTACATTCACGTGCATAATGACCCCGACCATCACATTTGCGACATTGAATTTTGCTAGTGTTGCCCGTGGAAGCCATGGAAGATGAACTCGGTGTGGAACCAGCAGGAGTAGCCTTAAAAGAAGGTGGTAGCGCCTTGCTTGTCGTCTCTTTGCTGGGCGTGGTAGTGGAAATAGAAGGAGGAAACATGGTGCGCGCAGAACGTGCACGTCTAGTCCAAGATGTATTACGTCCTGCAGAAAAATTAGTCCGCGAAGCATGCCGATCCTACACTTCACGTTCAGCAATACAAGCAAGATGGAACAAACGAGTGATGGTATGATAATCCTTATACTCCGAAATGGTTTGAATTTCTTTGTTTAACACACCCAAGAAACGAGCAAGCATAGGTTCAGTATCTTCAATAACACCACATCTAATTAACCCAGTTTGCAATTGTTGATAGTATTCCTCTACTGAACTTGATGAGGCCATGACTAGGCCGGATACGACCAACAAGACCATAGTTGATCAAGAAATGATGGGAAAACGAAGAGACATGATTAGGTGTTATTCAATAAGTTCTCCCACGTCACCTTGGGTCGAAGAGAAGTTAGAGACCAAGTTCTTCACGTCGGGGACGTAGATTCGGACGCAGAAATATACCCGACTTCAAACGAGGATAACTTTCGCATATGGACTCCGAATTGGCTGATTCTTGTTTTTTTGGAAAGAGAATCTCGGGATATTTCTAGCAAAGTTGGTCCCATATCCAAATTCATCACGAGCATAAATTGGCGGCCAAAACTATACAATGTTGTTGCAGAAACTGGGCCAGATTTCCAGTCAAAAGGTGTTGCATCACCTCTAATTGGGCCCAAAGGCCTTGTACTAATTAGGGTTGAGTTTTGGGTGTCTTGGGGCGTGCTCCAACCTCCTTGGCCGCCACCCAAGCCTCTCCTCCTTATATACCCCCCATAGGTCATCGTTTAGACTCGGATTTTGTTTAGTTAAAAAGAACTCAGCTTTTGCTAGTCTTCACCATAGGCACGAGTGTCGGCTAGACCTCCTATACTACGCACTTGGAAGATCTCACCTTCATCAATAATATTCATCTTCCATCCGCAATTCTTGATTGCATTATTGGTTCTTACTTGTTTCTCGATTGCAGGAAGAACTAGATCTTTTAGATCAGGCCAGTCGTGCTTCTACGTGTACGTAGAAGTCAGATCGCCAAGGTTGAACTCCACCAAAATCGACATATCACATCTCATCGAAAGATCGGACTACCTTTGCCTTATCAAGTGGTATCAGAGCAAATAGACGATCCTTTAGTTTTTGACCGACCTTTGCCTTATCAGAATTTTTGCCTTGTTTAAGTTGCTACAATTTTTGAAGCAAATCATGTTGATAATATGGAGGCACCCAACGAGTACGCATAGCAGTTTTCAAGAAAGTCCAGGTGGTGGTAATGACATTAGGATTCACTCTACAATATTCAGACCACCAAATAGAATCAAAACCAGTAAATTCACACATAGCAGCTTTAACACGTCTATCTTCTGGATAATGTAAGCATGCAAAACATTGTTCAGTTTCTAGCTCCGATGTAAGATAAGCATCAGGATCATATCTACCCTCAAACGGTGAAAGAGTTAATTTTAGTTTAGCGACATGGTCATCATAACCCGAGGGCATGGAGCGTAACCATTATGAATGTAGGGAGGCGGGCGACCAGGCTGCTGGACTTCGGCCCCCTCATATTCGTCCTCACCCTCATAGTCATCAAAGTTCCCATCTATAGCCGCAGTAACTCCAGAATTTTGGCCTCCCTCGAGTGGAACACGTTGCGCATGCCCCACAAATCCCTGACGACGAGGACCAACCGTGGAAGGCGAGCGAGCAACTCGTTGAACTTGGAATCTAGCTTTGTATCAAAAGCTTGCTCCAAGCCCGTAATCTTGTCAAGCGCCTCGCCAAGTCTTTTGTCCATGTCCTACAAGCTTGGCGAACTTAGTGTGCAACTCTTTGTTTGTCATTTTCTCCCATTCTCCATCCGATCCTGACATGGTTAGTTGTAGACAAGAAACAAATCAAGAGAATATGTTCCTATGTACTATTACTAGGTGATGGTGGAAAGGATGCGTAATCCGTCAAGCAAAAACAAAGCTCTTACACGTTCTTACCAAGCAGCAGTAGGTGAGTGGCAAGGAACGATGTCAAACTCACTGAAGATTGGATGAAGATTGCCAGGTGAGAGTCACACACATGGTATAGAAATATGTGGAGCATTGGGAAGGCTTAAATATGGTATAGCAATAATCAGTTCAGGAATGCAAGTTGAATAAGCGCTCAACGACGGTACCGTGCCGGTCCTAGGCTAGACCTTACTAGAGACGCGAGCCTATAGCACAAACAGAAGTCACGGCGCGACACAACAAGCAACAAGTAGGACGAAGCTCTCAAAAGCAATATATAAGTGAGGATCAAAGACAATAGCGAACACAGAAGGAACAAGGCTACGCACAGGAGCTTTTTTTTTGCTCCGAAAAAATAGTGCGCACTAATTTTTTTTTTTGTAAAACGTCCGCGTCGGTCTAAAAACTGTCTATCCAGAAATTTCCAGACTGAAGATGATGACGAAAACGTGATGATGGCGGTGGTAGGGTTTGGTGGTAGGATATATGGTAGAGTATATTGTGGTGCGATGATACGGATTGGTGGCAGGATATATGGTAGAGTATATGGCGGTGCGATGGTAGGGTTTGGCGGCAGAAAGGTAGTGGTGGGTGGTGGTGGCGATCTGCGAGCGTGCAAGAGGTGCGGCGGTGGCGACAACTGTGAACAGAACTCGAAACTCTACGGAACTAGACACTAAGACCAGCAACTCGACATGACGATGCAGACGAAGACTCAACGATGCAATGCACTGAAAAAGAATATGCAACAGGCCCGGACTGGTTATAGGACGGGATGATCTAACCCTAATTTTTTTGTTGGCTTTTTCGTGGACTGTAGGTATGAAAAGTAGATGCAATCTACACTAGTAAAAACTGAAAATCTCACCGATCGACCTGAAATCTGATACCACTTGATAGTGGCTGAGGTGTCTGATCTTTCGGTGAGAGGATAACTTCAATTTTGGGTGGAGATCGACGTTGATGATCCACGACAAATGTGCGAGGGCTCTGCGCCTTGACAATTGCTACACCAACTACCGGAGGTTTATGACAGCGTCGTAGCACAATCGACCAAACCAACTAAGGTCTATTCCTGCAGGCAACCGAAGAACAAGCAAGAACAATGAATTGGCAATCTGAATATTGCGAATATGAATGATTATAGATGAAAGTGGGATTCCGAAGAGCGTTCTTGGTCTGGCCGATCTGGCACAAATGAAGTACGGCGAAGTTGCAGCGACGGCTAGCTAACTTTTGACTAAACAAAACCCAAACCCAAAAGTGACGACCTAGAAGGGTATTTATAGGAAAACTTAGGGGAATTTCGTGCAGCCTTGGGAAAGGGGGCCGGAATCCTTCCTAAGTCGGTTTCCCTATAAATACGGACTCTAAAAACAGCCTATGAAAAGGTATCTCGAAAATACATGGGTCTGGCCCAAAAATAGAGGTGACGCAGCACCATATAATGCTATGGACGAAAATATGAAGTGTGGTCTTTGAATATTTCGTCCAAGACTTTATGCTCCCTTATGGTGGCTTCACAATCCTCGATTCTCCATGTGCGGCGTCATCTTCAATCCTCGTATGCTTGTTGCCATCTCCATGGACGATCATGCTCCTATACTTGTCCATCAACTCCTCGCTAGGTCCATTATTCCTAGGTGTAACAAACACATCTGTTTTAGGCAGTAGCATATTCTCATGTAAATTTGGAAGAGTTCCAAGAAACGAAAGTATCTGATAATTTAGTTGACGTGCACGAGATCGAGTAATAGGTCCTTGTATTTGTGTAGTGGTAGGACAAGTGGTTGTAACTGTAGTTGGGATATCCTCATCACCTTCTGCTTCAGGAGGGCGATGCGCGCCATGAGGGTTGCATCGCCTCAACCCCATGGAGGCGGGAGCTGCACCACGCCTCCGAGAGTTTCTCCGGCCGCTCGGTGGGAAGGTCCAGCAGCGCTCGTCGTCGCGACCGACGTCCGCAAACACCCAATCGCAGCGAAAGTCCTCCAGCTTCCTGGTCACCACCATGGTGATCAGGCTTCCCGACACGGAGGGCTCCAGCGAAAGGAGACACAGCCGGTGATGTCAGACGCGCTCATCCGCAAGTTGTAAAAGTGACGGAAGGAAGCCACGGACGGCTCCACGCCAAGGAACGCCTCATAGAGGTAGGCGAAGGCAGCAAGGATGGTGATCGAAGTTGGATGGAGGTGAAGGAGGTGGATCCGGTAGTGTCGCAGGATCTCCAAGAGGAAGGCGGGGAACGGGGCCACCAGCCCCGCCATCAATGCATGAGTGAAGACCAGATATAGCGCCCCGCTGCGCCGCTGTGTCACGTCGGAGCTGACTCTGACGTCGGTTGCGCCTCCTTCGTTGAAGGCGTTGGAGACCAAGCCGCGGACTTTGGCAAGGGCTTCCTCTCTGCGGAAGCGCGAAACCCCGAGCACCACGGGCACGGAGGCCTCCGCCTCCTCCACTGAGCTCTTGCTCAGACCTACGGCGGACCTAGTGGGAGACATGGAAATTGATAAGGGGCGGCCCGATCTTCTCGTGAGCTTAATGGTAGATGGATGATAACCAGCAGAACGCTATGAACTCTGCTTGGCTAGTCCCCGTTGCCAATGCAACAGATCCGAACACTTTGGATATTCGCAGCCTTACACTCTTGCGTAACGCAGCCGTCGACTCCGAAACGGTCCTGTACCTCCTTATTACCAATGGAACATCAGATAACACGCAAGGTTGATACGAATTGGTGAGCTGAATACAGATGAATGCTTGAAGCAATTCGGTTCTGAAATTCTAGGGTTTTAGTCTTTGGTATAACGTAATCTGAACCAAAAGCCACGACTTACAAGCCTATATAAAGGCTGCTGGACGTCCAACTTAGGGTTGGGGTCAAAATCAATCATATCTCTAACTTTCCTAACTTAAAAGGACTCTATTTGGAAACTGACAGAAAACGACTCGTGATTTGTTTCGGTCACCGCACCCAGTACGAGTCGAACTGGTGTATGGTACCGGCTCCATTGGAAAGCACTTGGATTTTCCTCTTCAAAAAGTGCTCGGGTGAAGGTTCGGAAGTGCGGAAGATGAGAACCGGCGTAGTTCTCCCCCTTTATAGGTAAAGGTGGGACGGTTGTGCTACCGCGACATGGAGATCATGGGAGTTGCTGGGCACGTGCAGCAGAAGGTTTGGACACGTGGCGCAGTGGGGCCTGACAGCCTATAGCCCCCTGCCTCTCCACCTCCGCCATCTCGTCTTCGTCGCCCGGGCTCCGCTTCCTCGACTCCTGTGACGGACTCGTTCAAGGCACGGGCCCGGGGGCTACTGTCGGGACTGTGGGAACCAGGGTCCCCTGTCCCGGCTGTCAGCGGCACCAGCCGCCCTACGACATCGCGAGATAAGGCGTAGACCGATCGGCAGCGCCTCGTGAGGGACGCCGCTCCCTCGCGGGATCAAGACGAAGGGGCCTTGCCAGGTGCGCCTCGCGAGGCTCCCTGATGAAGACCCCTCCGCACCTGCTCCGCGGGAGGCAGAATGACGCCAAAAGTACGCTGCAGAGCCACGCCAGGGCGGTCTGCCCATTTCGGTGATTAAAGACATGGACCGTGCAAAGACCAGACCAAGGACAAGAGGAACTTTCCTCTTTGCTGTTTAAAGTGCCTGCTTAGGGACCCGCTCTGGAAGACAACGTCAGCAAGCCATGTACCCACGTTTGTCCTCTCTTGACCAATTGTGGTTGCCCTTCCCGCCTAGCAGAAGAGGCCCGGGTCACTATAAAAGGCAGAAAACCGCCTTCGTTGTAAGGGGTTCGAACTCATATCATCTCCACAAGCAATACAGACAGACAAGAAGGAGTAGGGTTTTACACCTACACGGTGGCCCGGACCTGGGTAAACCTCGTGTGTGTTGTTTCCTTGCTCACTCTGGCCCTCACGAGGATCTCGTCGGGTGTAGCGCCCCGACCCCAGAACTATACAATGAAGCTATGTGCAACCGGTCATGCTACACAATCGAAGGTTACTGGGGTTACCAATCCCAGGCCAAAATTGGCAGGCGTGCTCGGTATCGATCATCGGCAACGCAACACTTCGATCATGCCATAAGCTCAGACATAGCTATCATGCATAATAGAGAGATCAAGACTGCGGAACAACTGGCACATTACAGACTCTACGACATAAAGAGATCATAGTTCAACTCATATAATGAGAAAGATAGCAAATAACACTTCAGAGGTCACAGACCCAACATTACATCAAGCAGAAGCAAATTTAGTTGTCTAAACAACAAAATCCAAATTATGTCCTAAGAGGCCTACAGATAAACATCCCGTGCCAGCCTGTTCCAGGACGTCCCAAGCTGCCACCTGGGAACCCCATACTATTCGTCAAGGTCAACGAAGAACCCACCTTCCTTTTCGGTTACGTCCTCCTCTGAAACAATTAATAATCAACAAAGAGAGACTGAGTACGACGTACTCGGAAGTTTAGTAGGGCGATATAGGCCCAATGATGACAAGGCTCTACAGCTGTGTAGTGGCTCTTTTGCAAAAAGCTAGTTTCCATTCTTACAGAACTAACTGACTCATGGCATCGACTACTCAGAATGTTTTTCATAACAGGGATAAGATAGTAAACTTCAAACCTTGGTTCTCATCGAACCCATAGTAACCATTTCTCATCACTCATCTCCACCAAGGCACTCCCTCGAATCACCCTCGAGGAAATGAACCTTTTATCACACGTTGAGTTGCAACCTCTAGCTGCCAAATTTCAGTAAACATGTTCAGGTTCTCTATGGTCTCGTATATCCATTCCCAAGTCGTCCATAACCGTGGACACGACTTTTCGAAAAGATTAAATCCTGCAGGGGTGTACTAATTTACCCATCGGTACCGTCCAGCTCACCTGATTGGCCCTATTCCGAGGAAGGCCGGCGAGTGGGCGTGGTTAGACCTTTACATTGCATGAGGCTTACTCAAGGACCATCAGTGTGCGGAAGGACAGGTTCAGCGCCTCCAACGCCCTGCCCTGCGGCCACATCCTAAACACCACCGTCCTCATCGTTCCTTTTTCCACCCACACACTCACACGCAAATGGAAATAGCAAACTAGAGGAACCTTGACAAGCCCCACACAAATTATTTGGTCAGAGGGGATTCCATATGTCCCAACATTTGGAAGCACGCTCAGTCTTGGTTCTAGAGACAAGAACTCGCACCTAGGGGCAAGAATGAGGCAAAACACCATCCCCGATGGCAACTCATCCAAACCTTTTAAGCATTTTAAATAAGTACCACTGTAACCACCATGTCCGAACATTCCATCAACTTCATAATTATGGAATTTAATCACTAGACAATATAGCATTCGACTAAGCATGGCTAAGCATAGCTACGCATATGTATACAACAATTATATCTTTATCTCAGGCCAACACATCAAACCTATGGTTCATAGGAGGGGAAACATGTGATGGTTTAGGGGACAATGCATATCATAGGATACTCTATATCTTGATCAGAAGTTGACATTGAATCGAATGCAATATTATGGTGGAGGAAAATACTTGTATAAACAATAGGATGCTATATGCCAAGAAGGTTAGGTTATCTCTTGCCTTGCTGATAGTGCTGGTCGCGCAGATCATCGAGGTATTGTGGTGGAACCTCGACTCCTGAATCTACCGGACCACAAACAATAACAGGAAACGAAATAAATAACACGAATACAAAGGTGCAATGCACACTCATGATGAGATGGTCAAATTATGCGCTGAAATGGTCTTGGGCATGTCTCACAAGTTAAATGGAACCCCTAAAATAATTATCGCAATTAACGGGTTATTACTCCATATTTAACTTAGTGAATTAAGCATTTACCCAAAATGTCCAGTACTAAAATATGAGTTCTATATGCATGAAAATGACATTATTAGATAGGTATTGTTCTCCTGATCATTTTGGTACTTCGTTTGCAATTTTTCGATTAACGATGATGAAATGGTGATTTAAACGGTTATTCAATTTAAATCATTTTAACCAATTCGAAAATGACACCAAAGGAGAAATTAGTTTCATGCTGTGAGATTAACATAACTAGATAGCCCTTGTTTTGCTGATCGTTTTGGTATATCATTTGCAATTTTTGGATCAATATTTATCAAGTTATGATATTTCCAGTTATTGATTTAAATCGGTGTAACAGCCCCAGTTTGGAACCTGAAAATGTGAATAAATTTTTCACTTTTCTTTTCATATTGCATCATGGCATCCATAATTAAATTGCTTAACATGGAATAATGTTAAAGCAACAATTGATAAATCAATGATGGGGAATATTATTGGACAAACCAAATTCAAATTGAGCTTTCATATTTGTCCAGGAAGTTCTAATAAATTCAAATATGTTTGTTGCAAAAATTAAAGCAATTTACAATTCAAATAATTAAATAAAGCCCAAAATGCAAGTGAGCAATTCTAAAATAATTAACACATGAAATGTTTTCCAAATGGGCTGAAATTTTTATGACAGCTTCCCAATATAATATAAATGCTCTGTGAATTTTTCCAAAAAATTTAAAAATGTTTAAGGGCCTTAATTAATTTCCTAAACCCTACTGGATTTAAATAAAAGGGGAAAAGATTAAAATCCTGACAGGTGGGTCCCCCTGTCAGTCTCTCTCTCTCTCTCCTTCTTCTTCCTGGCGCAACAGTGTTAACACTGGCGCCATGGTCGCCACGTCGCCGTGGCCTCCCCCGCTGCCCCCTCACTCCCTGGCCCCCCTGGAGGATAAAGAACACCACCGCGACGCTCTGCTCTCTCTCCCCCTCTTTTTCCCCCGTTGCAGGAACCCTAACCCTAACCCTAACGGTGCCACGGATGAGACTTAGCTCGAGCCACCACCGCATCGCCGTCGATTGAGGCCTCCCGGAGCAGATCGAAGACCGCCAGGAGCTCCGCCGTGACCTCTTCTACCTCGACGCCGACAGAATCGAGCTGGGAGCCTGGGATCGTCGCCTACGTCCTCGTCTTCTTCCTCTCCGTCCGCCGGCCGCCGAGCACGATTGCCGCCGGTACCGGCCTCCCCCTTTACCACCGAGACCACTCACGCGTCGAGGGTGAGACGCTGGTCCTCCTGGACCTTTTGTTCCTCTCCCTCCCCCTCTGGTTCACCATAGCGCTGTAGACCGAACCACCGCCACCGCCGTAGCTCGTTGCCGGAGCACACCCCGGCGACCATAGGGTCTATAGCGCCGCCACTAGATTTCCCACGATCCACCGAGCGAGATGCGACCCCTCTCGGGCTTCCGTGAGTAACCAGACGACGGATCGGTGCACGACCTCGCCGACGGTCACCGCCGCGCCGCGCCGGTCCTGGCACGCGCCACAGTCAAACCTGACTGTGGGCCGCCTCGCCCACGTGGACACCACCATGGCCACTGCCCCACCAGTCAGTGGCTGTGGCTAGCCAACCACTGGGTGAAAAATGGTTCGGGCAGATTTCCTGAAATTAAATAAATAGACAGAAATTGGAATTAAACTTTGAAATTCAATATCTTTTGAACCACAATTCAAAAAAATGCAAACAATATGTCAAAATGCTTAGGAAAGAAATGTCCATCTGTTAGTACCCTTGCCATGAGCAACTAAATTTATTAAATTGCCTTTAATTAATAAATACTAAAATGGCAGTTAAATCATTGTTTAGAAAATTCATAACTTGAAGAATATTTATCCAAAAATTATGAATGAGGTATCAAAATGTTCAGTAAACAATGAACTACAAGTTTATGTCATTTGAGAGAGTTGTAGAATTAAATTTGGTGCTGTTTATAATAATTAATTAAAATGGCAGATTTAGATCACATTTTGGGAAATTCATAACTTGATAAATAATGACTCAAAAATTATGTTTAATATCCCAAAATGATCAGCAACTTAAGGGTGTCGGCACAGTGGAAACCAGGGTACCACGGGCCGGCCTGCCAGGGCCCACAGCATTCTTCAGAAGATTTCGCTAAGGACCAGGCTCTCCAAGCCTGGCGAGCCTCGCGAGGGTTTTTTCCCTCGCGAGGGACCTCTCCTCCTCGCCGAGGGTTTTTCCCCTTGGCGAGGGACCTCTCCTCGTGAGGGCATCTCGGATGCCACCTGCAAATTCTGCTAAGGACCAAGCCGAAGGGCTCGGTGAGGCCTCCTGCCTCGCGGGGTTCCATCCTCGCCAAGCCAGCTCTGCCTCCGCGGCAGAGCGCACATGGGCTCTGCACCCTCCGCAGAGTGACGACCCCGCCGGCGCGCGGTGACAGCAGCGCCACAGTTGTCCTTCTTATGTATAAAGCAGTCAACAAAGCTGCACCAAGCAAAGGAGCCCCGAGAATTGCCACTTTGGTGATAAGGGAACCGTCTGCAGCTACCCTCCAAGAGCGACGTCACCGTGGGACACATCCCACCTCAGGTGCGCCAGCCTACCATCCTGGCTGGACGGTGGCTTTTCCAACTTTGGTGACACCGCTCCCTGCCATGGACCGCGTCCATGGACTCCACCTTCATTGTGCACCTGTCCTCCTCCTTCGTCGCCATGTGGTAACCCTTCCCGCCAAAATATTTGGGGGAAGAGGTCCGAGACACCTATAAAAGGAGGGGGAGCACGCTCGGGCAAAGGGTTCGATTCCTGGTTGGAAGTTCTGAGTTCTAGGGTTAGCCATTGTAGCCACCTTGAGCTCGCCAAGCTCCCTCTGTATTCAAAGCTCTCCAAGCAAGTGCAATACATCCGAAGCAGGACGTAGGGGTTTTACCTCTCCTAGAGGGCCCTGAACCTGGGTAATACCGTGCATTCATCTCTGCAGTGCTGTCCTACAATGAGCTCGACGAGCATCGTCGCCGAGGCACGTTGAGGGTTGTTTGATTCCGTGTTCAGACCCTTACTCGATCCTTGTGAGACAGACCCAACACCTGGGACAGTTCTCCGACATTTGGCGCTCTAGGTAGGGGGCTGAGGCGCATCTTCAACCTCGACACAGCCATGGCTGGCATCTCTCGCGCCGAACGCCTCGCTCGCCAGACGGCCAGCGCCGCCACCGCTCCCGCTGGCAACCCGCGCGGCCGCCCGCGCGGAAGTGCTGCTCCAGAGCGCCACGTCGACCCCGAGCCCCGCGTCGAGCACCCGGAGGACGACGACAACGACCACGCTGAGGACGACCTCGGCGAAGAGGAGGCTTCCTCCCTGCACCCGTCACGGGACCGTGCTGCCTTCTCGCTGGCCCGCCCTGCGCCCAGCCCGGCGACTGCGCTTCTCATGGCGCAGGAGCTGCTGCAGTACCGTCCCACGCCGGAGGCCCAGGAAGCCTGGCTCAACCGCCTCTCCAAGCTCGTCGGTGCCGCTCGCATCGCCGCTCCCGCACCGTCTCGTTCGCTGGTTCTCTCTGCACGCGCAGGGGACGTGGCGCACGGCGCGCCGCATGCACCTCCTCGTCACCCCGCGCCCGCTCCAGCTCCACCGGTTCCACCGCAACCTGCTCCGGCCGGGGCTCCTCCTCGCGACAACCGCGCTGCATCGCACGCGTCGTCGCCGCACGACTGCCAAATCGTGCAGCGAGCCCCGGAGGACGCACGCGTGAGCATCGAGCACAACCAGGATCGCCACAACCGCGCTGTCCATGACGTCGCCACCGCGGGGCGCCACCTCCGCGCCACCCTCGCCAACGGCCCGGTCACCTACGGCACGACGGGCGCGTTCACTCGCAGCCTCCGTCGCGTCGTCTGGCCGGTCAAGTTCAGGCCGGATCTTCCTCCGCGCTACGACGGCAAGAACGACCCCCTGGAAGTTCCTACAGCTCTACACCTTGGCCATCCAGGCCGCAGGGGGCGACGACAAGGTCATGGCGAACTGGTTCCCCATGGCCCTCAAGGACTCCGCGTCCTCGTGGCTCACAAACCTCCCCGCCGAGTCCATCAACACCTGGGAGGACCTCTGCCGGTGCTTCGTCGCCAACTTCAAGGGCACGTACGAGCGCGGCCTCACGTACAACGACCTCCGCGCCGTACGCTAGAAGCCCGGCGAGACCCTCCGCAAGTACATCCAACGCTTTAGCCAGGTGCGCAACAAGATCCCCAACGCCACCGACGCGCAGGTCATTTCGGCCTTCCAGGCTGGGGTCACGGATGTGCGGATGCTCGAGAAGCTTGGCATCCACGACAACATCACCACCGTCGTCAAGCTCTTCGACTTGGCGTACAAGTGCGCCAAGGCTGAGGAGGGCCGCTTGTTCGTCAAGAACGAGCCAGGGGACCCCGCCGAGGGGTCCAAGAAGAAGAAGAAACCCACCGAGAAGCGCAAGACCACTGCGGTCCTCGCGGCTGAGCCTGACGCCAAGCAGCCTCGCACTGCCACTCCAGCCGCGGGACCCGAGAAGAAAGATGATCGCCCTTTCTGCATCTACCACAACAGGCATTCCCATGCCACCGAGGACTGCTACGACCTCAAGAGGCTTCGCGAGGCTGGCGAGGCTCGTGAGGCTAACAAGCGGCAGCGAGGTCGCGGTGGCCGCGGCGGCCGCGGGGGGCGACGCTGGAACAACAACAACTACGACGACAACTACCAGCAGAACCCCCAAGCCAATGCCGCCCAGCCCGTGAATGACAACCTCCCTGCCGAGACTCCTGAGGGGTACCAGGTGCCTCGCTGGGCCGCTTTCATCCTCGGCGGGGCTCAGGCCCCTAGCTCTAACCGCCACTTCAAGCAACTCGTTTGCGAGGTCGCGGCAGCCCTTCCCGGGTTTGAGGCCTCTAGGCCCCTCAAGTGGTCCCAGTACCCCATCACTTTCGACTCCAGCGACCACCCCAAGTCCACCTCAACTGTTGGCACCATCCCGCTGGTGTGCACTCCCACCATCAACAACATTGCAGTCTCTAAGACGCTTATCGATGGGGGTGCAGGCCTCAACGTCATCTCTGTCGAGACTTTCGAGAAGCTGCAGGTGCCCTACGAGCGGCTCATGCCCACCAGGCCCTTCTCGGGGGTGACAGAGGGTCTCACCACCCCTTTGGGGCAAGTGAGGCTCGCCGTCACTTTCGGCACGCAGGCCAATTACCGCACCGAGCTGATCGACTTCGACGTCGCGCACATCGGCCTGCCCTACAACGCCATCCTCGGCTACCCCGTCCTCGCCAAGTTCATGGCGGTGACCCACCACGCCTACAACCTCGTCAAGCTCCCTGGCTCGGGTGGCACCATCGTCATCCGCGGCATGGTCTTAGACGCCCTGTACGCTGCGCAAGCGGCCTACAAGGCTGCCGCGGTGGCGTCACCCGCTGACGAGGACGAGGAGCCCCTCCCGAGGCCCCCCGCGAAGAAGCAGCAGCTGTTATCTCAGGAGAAGGCCGCGACGAAGCAAGTGCCTCTTGAGGCAAATGGCTCGGGGGCTAGCGTCACCATCGGCGCCAACTTGCCTCCCAAATAGGAACGCGTGCTCGTCGCCTTCCTCAGGGCAAATGCTGACATGTTCGCGTGGACACCGTCAGATATGTCCGGAGTACCGAGGGAGGTGATCGAGCACCACTTAGCCGTGTGTCCAAACGCACGCCCTGTGAAGCAAAAGGCGCGGCGCCAGGCACCAGAGAAGCAAGATTTCATCGTCAAGGAAGTTGAAAAGTTGAAGAAAGCGAGCATCATCAAGGAAGTTGTCCATCCCACTTGGCTCGCCAACGGTGTGGTCGTCCCCAAGCACACCGGAGGAAGCCGCCTCTGCATCGACTTCACCGACCTCAACAAGGCATGCCCCAAGGACCCCTATCCCCTCCCGAGGATCGACCAGATTGTGGACTCCACTGCCGGCTGCGCACTCCTCTGTTTTCTGGATGCCTTCTCAGGCTATCACCAGATCAAGATGGCGAAGGAGGACGAGGAGAAGACAACATTTCTCACCCCTTGTGGTGTGTTTTGCTACGTCTGCATGCCCTTCGGCCTGAAGAACACCGGTGCCACTTTTCAGCGCCTCATGAGAATCGCCTTGGGGGCTCAAATGGGAAGGAATGCAGAGGCCTACGTCGACGACATCGTGGTCAAGACCCGCGAAGAGGACATGCTCATCAAGGACCTAGAGGAGACCTTTGCCAACCTGCGCAAGGTAAACATCAAGCTGAACCCCGCCAAGTGCGTCTTCGGGGTCCCTTCAGGCAAGCTCCTCGGGTTCCTAGTGTCTCATCGCGGCATCGAAGCAAACCCCGACAAGATCAGAGCCATAGAAGAGATGCAGCCTCCTCGTCGCCTCAAAGACATGCAGCGCTTAGCGGGATGTATGGCCAGCCTTGGCCGTTTCATCTCCAAGTTCGGCGAGAGGGCGCTGCCATTTTTCAAGATCATGAAGAGGTCCGGTCCTTTCAAGTGGACCCCTGAAGCAGCAAAGGCCTTTGAGGACCTGAAGAAATACCTGGCGAGCCCACCCATCATGGTTGCCCCACGCCCTCGCGAGCCTCTGAAGCTGTATCTTGGAGCCACTCCTCAGACGGCAAGCGCGGTCTTGGTGGCTGAAAGGGAAGAGCCAGTCCTCGCCAAGCAGAGCCCTACCTCGCCAAGCCCAGAACTCCTCGACAAGGAAGCAGCCTCGACAAGCCTCCAGCCTCATATCGAGCCTCTACAAGAGGGGCCTCAAGAAAACCTCAACAAGGACTCCACCGAGCCTCGAGAGGAGCCAACCGCTGCCACGCCAACAACTACCCTCGTCGAGCATCCCGTGTACTTCGTCAGCACAGTGTTGCGGGACGCTCGCGAGCGCTACCCCATGCACCAAAAGCTCCTCTTCTCGCTCCTCAGCGCCTCTAGGAAGCTGCGCCACTACTTCTAGGGTCACCCCATCAAGGTGGTCACCTCATACCCCCTGGAGCAAGTCCTGCGCAACCGAAAGAGTCTCCAGATGCAGAAGCCGAAAGAGTCGCTCGCCAGGCCAAGTCCTACTGCCTCCACGACGGAGACCTGTACCGTAAGCGCCCCAATGGGGTTGCGTTGCGGTACGTCCCTGCCGAGGAAGGCCGCCAGCTCATCAACGACATCCACAGCGGAGAGTGCGGCCACCATTCATCCTCACGCACCCTTGCGGGCAAGGTCTTCTGGAGTGGCTTCTACTGGCCTTCAGTGCTTCAAGATGCAGCCGCAATCGTCCAATCCTGCGACGCCTGCCAATTCCACGCCAAGCAGATCCACCAGCCCGCGCAAGGACTCCAAACCATCCCGCTCTCCTGGCCGTTCGCGGTCTGGGGGCTGGACCTCCTGGGACCCTTCCCGCGAGCGCTCGGGGGCTACCGCTACCTCTACGTCGCCATCGACAAATTCACCAAGTGGCCTGAGGTGGAACCCGTGCACACCATTCCGGCGAAATCAGCGGTGAAATTCATTAGGAGCCTGGTCTGCCGCTTCGGCGTGCCCAACCGCATCATCACCGACAACGGCTCACAATTCATCAGCGGCGCCTTCAAGTCCTACTGCGGCAGTCTCGGCGCCCAAATCTGCTACGCCTCGGTGGCGCACCCACGAAGCAACGGGCAGGCTGAGCGAGCCAACGCCGAGGTGCTCAAGGGCCTCAAGACGAGAAGCTTCAACCGCCTCAAGGCCAGCGGCAAGCATTGGATCGATGAGCTACCCTCGGTGCTCTGGTCCATCCGCACCACGCCAACAAAGCCAAATGGTGAGACGCCGTTCTCCCTCGTCTATGGCGCTGAAGCCGTCCTCCCCAGCAAGATCACCCACGGCTCTCCACGAGTCTTGGCCTTCAAGGAGGCTGAGCAGGACGAACTCCGCAACCATGACCTGCTGCTGCTCGAGGGGCTCCGCCGCAATGCGGCCCTGAGAGCGGCAAGGTACCAGCAAGACCTCCATCGCTACGACAGCCGCCACATCCGCCCGCGCACTCTCGAAGCAGGAGACCCTGTCCTGAGGAGAATCCTCTCCAGGGCAGGCCTCCATAAGCTCTCGCCAATGTGGGAAGGACCCTACAGAGTCGTGCACATCGCCAGGCCTGGCTCCGCGCGGCTCGAGACGGAGGACGGCATCCCTGTCGCCAACCCCTGGAACATCCAGCACCTCCGCAAGTTCTACCCCTGATCGTCCTCGACGAGCAATTTTTTGCATCAAGGGAGAGCCTCGCGCCATCATCCTCCACGAGGAAAAACTTCGGGCTCTCCTCTCTATTATACATTGCCGCGGGCCGTTCGAGAAGACTCCCAAGCCACCACGCCTCGGCAAGGTGACTTCTTCAAGCACCATGCCTTGGCGAGGTGGATCCCCATGCCCAGTCATGGTGGACCGCAGGCTCTAAAAGCCACCCCCGCATAGGGGCCCCCTCTCTGAGCTCTCTCTACATGCGTCGCCTTGGGCCGCGAGAGTCTCAGCCACTCCATGTGGAACCCCATGCCTGACATGGCGGATTTTGTATTTCTGGCCACGCCAGTGTAATGAACCTCCGTTTCAGGTCACTTTGAACCTTTGCGCTTCGCGCCAGCATATGTTGTTGCTTTGGTAAGCATTTATGTTATTGCTGTTCATCCTTGCTCGTATGATCCCTCTTGTGTATCTCGCGAGCGGGGGATGGACATGGTGCCTGTGCCTCGGGAGCATCCCAGCAGCGCCTCAAACCCAAGGAATCCGAGCTCTGAACTCACGGGTCAGCTCTCATGCATGTCAACTCCCAAGGAGCTCTGAACTCATGGACCCGCTCCCGTGCACGTCAACTCACCAAGGACCTTGGTGCCTGTTCTCCTCGTGAGACACACATGAAGGAACCTACGAGCACGCATGAATTATCTAGCTATGTATTGCTTGTGGGTATGCCTATCTGTCCAAACGCAGGAAAGCAGGTTCAAAACAAGCCTCAGGCAACCTCGAGAGGAAAACGCCTCACCAGGGAACCAACACCCTCTCCAAGGCAAAAACGCCTCATCAGGGAACCAACACCCTCTCCAAGGCAAAAAACGCCTCGCGAAGCTAAGTCCAAACACTTGGTTAAAATTTCCTTTTGCTAGTTTTTGTCCCTCGAGCCTCTTTTCTCTCTCCTGTGCCTCATGGGCTGCTTGCGCGTTAAAGGGGAGCCCCAAGCATCGCGCCTCGGGAGCTCTTACCTCTTGAGGCCTCACGCACCCCCCGGCCTTGTGGAGCCCTGACTCTCACATACCGAAGCGGCGGTGGTGTAGCGCTAAGAGAGGGACCTAAGACGTAGAGCGAAAAATACATGAAGAGGAAAGATAAAAGCCTCCCGAGGGAAATTCACCAAGCACATTAAAATGATGCTTAAACAAGTCTTTACAAAAGTTTTACAAGTAAATGCTAAAGTAATGTGTGCCTCATGCACATCCAGCCACAGGAAAAGCTCAGGCCGTCGGGCCTCCCGAGGTGCCCGCGCCGTCCGTGGCGGCATCCACCTCCTCCTCCGGGGCGTCCTCTTCGTCGTCTTCGCCTTCCTCAACCTCGACTTGGTCGAATAGCTTGGCGTACTCCTCGGCGGCCTTCCGCGTCCTGTCGCTCAGCACGACGCGGCTGCTGAGGTCGACCGGCGCCGTCACGGCCTCGAGGTCGAGCGAGGGCTGGAGCCTCACGAGGTTGGCGAAGATGCGGCAGGTGGCGAGGACGAGGAAATCGCGGCTGTCCTCCACGATGCGCTCGTTGAAGTCCTTCGCGGTCTCTTCAAGCTTTGCGAGGAACTGCTCGAAGAAGAACATGTACGCGGCCTCGTCGTCGCTCCCCCCTGCGGCAAGGGAGGGGACCTTGGTCCCCAGACGGTCCCCAACGGCACGCGCGCGGAGCACTAGGTCTTGGAGCATGCGCTGGCGTTGGCGCGACATGGTCCGGCCAATCTCCGCGTTGCTCCGTGCCTCCTCCACGAGGTTCACGACCGGCCCCACCTGCTGCTGGAGCTCGCTCAGGTCCTCCTTCAGGGCGGCAACCTCCTTTTCCGCGCGGGCCTGGGCCTCCCTGGCGCTCTGAAGGTGGGAAGCCATCTGCTTCTCCTCCTTCTCGAGCCCCTTGATGTGGTCCTGGAGCTCCTTGCGCTTCGCCTTGAAGCGCTCCTCCTGCTTCGTGGCCTTCTCGTCATAGTCCTTGGAGAGATTTTCGCGGATGAGCTTGACCTTGTTGTCGGCCTCTTCCTGGACTTTCTTCTTTTTCGCCGCGAAGTCGGCGTTGGCCGCCTTGAGGCGATCCGCGTAAGTGGCCTTGATGGGGGGATACTTTACAGGTAGGCCCATGGACCCGGAAAGTAGACCCGCCAAGACCAAGAAGGCCAAAGCCGGGTCACGTATCAAGTCGCATGGGCTGGGCTGGAGACAAGCCGGCCAAGGCCCATAATGAAGAAAGGACCCGTCCGGAAGGAGTCCAAGTACAACCCGGAGTCTAAACTTGGAAGACCAAGACGTAGAGTAGGACTCCGTGTTCTAGTGTGACTCGGTGTAAATCGTAAGTCCAGAGACCCGGCAGCCTTTATAAGCGGGGTCCTGGACCTTAGATCGAGAAAGCGCTAAGTCCAACCAGTAGAGAGAAACCCTAGCCACCAGAGAGAAGTCGCCGGCTCCTAAGTTCTGGGAGCCGGGTCCTTGTAATCGAGACATATCAAGAGCAATAACATAGAAGCAGGAAGTAGGTCTTTACCTCGAATCAGAGGGGCCGAACCTGGGTAAATCCTTGTTCCTTGACGAGATTAACCGTTCCCACGTACTTCAATCACCGATGGCCCCAGAACTCATCTTCCCGGAGGAAGAACTTGCCGTGACAACCCCACGACAGTTGGCGCCCACCGTGGGGCCTACGGTGACGAAGGGAGTTGAGATCGTTGGAGCTGCTCGTCGAGCTATGGAGAAACTCGCCATCGGGCGGGTCTACACTGATGAGCATGGAGAGACAGAGATCGATGACTCAGGCTGGACCTCGGAGATGAACGAAGTCGACGAGGGCTATCAGCTTGTCTTTGGAGGAATCAACGTGTTCGTCGGGATGGTGTGCGCGTCGGGTCTTCGCGCGAACTCGGCGGAGTCGGTTCCAGAGCTAACTGTTATTGTCGAGTCCGACGGCGAGGAGTCGGTCGGAACTTCAGAAGTCGGCATCGTCGCCGAGTCTGAGGGACCCCTAGCTGAGGAACCAGATGTGATGCAAGAGTCAGATTCAGATTATGATGCAGATTCAGAGTCCATCCTACCCTTGTTTGAAGATCGGTTTGGGTACGGGATAGAGGAAGAGGATTATGAGGAGTCGCCAGTACGCGCTCGTGTTGTGGGAGTCTACATGTCTGGAAACACTGGGAATCAGTTTGATCCAACTCTATTGACAAAGGAGATTAATGCAAGTAATGCCGCAGAGAGGGCGGCCGAGTTAACCAACGCTCGTGCTGCGTTGGAGAAGCAACTAGCTGATATCACAGAGGCAAACCGTAGACTAGCTGCAGAGCAGGCCCGAGTCCAAGATGAAGCTCAAGTCGTGCGGAGGCGCCGCGAGGAGCTTACTTCAATTCAGCATCGCCGAGCCAGGAGTCGCTTGCATGATGGAGTCCACATCAATCCAACCAATTTATTCACCACACCCAATGGTCCAGGCAGAGGAGCCGGATTAGGAGGCTCAGCGGCAGCGGGAGGCGCCGCAGGAGGAGCCGGAGGAGCACCACCACCACCACCACCACCACCCCCAGAAGGATCGGGAGGCAGCCGTGTCAACGGACCACCACCTGAAGGAGGAGTCGGAGGTGGAGCATCTAGTGGCTTAGGGTCACAGCCTAACAGATTTCATACTCCAGAAGGACATTACTCTAATCCTATGGACAACGTGCATGTGGCGACTCTGAGATTGGAGAATATTGTGGTACCAGAGGGACCAGCAGGACAGGAGACTCGCGAGGCTATCGAGTTACTGAAAACAGCTTTGACTCAGCAAGCTTTGCATCCAACTTTTCCAGATGCAAGTAGGCTACACTCAACACCCTTTAACTCAGGTACGAGGAGTCGGCACGGCGAGTCCAACCCGGCAAACTCTACGAGTGCAAGGCGTCGTGAACTAGCGAGGAATCGTGCAAACATACCAACTGCTTCACAAGCTCAGCTAGTGGTTGACGAAGCAAGGCAACGACGAGAGAGAGAGAAGCAGTAAGAGCTCGGGAGGCAGAGAGGGACAGAGCGTTAGTGGGTGCGGCCAACCCGCCTCAGCCGACCCGGGTCCACGAGAAGGTGACTTCTCCTGGTGCTTCCCCAGCATTAACAGGACCAGAGTGTTTGTCCGATGCCATCAGATCCGAGTCCTTCCCTAGCAGTTTCAAGGAGCCGCGCAAGGTTCCAAACTATGAACCAAACATGGACCCGACCTCTTGGTTGGGTACATACGAGATGGCGATGAGCATTCGCAATGCCACAGGTAATCTGTGTGCCAAGTTCATGTATCTTATGATGGAGGGAGCAGCCAAGGTGTGGATGCGCAACTTGCCTCCTAGGTCAATCAACTCTTGGGAGCAATTGAAGGCGGCTTTTATTCAGAATTTCCAAGGCACATGCAAGAAACTCAGCACCATTGAGGACCTGGAGCGGTGTGTCCAGAGGAAGGGCGAGTCAGCAAGGCACTGGATGAAGCGAGTCTCAGAGATCATTAACTCCTCACAAGGACTCCCACCAGTTTCAGTGTTAATGGCGATGGAGAGAAATTGCAGTTACAATCCCTTGAGTTGGAAGCTAGGTCGTATGAAGGAGAGCCTGAATCAAGGTATTCCCCTTACGATTGGTGAGATCATGGCAGGTGCTAATAAGCACGCTGCCACAGACAAAACAAAGGATCAGGAGGAAGGAACTAAAGGACAAGGTGGCAATGGTCAGAATCAGAACCAGAATCAGAACCAGAATCAAGGTGGTAGCAAGAGGCCATATGGAGACAACTCTGACCTAGTGGCCAACAACAAACACTGGAGTCAGACGTAAGGGACAACAATTCTGGTGGATACCAAGGCCGCACTCCAAGCACGGAGGAGGTCTTGAGGATTCCCTGCCCTAAACATGCTAAGAACGGTAGATGCGGTCATACCCTGGGACAGTGCGTAGATTGCAGCGCACCAGGTTCCAAGGTCCAGGAGGAGGTGGAGGTAACAACAATGGTGGATATAGAGGGAACAACGGAGCCGGAGGACCCGGCAATAATGGTGGAGGAGCCGGCAACAACTCAAACCAACCTCAAGGAGGAGGTCACCAGCAGGGCGGGTTCCAGCAGAACCCGAAGCAGCTTAATGAGGGCAATGGTCAGTATTATGTCACAACTCGACAGCACAACCCGAGTCGTGGCAGCTACCATGTATTCACAACTAGTACGTCCAAGCGTTCCAAGAAGTGAAAGTCAGAGCAGTTAATGCAGTAGAGCCGGCCCTTCCACAGTGGCTCAGGTGGTCAGAGCAAACCATCACATGGAGTCGGGCAGATCATCCTCCA
>QRDG01000198.1:268637-347146 GCA_012064385.1 Puccinellia tenuiflora
TAGTAGTGCCTGTCGGATCTCCACCATACACACCACGCCACCATCGTCGTGCTGTTGATCTCGAGCCTCTCCATCACCTCTTGCGGGATCAAGAACGTGGAGTCTTCATCGAGCTGAACGTGTGGATATCTCGGAGGCGTTGCTCGTGCGGCGCTTGGACAATACATCTCCTCGTGACTAGACGAGTCTAGTTGCGGGGATCGGCTAGCCAACCCCTGCCTCGACAAAACACTCACGGTTTTCTTCGAGGGTGAGATTCGATCTCCTTCTTGCTACCAACCTCTCGTAGATCGGATCTAGATGTTGGGTTTATTCCGCTATCTTTGCGTAGGAAATTTTTTGTTTTCTATGCTGCGACCCTTCACTTCCCTCCGATGATTCTTACCCAAATTTAGGGAAACAAGAGAGGAGATCTAGATCCACTACTCCACCAAACAAAATCTCCTCTAAGTGAGGGGAACTCGTTGGATCTAGATTTTGGAGTTCTTGGTGTTTCTACTCCGTTCTTCCTCCTAAATCCCTCCATAGCATTAGTTGCTTTGGTTGAATTTTGGGGTGAAGGATTTGACCACTTGGTGTGATCTTTCCCTTTTGCATTAGGTGCATCGGGTTGTGCTCCCCACGGTGATTTGTGGGATTGAAGGTTGGGAGCTTGTTACTCTTGGGTCATTGGACCCTAGACGGTGTTGTGGTGATTCTTAGGAGCCTCCAATTCGGTTGTGGATGCGTGCCCGAAGCTTAGTGGTGTAAAGGCTCCGGATTCCGCCTAGAAGGATTCCGATAGTGGAAGGTGAACCAATCCCTTGGGTGCGGTTCATCGGAGAATAGGGTGAGGCCTTTGTGGCATCTTGAGTAGGCCTCTTGTGGCGAGCTCACACCCCTCCAACGAGACGTACTCCCTTAACAAGGAGAAACTCGGGAATACATCCTCATCTCCGCGTGCCTCGGTTATCTCTATACCCGAGCTTTTACTTATGCAATTTACTTTGTGATAGCCATCGTGTTTGAAGTTTATATCTTGTTATCACCTTGTTGCTTGCCTTGTTTAGCATAGGTTGTTGGTGCACATAGGTGAGCCTAGTAATTAGGTTGTTGGCTTGTTAATTTAAACACATAGTTTTATTCCGCAATTATCAAGCCTTTAAATAGAAAAGGTTTTAATCGCCTATTCACCCCCCTCTAGGCGACATCCGGGACATCGTTTGTTCTTTCAATTGGTATCAGAGCCTCATCTCTCTTGTTTGGCTTTGCCGCCTAGAGAGTAAAGATGTCATTTAGAGGATTAGTGCACGATTCCATGTTTATATTCAATGGCACAAATTTTAATGTTTGGAAAACTCATATGCTTAGTCACTTTCGGGTCTTGGATCCCAATATTGAGCGTATCTTAGATATAGGTTTTTCTCCTCCAAAGGACTACGAAAGTACGACTTTAGAGGATGAGAAAAACTTATATCTAGATGCTCTAGCCTCTAATGAGTTTTGCAAATTTGTGAGTGTTGTAGTTTTCGAGTCAATTATGCCTCTCCGGGATGCTCATGAGCTTTGGACCAAGCTACAAGATAAATATGGAGTGTCCAACCCTATTGAGGATGATTGCTCTCCCTCCACCTCCGGCCGTGACGAGTTCTCGTCTTCGTCTACTTCACCAAAATGTGGTAAGCCACAAACTAATGTGATGGTGAGTAGTGATAGGTTTTGCAATATTGATAGTGAGCTCTTCTTTGATGATCTTTTATCTCTATCTTGTTGCAATGCCTCATCTTTGGACCAAAACACACATATCACTCCAAATGTCATACATGCTAGTGTTGATAGTCCTTGCATATCATCCAAAAATTGCGTAGATAATTCTCTTGATGATATGCTTGCTTTATCTTGTTCCCATGATAAAAATGCTTGTGTTCCCTCTAACTTTTGCATGAACAATAATGTAGAGGAAACCCAATCAACTATGGAACAAGATGTGAACTTGAGTAGTTCAAAAATTAATTGTTCTTCTTCATCCATCACTCATTGCCTTATGGCTAAATCTTCTAGTAGTGTTGATAATAATAATGATAACGATAATAATGATGAAGAAGATGATATGGAAAAGGTTAATGCTCTCCTTCAAAATAAAGGTCTAATAATTCTTAAAGCCCTTCCTAACAATAAAAATGCTCAAGCTATCCTCTTTGAAATTATGGAAACGCTAATTGAGCGCGGGGAAACTATTGAGGCCTTGGAAGCAAGCCTTGAAGAAAAGGGTAAGATCGAAAGAGATGATGCTATGGAGAAGGCATCGTTAGAAGATGCTCTTGAGGAAGAGCAAGAGACTCGGGCTTCACTTGGAGAAACTAGAATCTATTGAGGAGTCTCATAATGATATAATTGCTAAAATCATTAAAGAACGTGACCATGCTCATGCTAAATATAAAGTCACGAAAAATGAAAATGCTAGATTAAATGATGAGCTTGCCAAGTTGACTTCTTCTATTCCTAATGTAAATGATGCTTGTGCTACTAACTCCAATTCTTGTGAAGCATCTAGTTTGAAGGAGAATGTTGACCTAAGGGCTCAACTTGAGTTGCTAACTAGCAGGTATAGGGAGTTGGAAGAAAGTAATAAAAGCTATCTAGCTCTAATGATGATCTTCTAGCATCCTATGCTAGTCCAAAGTTAGCTCATGATGCCATCACTACAAAGGTAACATCTATTGAGCCTCATGTGGATAATAGCACAACCTTAACTAAAAATGCCATATTGCCATGTGCTAGTCCTAGTAGTTCATCCACTCGTAATATTGGCACATCTTGTGATGAATTACTTGCTTTGCCTTATTGCTCTAACAATGATGCATCTACCTCCTCTAGTACTTGTGTTGTCACTAACCATGTAGAGAAAAGAGGAGAGCTCAAGGCCCAAGCCACTTCTTTGAAGAAAGGCTTGGAAAAGTGTCATGAGGGGAAGAGTGCACTTGACAACATGTTGAGTGTGCAACAATACCCTAATGACAAGAGTGGACTTGGATTCACCTCCAACAACAAGAGCAAGTCCAAGGTTGAGAAGAAGAAGAAGGGCAAGTTCAAGTCAAGAATCCGGCCAAGATCACTTGCTTCAAGTGCAAGGTTGAAGGGCACCACGTTCGGGATTGCCCAATGAAGAAGAAGCCTCTTAGTGAGAAGCAACTAGGGAAGCGGCCCCTTGCTCTATCTCATGGTGCACCACGAGTTGAACCAAGGCCACCTCCTAAGATGACTCAAGTTATTGCTCCTCAAGTTGAGGAGCCTATTAAGAAGAAGAAGATTCGGTGTTGCTACCTTTGCCGTGGCAAAGGTCATCTTGCTTCTTCATGCACTAACGGTACCTCTTCCTCTCCTATCATAATTGATGATGTATATTCTCTTATGAAGGATAGAGTTGACAATGTGGTTGCCAAGTATGTGGGAGCTCAAAGTTGTGTCAAGAAAAGCACCATTTGGGTTCCCAAACCTATTATGACTAACCTCTTAGGACCCAACTTGGTTGGGGACCAACAAGCTTCAACTTGATCAATAGGTGTTTGTGGAGGACATTGGTGACTTGGCTATTTTTGAAGAATTAAGGGATCTTCATGGTTTTATTTCTCAAGCCAAGTCAATTGGATTATCACTTATCTATCTCATATCCAATGCTTCCTCCTTGCGGTAACTTTTATTTAATTCATATATACATTGAAAGTTGTTTGCTCCCTTGCATGTGTTAGTTTTGTTCCTAGCATGTGCTTGTATATGATATGCTTCTTTCCTACTTGTCTTGTTATTCAAGGTTGTGTATGATAGTTGTATATCGTGTATGTGTAATTAGTGTGTTGAGTTTTATTGGATCTTGTGTTGATTTCAATTGGCTCTTTTGAGATATTAATGGACTATCCCATTTTGGGGGGAGTGATGTGCTTTGTGCACTTCACAAACCTAAAAATGTGTGTACATGAGGCACACCACCTAGTATTGATATTTCATATTATCTTGTTACTATGTGGTATGTCATATTCATGAGAAATTCAAATTCTACAATGTCCATTAATTTCTCTAGTTGGTTTGATTTTCCTCTTGTTTAAAAATAAAATGAATTATCACATTATGGGAGAGTAATAATCTATGTGCATAGAAATGTGAAAATTTGAGGTTTGCCACCTAGATTTGATATTGTAAATTATCTTTTTCCTATGTGGCATGTGTGCTCAAACAAGTTCCAATTTTCCTTTGTGGTTACCCTTTGGTTCTTGTTTGTGTGAGTTTGCTTGGTGTGGTTTTTCTCTAATATCCATTTCCATATATTATGTGAGAAACCATTTGTTTCTTTTTATTCTAACCATGGCTTTACCGGTTGGTTCGAATAATTGAAACTACCAACAAACCTTTTTCAAAATATGGCGTTTTAATTCTTATCTCTTGCCATATGCTTATTTGTTGTGAAGTTGGTCTTGAACATCATTCGTATATACCACCGAGAAATTTCTCCATATACTCCTTGTCCATGACAAGTGATTCTAGTAATTGTGGTGGATTTTGTAGATCATCTTCACATTGGCTCTTGCATTAAATTGCCCTATTTATTGCCCTCTTTGCCTCTTGCAAGGATCCTATCTTTCAATCGGTAGTGTTTAGTGTTTTAGATAAAATATGGAGAGTAATGATCCCTTGTGCATGCATTTTATATTCAAATGCAAATATCTAAGATAATGCATTAATCTTGGGGGAGCATTCCTTTTATTTAGAACACTATCCTATCTATCAATATTTGATCCTTTCAATTGGCATTTGATTCTTTATCTTATGTTTTGGTACCTTCAATTGGTATTAATTGGAATTTAATATCTCCGCCATAGATATTTGTTCCAATTGATATTTATTGTGGGAGTCTTGATACCTTTTTGCTTTATCGTACTTTACTTGATTTCGGTCAAGCATTATCCTCTTCTTGGTATCTTTTCTCCTAGTTGGTATTTTTTGTTTTTAATTGGTATCTTATTTTCAATTGGTGTCTTATCGATCATTTGTTGTGTTGATTTGATTCCCTTTGATATCACACTTCATGTGTTGATGTGTTTTGAAATCAATCATTTGTTGATTTGATTTTTCCTCAATCATGTGTTGATTTGGATTTTGATATAATTTGGACAACCTTTTTGTGTCACACCTTGGTGTGCTCTCTTCTTGGTTTACTTTGTGTTTTCGTCCAAATTATGTCTCGTTCGGTTCTAGAAAGCCTTTGCATGCTTGTAGCGCCCCGACCCCAGAACTATACAGTGAAGCTTTGTGCAACCGGTCATGCTACACAATCGAAGGTTACTGGGTTTACCAATCCCAGGCCAAAACCTTTGGCAGGTGTGCTTGGAATGGATCATCGGCACACAACACCTCGATCATGCCATAAGCTCAGACATAGCTATCACTTATAGTTAAGAGATCAAGACTTGTGGAACAACTGGCACATCACAGACTCTACGACACAAAGATTCATATAGCAACTCATATATGAGGAAGATACAAATATTACACACAAAAGGGTCACAGACCATCAATACAACATGCGGAAGCGAAGTAGTTTTGTCTAATACAACAAGATTCAAATATGGCCTAAGAGGCCTACAAGTAAACATAAACCCCAGCCAGCTTGTTCCACGGTCCCAAGCTGCCACCTGGGAACCCCGGACTACTAGTCGACATCCACAAAGAACCCCACTAGCTGCTCGGTGTCTTCCTCCTCTGAAACAAGTAATAAAGGTAGCAAAGAGAGACTGAGTACGACGTACTCGCAAGTTTAGTAGGGCGATATAGGCCCAATGCTGACGAAGGCTCTAAAGCTGTATATGTAGCTAATTTGCATAAAGCTAGTTTTTCCTTTTTAAAAGACATATAGACCCATGGAATTCGTCTACTCAGAATGTTTTCCAAAAAGGGGTAAGAGAGTAACTTCATTTTCGGTTCTCATCGAACCAACTTGTAGCCAAACATCTCTCATCTCCACCAAAGGCACTCCCTCGAATCACCCTCGAGGAAATGAACCTTTTAAACACACATTGAGTTGCAACCTTTAGCTGCCAAATTTTAATTAGGTTGAAGTTCTTTATGATCTCGTAAATCCATTCCCAAGGCGTCCATAACCGCAGACACGGCTTTTCGAAAAGATTTACCCTGCAGTGGTGTACTAATTTACCCACCGGTACTGTCTGGCTCACCTGATTGGCCCTCTTCCGGGGAAGGCCGGCGAGTGGGCGCGGTTAAACCTTTACCTCGCGTGAGACTATCCAAGAGTCATCTGTGGCGACAAGGCAAGTTTACCCAGCCTATTTCAGCCCCTGCCCCCATCGCCACGTCCTAAACACAAATCCTCCGCAACATTTTCTTTTCCACTCACACGCAAATGGAAAATCGAACTAGAGGACCCTTGGATACGCCCGCACAAGTTATTCAGTTAAAGGGGATTACATATGTCCCCACCAATGGCAGCACGCTTAGACCTTGGTTCCGAAGACAGGAACTCGCACCTAGGGGCAAGAGTGAGGCAAAACACCATCCCCGATGGCAACTCACCCAAGCCTTTTAATCAATTTAATTAAGTACCAACATCAACCACCATGTCCGAACATTCCATCATCATTCATCAATATGGAATTTAATCACCGGACGTAAATAGCATTTAACTAAGCATGGCTAAGCATAGCTAAGCATATAAATACAACAATTAAATTCTTGTCTCCGGCCAACACATCAAGCCTAGGGTTCATAGGTAGGGATACATGTGATGGTTTAGGGAATAAACATGCATTCATAGGATGCTCTACCTCTTGATCAAAAGTGACATTTGAATCGCATGCAATATTATGGTGGATAAAATAAGTTTATAAAGCAATAGGATGCTAGAATGCCAAGAAGGTTAGGTTATCTCTTGCCTTGCTGCCGGGGCGTGTAGTACAGCTCGTCGGCGTAGGTAGAGGAACCCTCGACTCCGAAATCTATCGATACCCAGATAATACAAAAGAACAAAATAAATCACACGAACACAAGGTGCAATGCTCAATCACATGATGACATGTCAAATTGATGCAAATATACCATCATATAATTAAATAGCAAAATTAAATGGGGAGCCAAATAATTAGTGCAATTATTTGGAAACAACCCCATATTTAACTTAATGACTACATTATGTATAAATTATTACATTATTAGATAAGTGGCTCAAATATGCATGATCATGATATGATTGGGTAGGTTTGGTTCTTCCGATCGTTTTGGTACCTCATTTGTGATTTTCCGAGTACCGATGATTAAATAGCGAATTAAATAATTAATTGAATTTAATTCTTTCAACCAATTTATGAATAACATCAATAAATATTTGTGATCATGAGGTGATATTACCATGATTTGATAGCATTTGAAGCACTGAGCATTTTAATATTTTATTCATAATTTTTGGTTAAATAATTATCGAATTATGAATTTCCTGAAGTAGGTTTTATTTATACCATTTTAGGAATTCTTAAATAAACAACAAGAATATAATTCTAAAAGACTATTACAATGATTCCATCTTGTAGAGTTTGTTTTTCTGAACAATTTGATATTTGATTTGTCAAATTTGGATCATTATTTGAAAAGATATTAATTGTTTTAGATCATTTTATTTCTTAAAAAGAAAACCCAATTGGCAGACAGGCCGGCCCCACTGCCGGCCAGGCCGTGCCCAAGGCCGGGGGGCGACCCGAAGCAACCGGCCTAGTGGTCGGCCCAGGCCGGGGTGCGAGGCCGGGCAACCACCCGAGGGGTCCGGCCTTTTGGCCGGCCCAGGCCGGGAGCCCAGGCCACGGTGGCGGCCAGTTCAGCGACAGGTTGGCTGCCACGTCGGTGGACACGGCAGCTCGCCAGAGCAGCGACGCGGGCATGCACGGCGGCGACGCTACGGTGGTGGTTCGGACGAACGGAAAGCATCTACGAAATCTACTCGGCGAGGAGACCCTGGTGGCGGTGGCCCGTGACCAAATGGTCACCGGAGGAGCTCCGGCGACGACTCCGCGCGGCGGTGGACGACGGCTCTCGGTGGAGTCTAGATACGGAGGGGGAGGGAGAGGGAGGCTATGTATCGGAGGGGGCCCGACTCACCCTGGGTAAGATGGCGCGGACAGCGACGCGAGCTTGATCGACGGCGGCGACCCAAGGCGGAAGGGAACAGTGGCGCTCTCGCGGTAGAGAGCTCCCCGGCTCGATTCAACTGGCGGGGAGGGTTAGGACAACGTGGAGAAGGCGATGGCGGCATCGGCTTGATCCAGGGCCGCCGGAATCAATGGCCTCCGTGACGACGGCGGCGGCGGCGACAGAAGCGCGGAGACACCTAGGGTTAAGGTTTCCGGGTGCGGGGGGGGGGGGGGGGGGAAGCAAGCAGTGGAGCAGGGGAGAGAGAGGGGGCCGAGTCGTGTCCTTCTTATCTCCAGGGGAGCAGGTGGCACGCGGCATGGTGCGGGGCGGCATGGCGCCAGTGCCGCCCCGACACAATGTGGAAGGAGAGGGAGAGGAGCTGACAGGGGTGGCCCAGTGTCAGAGTTTTAACCTTTTTGGCAAAAAAAATTTCAAGTTCAATTAAAACTAGCAGGGTTTAGCTATTTAAATGAGCCACTTAAGCAATTTTAGAAAATTTTGAAAAATTCATGTGGGCTCCCCATGACATGAGGAAGCTCCACAAAAATTGGTGTTCCAAAATAATTTGTTTAGATTCAGATTTATTTATATTGTTGCAATCTGATCATTTTTGATAATTTACAAAATGCATTTATTTGGAGCATTTAAGTATTTCCAAAAATAATGAAATTATTTATGTAGGCTCCCAATATATTAAAGAAGCTCCCCATAATTTTATTTTGAATTTTTTTGGAAGCTTAACTTGGTTTCAAAAATAGAGTTTGTATTGAACCAATTTGAATTCTCAAATTTATATCTTTGCTTGTCAATAATTGAATTTTGACAATGGGTTATAATAATTAAACTTGGAACTTCCTGAACAATTTGGAAGTTCAAATTAATTTGGTTTCACCAAGTTGAGCAATTGCATTGAGGTTGGAGATTTTTGGGATTTGGATTTGTTTCCTTTTAAGTGCTTTCCAAACTTGCTTTATTTTAAATTAGCAATTTAAAGGGATGCCATGATGCAATGTTTGTAAAACAAAAAGTGAAAATTGGCCCATATTTTAGGGTGCCAAACTGGCGCTGTTACAATGCTCAGGTACTAATTTATTTTATTTTAGCATGCTTATCTTTCTTGATCCAATATATAGGGTATACTCCATCGAATCCTAAATCGGCTAAGATGTGCATGAAATTCAATTTCATATATATATGCACATATTTATGTGGAGTATGTCCTATATATTGTAGTTTATCTTACTACTATGGGACCCAATGAGTTTGGGAACCATTTTGTACTTAATTTTGTTTTGGGTACAATGGAGATGCATTGGATACTTGCCTCATTCATAAGGAAGGTGTTCTCACCGTGTGATTGTCGGAGTCAAGCTTTGATGTCAAACCAACTCTGATCATCTTCATCACCAATGTCATCTCGGTAACAAGTATCCATCTCATGCATACTTTTCTAGTATTCAACCTTGTGTAGGTTGCCTCTTGGCATGAAATCCTTTATGTGCAATTGGTGTGGTTTTGGCTTATTTCCTTCACTTAATATATCTTTGTGATATGTGTGATGAATTTGCAAAAACCTTTTTCTTCAATTGATATTATTCCTTTGTGATACTTGTTGCCTATTTCAAAGCATCTCCACTATCTCTTGTTCCCTTAGCGATATGTGTGATGTATTTGATATATTTGAAGTTCATTTATATACAATGAGATAAATTTGAGCTATGTGCTATGCTTTCAAGCAACAATCTCGGTTGTATATTTATGACTTCCTTTTGGATACCTTGTTCTCTGTTTCCCGAGCCATTTCGTATGTATATGTTTCTTTGCAGATGTATATCTTCATGGTTTGTCTAATTAGAAACCTATACATATGAGAGAGGTCACCTTTTAGATGGTATCCTATTTCTTTTTGAGCCACCTTGTGTTTCTTCTATAATTCTTTGGTGGCTCCAAATTTGTCTTATGAGCGCTTGTCTTATTGTTTATTGGTATCTTTGCACACTCATGTTTTGTAACAGCCCCAGTTTGGCACCCTAAAATATGAGTAAAATTTTCACCTTTTGCATCTCATCTTGCATCATGGCATCCCTATCTTAATTTTTGCTTAACATAAAATAACGGTGAAGCAACAAATCTTAAACCAAGGATGGTGATGTGAATGGCTAAACAAAAATTCAATTTGAACTTACATATTTGTCCAGGAAGTCCGAAAGGTAATTTATAAATATTTTGCAAGGGAATTTTTAATGCAAATGGAAATTATAAATTGGGAGCATCCAAATTGAAGCAAATCACTTTGAATTTCCAAATCAACATAAAATGTCCCAAAAATTCAAAATAAAATATGGTCAGCTTCCTTATGTTCTGCTGAACCTCCCTGAATTTTCTCACAATTTTTGGGAGTGTTTTGATGCCTCAATTAAATAGAAAAATGTTGCTGTTTTCAATTAAAAATAAAACCAGAAAAGGAAAAGGGCAGCCAGGGGTTTTCTGCAAATGTGCCATCGTCTTCTCCTGTAGCGGCGCCATGGCTGTAGCGACCGAGCACTGCTCCGCCGTCCCCACGCAACCTCTCGTTCCCTTGCGCCCGTGGTGGATAAGAAGCACGCCGAGGCAACCCTCTCTCTCTCCCCTCCTTTTCCACCACTGCAGAACCCTAACCGTAACGACGCCATGGCCATGACCTAACCGAAACGCCGCCGCTTGCCACCGGCGACAGAGACCTCCAAGAGCAAATCGAGCCGGGGCAAAAGCTCCGCCTCGTCTCCCTCTTCCTCCTCCTCCAGGCAATCGTGCCGGGGCGCCTCCAATCGCGCGCTCGGCTTCGTCTTATTCCCCTCCGTCCGTCGGCCTCCGAGCTTGATTACCATCGACTCCGACCTCCTCTGCCACCGACGAGCACCCGCACGCGTCTAGGGTGAGCACGTCGTTCTCCTAGACCTCTCCGTCTTCCTCCTCCCTCCCTAGATCGCTAGATGCGCGTAGGCCGTCGTCGGCCGTCTGCCGTCCGTCGTCGCCGTGGTCACTCCGGTGACCTAGGTCTAGCAGCGCCGCCCTTTTCTGGTTCGCCGTAGATAGGCGCGTCGAACGCGCATGGTCGCTAGTCTCCGAACGCCGTGCATCGCCGTCTCCGTCCACGCCGCCGCCGTCGGTCACCGCCACCGCGCGCCGGTCGTGACGCCCTCCCTGCGGGTCAAACCTGCCAGTGGCCCTTTCGGCCGACGTGGACGCCCACGTGGCTCGGCCCCGCCAGTCAGCCACCGTGGCTAACCACGGTTCGGTGCAAAACGTCATGATAGTTTTTCTGGATTTATCTAAATGGACAGAATTTGTTTAAAATTTGTAAATTCCATAACTTTTGAACCATAAGTCAGAAAATTGCAAATAATATGTCAAATTGCTCAGAAAAATAATATCTATCTGTTAGCACCATTTCCATGACCAACAAAGATTATTAATTTGCCTTTAATTAATAAATACTAAAATGGCAGATTATAATCATTATTTGGAAAATGCATAACTTGAAGAATATTCATCCAAAATTTATGAATGAGCTCTCAAAATGTTCAGTGAACAATGAACTGGACATTTTGGATAATTGCTTAATTTACTAAGTTAAATATGGAGTTTTAATCCGTTAATTGCAATATTCATTTTGGGGGTTCCATTTAACTTGTGTGACATGCCCAATACTATTTCAGTGCATAATTTGACCATCTCATCATGATTGTGCATTGCACCTTTTATTTCGTGTTATTTATTTCGTTTCCTGTTATTGTTTGTGTTTCGTTAGATTCAGGAGTCGAGGTTCCACCACAATACCTCGACGATCAACACGACCAGTACTATCAGCAAGGCAAGAGCTAACCTAACCTTCTGTGCATATCTCATCCTATTAGTACAAGTATTTTTCTCCATCATAATATTGCATTCGATTCTAGAAACAACTTTTGGTCAGTGTATAGAGTATCCTATAACTTGCATGCTCCCTGAACCATTATCTGTTTTCCCTCCTATTAACCATAGGTTGATGTGTTGGCCTGAGATAATTCATATCTGTTGTATGTTATGCTTAGATATGCTTAGCCATGTGTAGTCGAATGCTTAAGTTGTCCGTTGATTATTTCCATACTTCTGAAGTTGATGGAATGTTCGGACAGTGGTGGAAATTTGTGTTAATAAATAATTGTTAAGGCTTGGATGAGTTGCCAACAAGGTTGCTGGTGTTTTGTCTCATTCCAGCCGCCTAGGTGCGAGTTCTTTACCTCTTGAACCAAGACTAGCGTGCTACCATCGGTGGGGGTATGGGCCCCTTACTAAATAAATAACTTGTACGGGCGTATCCAAGGGTCCTCTAGTTTGCGCTTTCCATTTGCGAGTGTGTGGCCGGTGATGATGATGACGATGATGATGATGTGATGAGGATGGTGGTGATAGGAGTGGCGATGGGGCAGGGTGTTGAAATAGGCACTGAACTTGTCCTGTCGTCACGATGACCCTTGGATAGCCTCATGCGAGGTAAAGGTTTAACCGCGCCCGCCTTGCCGACTTTCCCAGGAAGAGCTAAATGATCAGGCAAGGGTTCGGATGGTACCAATGGATAAAAACAGTACACCCCTGCAGGGTTTAATCTTTTCGAAAAGCCGTGTCCACGGTTATGGACAACTTGGGAATGGACGATAAGATCATAGAAAACCTGAACTCAATTAAAATTTGGCAGCTAGAGGCTGCACTTTGACAACTAGTGTTTAAAAGGTTCATTTCCTCGAGGGTGATTCGAGGGAGTGCCTTGGTGGATATGAGTGGTGAATTCTGGTTACTGCTGGTTCAAGGTGAACCGAAGAAAGAAAGTTTTACTATCTTATCCCCTTTGAGAAAAACCTTCTGAGTAGTCGGTGCCATGAGTCCTAGTGTTAACCGAAAGGAAAACTAGCTTTCTGCAAAACCAACTACTATACAGCTTTGAAGCCAAACAGCATCGGGCCTATATCGCCCCACTAATTCTTGCGAGTACGTCGTACTCAGCCTTGCTTTGTTGATTATTATTTGTTTCAGAGGAGGACGTGACCGAACTGGAAGGTGGGTTCTTTATTAACATCGACGAGTAGTCTGGAAGCTTGGGACGTCTCGGAACAGGCTGGCTGGGATATGTTATTTGTAGGCCTCTTAGGCCATAATTTGGATCTTGTTGTTAGACAACTATATTTGCTTCCGCATGATGTAATGATGGGTCTGTGACCTCTGATTGTGATATTTGCTATCTTCTCATATATGAGTTGAACTATGATCTCTTGTGTCGTAGAGTCTGTGATGTGCCAGTTGTTCCGTAGTCTTGATCTCTTTATTATGCATGATAGCTATGTCTGAGCTTATGGCATGATCGAAGTGTTGCGTGCCGATGATCCATTCCGAGCACGCCTGCCAAAGGTTTTGGCCTGGGATTGGTAAACCCAGTAACCTTCGATTGTGTAGCATGACCGGTTGCACAAAGCTTCATTGCATAGTTCTGGGGTCGGGGCGCTACATTTTTTGTTGAGGATCTTTTATCTCATGCTTACCATGGTGAGCATGTTGAATTTTATTGGCTCAATTATCTCACTAGCTTTTGGCATTTTCAATTGGTTTTAGTTTCCAATTGGTATCCCTAAACTTGTGAACATATTTCTTTAAAAGATCTTTTTATTTCGGTTGGGCCTATCTTATGATAAATTTTTGAAAATTGGTATCTCCTTATGGCTCAACCACATCTTTGGTGCAAGTGCTATGATTTGCTTTTGCATTATGCACTCTTGCACTTGTTGAGTGTTCTTGATGATTTTGGGGGAGCGAGGATGCCTTATTTGTGCACTCCTCATTTGTGCATGAACATTGGGGAGCTTCTCCAGTTTTATTTAGAACTCTCGCTTTGGATCTTCTCGATTGCTTTTCTCCTTTGTGGAGATGTTTAAAATGAGCTCATTTCTTTTGCAATCTTTTGATCCTCAATATAGTTTGATTTCCTCTATTTTTTCGTTAAAAGGGATTATCATCACCTTTATGGAGGAATTCATATTATATTGGCTCTCTAAATTTTTCTTCCCATTTTGGCAATCGATGCCAATGGGGGAGAAGTTTAGAGGGTTTAAGGGAATTTTGGTTTTTGCTTTTGTTGCATTTTCCACACATGCGCTTGCATCCTTGCTCGTTTGTCTTGCAAGGATGCTTTATTCATTATATAAACCCTCTTAATAAGGGATTGTCATCAATTACCAAAATGGGGGAGATTGAAAGTGCATGGTTGCCCCATGCATGGTTTTGGTAATTAATGACAATCTCTATGGACTAATGTTTGCATTGAACTATATTTGTAGGTGTGTCCATTTGCATTGCTTGATCTCCATATGTTGGAATCAAGGCTAAGGGAAGAAAAAGAAGAAGAGTTTGTGTTGATCAAGGCTAAGTGCGGGTTGATCAACACTCATGTCCAAGTGAAGATATGCTGAAGAATGCTTCTCCCATATTGTTGTATGGGGGAGCAACATGTCAATCTTCACCAAGCGAAGCGCAATCAAGAAAGGTGGTGCGTCTTGAGGAGATGAAGATCGTCTTCTTCGACCTCAAGTGGATTAATGCGCAAGGCAAAGGTATGATCTTGATAGGGTTTTCTATTTTACTGGTCTCATGATGTTAGTTGAGAGACCGGGTTATAGGATAGATAACCGTACTATCAAGAGGGGCTCTCGACCGAATATCGTGATCGTATCATCGTAGAGAGCACAAACCTTTGCATCCACGCAATCATCTTTATTGGTTCTTATTTGTCTCTTATCGTGGTGTGGTCTTGGTGCTTGTCGTGCTTGTCATGACAAGGCTAAGGTCACCGAAAACGGTTTTCATATGCGTTCCCTATTGCGTTTTCGGTATTGGAGATTTTGCCGGGTCATCCGTGCGGAAGATTTACCTCTTCCATTTCTTTGCAAAATCTCCATTGCTTGTTTGCCTTTTTCAAAGGTTGATTTTGTTGTCCCCTTTCCAACAAAATTGGTTTTACTTCATTCGGACTTAAATTGCAAAAGCTATAGAATTTCCGGTTTGCGAAAATGAGTTTTTAACTTTCCCCATTTGGTTTTATAATATTTTCTTGGACTATGATGTTTCTCTGCATAATCTTGTTGTGCTCGTTGTGACGATTCCAGCGAGTCCAAGATTATCGAAAACGGAGTTCGTGGGTGAAAGTTATTGCATTTCCGATTTGCAAATGGGAGCTTTTACCTTTTCCCATTTATTTTTATAATATATTCTTGGACTATGATGTTTCTCTGCATATTATTGTTGTGCTCATTGTGACGAGTCCAACGAGTCCAAGATTATCGAAAACGGAGTTGGTATGCGAAAGTTATTGTGTTTTCGGTTCGATCGAATTTTCAAAACAGAAACTTATTTAGAAAACAAAGAAAAAAAAGGGGGGGCCAGGCCGGCCGGCCGGGCCGGCCTCAGGCCGGTGCGAGGCCGGCAGGCTCGGGCAGTGCCCCGGCCCACCCGCACGCTGCCTTGCCAGCCCAGGCCGGGGGCAGGCCGGTGGCCTCGGGCTCCCTGCCGGCCCAGCTCACGCAGCTCAGCCGGCCCAGGCCGGGGGAGGCAGGCCGGGCTCCCTGCACCATTTTCTTTGCTGGTTTCGCTCGCCAGATTCTTTCCCGGCCAGGCCGGTGTGCTGGCCGGCCCCAGGCCGGGTTTCCTGCTGCTGCGTTTTTTTCCTCTTTTTGCCCCCAACGGCTCTATTTTTGGGGGCACTATAAAAAGGTCTTCTTCCCCAAATTTCGAGCTGAGCTCATTTTCTCTCTCCCCACCATTGTTGCAAATCCTTAGAGCTCGATTGCTCTACTTCTCTCTGATGATTCTTGCCCAAATTTAGGGAAACAAGAGAGGAGATCTAGATCCACTACTCCACCAAACAAAATCTCCTCTAAGTGAGGGGAACTCGTTGGATCTAGATTTTGGAGTTCTTGGTGTTTCTCCTCCATTCTTCCTCCTTAATCCCTCCATAGCATTAGTTGCTTTGGTTGAATTTTGGGGTGAAGGATTTGACCACTTGGTGTGATCTTTCCCTTTTGCATTAGGTGCATCGGGTTGTGCTCCCCATGGTGATTCGTGGGATTGAAGGTTGGGAGCTTGTTACTCTTGGGTCATTGGACCCTAGACGGTGTTGTGGTGATTCTTGGGAGCCTCCAATTCGGTTGTGGATGCGTGCCCCAAGCTTAGTGGTGTAAAGGCTCTGGATTCCGCCTAGAAGGATTCCGATAGTGGAAGGTGAACCAATCCCTTGGGTGCAGTTCATCGGAGAATAGGGTGAGGCCTTTGTGGCATCTTGAGTAGGCCTCTTGTGGCGAGCTCACACCCCTCCAACGAGACGTACTCCCTTAACAAGGAGGAACTCGGGAATACATCCTTGTCTCCGCGTGCCTCGGTTATCTCTATACTCGAGCTTTTACTTATGCAATTTACTTTGTGATAGCCATCGTGCTTGAAGTTTATATCTTGTTATCACCTTGTTGCTTGCCTTGTTTAGCATAGGTTGTTGGTGCACATAGGTGAGCCTAGTAATTAGGTTGTTGGCTTGTTAATTTAAACACATAGTTTTATTCCGCAATTATCAAGCCTTTAAATAGAAAAAGTTTTAATCGCCTATTCACCCCCCTCTAGGCGACATCCGGGACATCGTTTGTTCTTTCAACACACCCACCGTCCATGTCCCCGCACTGCGCCTTCGTCTTCTTGGCGCCCAAGTCTTCTAGGAGCTTCCAGTAGGAGCTGGCAAGCTTACCCTCTTCGTCGTACGGAGGGGGAAACCTGGGAGCGAGCCTGGCCTCCTGCCGGGCGTTCGGGCTCTCGGGTCCCCCGCGTTGTTCGCCGGGTTGGAGGTGACCCCGGAAGGTCACCTGGTCCTTTAGCCGTGGTTGTCGATGTCGCGCTTGTCAGGTACCTGCGGGGCAGATGGGGTGGCCCACCTGCCGGTCTTGACTCCTTGCCTTGTCCATCTTCTTGGTGGACCCACAGGTGGTGGACCCACTTTGGCCGCACTAGGGGAACCTCATGTTCCACTATTACGACAACTTCCCTTGAAGACTGTTCTGATACCCTACACTCGTAGGTTATCAGCCATCGTCGTCCTCCTGGACGTCCTCCTCCTTGTCGTCCTCATCCTGGCCGACGTCCTGAAAAGAGAAGAGACCACGAATAATAATATTCACGGCGTCCTAAATGACACATCACATTAAGCCAACAAACACACAGTTGACATAATTAAATAAATAATTCAAATTGCCGACAACATCAATAAATGCACACTTCAAATTGCCGACGACATCAATAAATGCACAATTCAAATTACCGGCGTGATCAATAAATGTATAATTCACATTGAGTACACACATGCATGACAAGTTTGGAAACATACCTCGGCTGCTTCCATTCCACCGAGCACGCTGGTGGCGTCTCGACGCCTCATCATCACCAAACAGTTGCTGCCGAGCCGGTGTCACGGGTGAGGCGCCTCCTGATTGATGCAGTGTGAGTGAGTCGCTGAACTGGGCATCCTGGTTGAGGTCGATCCCCGGGACTTCATTGACGTCATCGGGCAAACTAGAGAAGCGTGAAGGCTGCAACGGCCGTGCGGGTGTCTCGTTGAAGTAGTTCGGGGAAGACGGCGAGAAACACCATGGACGGTGCGCCGACGAGCTCCTTTGGCTCAGATCGCCTAGATATTGGCTACGGAGAGAAGGCCTTGCTCGACCATTTTTCCCTTCGCGCGTCGTCTCGCCTGTCAGCTCGTGAGATGGACTGAGCCGAGCACAAGGTCTGTGGGTCCATCAGCAGCTCCACTTGCTCCGGCTTCATCACCTGGGTCTTCACCACCCCCCGATGCCTTGGTGGATCTTTTAGTTTTGAAGTGTCCCCCCGGGGCCATCGGAGGCGGTGAGAGGTGGGAGGTGGCGGTTGCGATGAGGAAGGTGAGGTTTGTGGCAGCGGCGGCGACAAAGAAGGAGAACTTAAGGGGTTTGTGTGAATGGAGGGAACAAGTTTGAGAGGTTTTGGCGGCCGACGTGGCAATGTAGGGGAGGTGGGGAATTTGGCATCCACGCAATAATAGGCGGGCCATACCTGCCGGAGGCGCGGTGCGGACACTGTCCGGGAGCCGGCCCCCAAAGTTGGAGGCGCTCGGCGGTTCTAGACAGTAATTGGGTCGGACAAGAGCTTTCGAGGTCCCCAATGTGGCTGACTTTTGTGTCCGGCACCCCAGTGTGGCTTTAGGGCTCCTTTAAAGGCCCTCCGGTGGAGATGCTCTGAAGGCGTTTATGACGGACTCTAGGATAGAATTTCTGGCTGTTACCTACAATTCCGGTTACAGATTGGGACATTGGCTTGCGTCGACGCCATAAGTAGCGTCGGGTGCCCGAGAGAGTGCACGGGTTTTTCGGGAGGCGGGCACTATCGGGGAGATGATCCCTAGATACCCTAAAGATGCTCACCCTTCAGACTGCTCAAGCCGGCCAAGTCAAGCCGGCTGCATCTGTCCGGCGTGGATGAAGCCGGACCTACCAACCGACCGGTCCATACCAGTGGGCCAGCATCACGTAACCATCACCTGTGAACAGTACCACCGGTCGGGCGTTTCCTGTACAGCATCATGATGTTCCAGCTCCAGCCGGACTGTAAAGTAGATGATGTCATAGGGACAATCATGTAACTTCCTTGTAAACCAAAACCCTAGCCCGTGGCCTATATAAGGCGGGCTAGAGCCCCCTGCGAGGAGTAGGTCGATACGTACACTCATTCCCATGACGATCATCATCGTCAACCTCCAGCCGGCTAAACTTCCCAGCCGGCCACCACCCGAAACAGCTCCAGGAGCACCATTGTAGCCCGAATTCTGATCTAGCAATAAGAAACCAGAATAGCAGGATGTAGGGGTGTTACCTCCACAAGAGGGCCCTGAACCTGGGTATATCGCGTGTGTTTGCGTGCTTGTTACCCAATCCCGCGCGAACACCATCGTTGACTTGCTCCACAATCTTCCCCATCTCTGATGGGTATGCCGTGCTATCCACCACGACATTTGGCGCCCACCGTGGGGCTAGCGACGAGCGGAGTCATGTTCTGCGTGGGATCCTGTTCCGTTGATGACCGGGCACGTTGTCTCCGGCCTCGTGCTCTCCATCGGCTCCATCGGCTGCATCATCGACAACACCAGGAGCTTCGCCGATGTGGGCTTCACCAGCGGAGGCGTCATCATCACCTTCGGTGACTTCCCCGTCTACGTCGCCGTCGCTGCGAAGGAGTACCCAGAGGAGGTTCTCACATGTTTGGCTCCATCGGCCTTCGACGCCGGCACGCGCGACTGCGAGTCCTCCTTCGATCACCTCGATTCCGGCAGCATGGACTGCGACGGTACCAAGCTCATCTACGCTGAGGTGCACATGGTCGAGTACGCGGCTGCAGGAGGCGCCATTGGCAAAACCGTCCGCGAGGCTGGCGAGCCTTCTCAACTCCAATGCAATCTTGAGGCGGATTTCGAGCTGCTGAGCACTCCCATCGCGCCAGGTGCGGATCCATCCAAGGAGGCAGCCGAGCTCGAGAAGATGCGCCAACAGATGTATGACAAGGCACTTCACCTCGCCTCGACGCAGGGCCAACTCAATGCCACGATGCGCGAGTACAACACCGTCCATGGCTTCGAGCCAGCAAGAGGCAACACGGACAAGCTGAACGAGATCAGGCGCAAAGGAGGAGACCTCGGCGAAACCCTGAACCATGCCGGACAGCCGCACGAGAATTCCGACATCGTCCAACCGGAATACAGCTGCCCGGCTCAAAGCATGAAGGCCGCGGAGGCGGCGGCTGCCGAACTTCCCCATCTTCAAGGTGAAGAGTTGCGTCAACAAATGCGTCGGGTTCAAGAGCTCATCGCCACGGCCAACCGGCAGCAGCGTGAAACCGAGCCGGCCACAAGCAAGGACCTGACGCTTTACGCTCCACTTCCTGGCTACGACGCAGCCGGCAAGTCAAAGCAAGGCTATGAGGCATCGTCAACAAGCCGTGGCAGCCAAAGGACAAGCAGCCACGAGCTCATCGTGAGAGGAGTGCAAGTTCACACCCACGAGACCACGGTCGTGATCTGGCTGGACGACCTGAAGACGACAACGACAACAACCCGCGAGCTGGACGCATCGTCAAGGAGCGAATCGGCCATAGGGTCACCATCGACCAACGCCTGGGACCACTCGGACCGAAAACCAGCAACGACGCTCGTCAACGCATCCAGTCGCTCAAGGCTTCAAGCGTCATCGAGGAAGAAGATGTTGCCGCGCATCGCTCTTTCGGACCATGCATCCGGACAGAGCAATTCCCGAAGGGATTCACGCTCCCAAGGGACATGCCCAAGTACAACAGCACCGCCAAGCCGGAGGACTGGCTGGGCGGCAACAAGCGGGTGGCCGTATGGTACGTGCCGCTCATGCTCCAGGGATCAGCTCGGACCTGGCTGAACAGCCTCCCGGCTGAAAGCGTCAACAGCTGGCTGGACTTTGAGGAAGTGTTCAACCGCAACTTCACCGACACCTACCTGCGCCCAGGCAACGCGCAGCTGCTCGCGATGTGCAGGCAAAAGGATGACGAGTCGGACCGTGCCTATCTCACCCGATGGACCAGTGCACAATTCCTACGAGGGAATCCCAGAATTCCAAGCCGTCCAGTACTTCATCCAAGGCTGCCGTGATCAGACTCTACTCCGGCACAAACTCCTAAGGAAAAATCCAAAGACCATGGCGCACCTCATGGCAATCGCCGACGAGTACGCCACAGCCAATGTGGGCATGACCAATTCGATCTGACTCGACGAAGGCGCAAAAATCATCGCGAGCGAGCCGGCTACACGCAGAAGCTGGACGGAAGCGCAAGAAGGAAAATCAAGCCGGCGTGACTCCGACACGTCTAGCAAGCGCAAGTCTACTGATGACCGTGTCAAGTCCAAGGTCGTCACCACCACAGAGGGAAGGCCGGCAGGCGGCTTCGATAACCGCCGCATGAGGACAAGCAGCGACATGCGCTGGACAAGGGCGAAGAACAACTACGAGTCTCTACTCGACCGGCCATGCCGGAACCATGGTGACCGGCCGGCTAACCACACTGTTAGACAGTGCAACCTCGGCCGTCCAAGGCCACCACCGTACGAACGGCGAAATCTACCTCCTCCTCCAGACGAAGCCGGACGAGACGATCGGAGGGGCGACGACAGGCGGCGCGAAGACAGGAACTGCGTTGACCGCCAACGCAAGGACCAGAGAAGGGAACTCCTCCCATCTCCACCGCCAAGGGGCCGCGATGAGTACCGGAATCCGGACGCCGCATACATCGTGTTCGTCAGCGAGCGCGATGACAAGCGAAGCCGGCGAGAGCGATTCAGGGAAGTGAATGCTGTGGTTCCCCCCGTCCCCCAGTATCTCAACTGGTCGGAAGAGGCGATCACATGGGACTGCAGTGACCACCCGGAGCTGATGCCCAACCCAGGCGGCTATGCTCTAGTTCTGGAGCCCATGCTCATCTCCCCCAAGCGCGCATGCACCTTCTCATGCGTCCTCATCGACGGAGGCAACAACATCAACATACTCTACCGCGACACGCTGGAGAAGCTGGGCGTCTCCGAGTCCAGCCTGATGCCAAGCTAGACGGTCTTCCACGGCATCGTACCAGGACGTGCCGGCTCCTCCATGGGGCTCATCCGGCTTGACGTCCTATTCGGCACCAATGACAACCATCGCCGCGAGACTGTCTCCTTCGAGGTGGTTGACCACACTAGTGCCTACCACGCCATATTGGGACGGCCGGCGCTCGCCAAGTTCATGGCGGTACCTCACTACGCCTACCTCAAGATGTAGCTACCAGGTCCACGCGGGATCATCACCATCTCCGGGGATTACAAACGCTCCATCGCCTATGCCACGGACAACGCGAAGGTGGCCGAAACCATGGTCTGCAACGAGGAGAAGCGGCAGTTCAAGCGCAAGGCCAGCGAAGAGAAGCTGGAGATACCGGAGTCGGCCAAGCCGGATAGCGAATCAAATTTCCAGGCGGCACGAGACACTAAAAAGATCTACTTTGACAAAAACGACAAGTCCAAGTTCGTCACTGTGGGGGCGAATCTGGACCCCAAATAGAAAGCGAGCTCGTCGAATTCCTCTGTGAGAACCGGGACATCTTCGCGTGGTCCCCCAAGGACATGTCTGGTGTACCGAGGGAATTCGTCGAGCACTCTCTACATGTCCAGCCAGACGCGAAGCCGGTCAAAAAATCCTTACGCCGTTTCGCAGAAGAAAGAAGGAAGATAATAGGAGAAGAGATAGCCAGGCTGCTTGCAGCCGGTTTCATCATGGAGGACAACATCCGGAATGGTTAGCTAACCCAGTCCTAGTGCTCAAGAAAAACAAGAAGTGGAGGATGTGTATCGATTACACCAATCTCAACAAGGTCTGCCCCAAGGACCCGTTCGCCTTGCCGCGCATCGATCAAGTGATCGACTCCACGGCCGGCTGCGACCTCCTCTCCCTCCTCGACGCCTACTCCAGCTACCATCAAATACCGCTGAACCCGGATGATCAACTCAGGACATCCTTCATCACCCCCTACGGACCGTTCTGCTACACCACCATGCCGTTCGGCTTGAAGAATGCGGGGGCAACGTACCAGCAATGCTTGCAGAAATGCCTGCATGACCAAATCGGTCGTAGCACGCACGCATATGTCGATGACATCGTCATCAAAACCAAGGAGAAGCGCACCCTGCTCGATGACCTCAAGGAGACTTTCGACAACCTACGACGGTTCCAAATGAAGCTCAATCCGGAGAAATGCGTGTTCGGCGTGCCGGACGGACAGCTGCTCGGCTTCCTTGTATCATCGCAAGGAATCGAAGCCAACTCGGAGAAGATCGCCGCCATCAACAACATGGGATGACCAAGGAGCGTCAGGGACATCCTGAAGTTCACCGGCTGTCTAGCCTCCCTCAGCCGCTTCATCAGCCGGCTGGGAGAAAAAGCTCTTCCGCTGTATCACCTGTTGAAGAAAACGGACAAGTTCGTCTGGAGCGAGGCGGCCGACGCCGCCTTCATCGAGCTCAAGCGCGCACTCGTCACCACCCCCATTCTAGCGCCTCCAACCCCGAAGGAGCCCATGCTCCTGTACATTGCCGCCTCGAACCGAGTCGTCAGTGTCGTCTTGGTGGTAGAACGAGAAGAAGCCGGCAAGCAGCAGCTGGTGCAGCGGCCTCTCTATTACCTTAGCGAAGTGCTCTCACAATCAAAGCAAAACTATCCTCACTACCATAAGCTCGCATACGGCGTATACATGGCGGCTAAAAAACTGAAGCACTACTTCCAAGAGCACCCGATCAAGGTGATAAGCGAGGCTCCAGTTGCCGAAATCATATGCAACAAAGACGCAACCGGCAGGGTCGCAAAATGGGCGATCAACCTAACGGCGCACGGAGTTGACTACGACAAGAGAACGGCGATCAAGTCACAAGTGCTCGCCGATTTCCTCGTCGACTGGACGGAGACGGAGCATATACCGCCACCTCTCGATTCTGACCAACATTGGCTCATGCACTTCGATGGATCCAAAAGATAATGGGGACTCGGAGCCGGAGTCGTCCTCACCTCTCCCAAAGGATGCCGACTCAAGTACGTGCTACAAATCCACTTCACGGCGTCCAACAATGTAGCTGAATATGAAGCACTCACGCACGGCGTCAAGCTCGCAAAGGCTATGAACATCAAGCGGATCCTTTGCTACGGGGATTCCGACCTGGTGGTCCAGCAAACCACCGGACATTGGGACGCCAAGGACCCCAACATGGCCACCTACCGCTTCTACGTCCGGCAACTCGCGGGATGCTTCGACGAATGCGAGTTCCACCACGTTCATCGCTCCAACAACGAGGCGGCTGACACATTGGCGAACATCGGCTCCCTCCGGCAAGAAATTCCACCCGGCATCGCCCTCGAAAAGCTGTGCAAGCCGTCCATCACACCATGCCCTGGCTCTGACTCCATCACGAGCTGGCTGCACACAAGCCGGAAGCCGTCGAGGTCCTCGTCATCGAAGAAGCTCCGCCATGGACACAACCCTTCCTAGCCTACCTCGCCAACGACGAACTCCCGGTGGACGAGCTCACCGCCAGGCAAATCAAGCGTCGAGCAAGCGCCTACACCATCATCAACAATGAATTGTACAAGCGCGGCGTTTCAGGCATCTTCTAGCGTTGCGTAAGCCAAGAAGAAGGAATCAAAATCCTCAAAGAAATTCACCAAGGCAAATGCGGCCACCACGCATCATCAAGGGCAATCGTCGCCAAGGCGTTCAGGCATGGTTTCTACTGCCCGACTGTCGGGCGAATAACCCCGTGGTATACCAAAGTCCACGACTCGACAAAAGAACAAGAGAAGCAAACCACAAAGATCAAGCGGACGGTCGGCGGAATGCTGGCTGCCTTGAGTCTGCATGCTGTCCCAGTCCGGCTGAAGTTTGCAGGCTGCCCCAGTCCGACTGCAGGCTGCTTCAGTCCGGCTGCAGGCTGCCCCTGTCCGGCTGCAGGCTGCCCCTGTCCGGCTGCAGGCTGCAGGCTGCCCCCGTCCGGCTGCAGGCTGCAGGCTGCCCCAGTCCGGCTGCTCCAATCTGGCTGCTCCAGTCCGACTGCGCCTGCCTGGCCACAGCAAGCTGGCATCCCATGTGCGTGAGTAGTACTAGCTGGGCCCCGTGGGCAACCCCTTTGTCCCCTGGGCATCCCCTTTATAAGGTGCACCAGGGGCCCTTGAAAAAGGACCTTTTGGAGGAAACCCTAGATAGATATTTGGGAGAGGGAAGCTCTTCTCATCCTCACCGACCCCTTCTTCCTCCTCTAGCTAGAGAGAGAAACACAGCTCAAGGAGCAACCATGTAGCCCGAGATTTATGCCATGATATACATCAGACATGCAGGACGTAGGGGTGTTACCTCCATAAGAAGGCCCCGAACCTGGGTACATCGCATGTGTTTGTTGTGCTTGTTACCCAATCCCGCCGGAACGCCATCGCCGCCTTGCTCCACAATCTTCCCCATCTCTGATGGGTATGCCGTGCTATCCACCACGACATTTGGCGCCCACCGTGGGGCTAGCGGCGAGCGGATTCCGTTCTCGGTGGGCCTCTTCGTCGACATCTTCGTCGCCGCCTCGGCGCCAACCATCTCTTCCGGAGAAGATCCGGCCACCAGCCATGGCGTTGCGCTCGACCTAGGGATCTGGATCAACATCGACGCCACCACTCGCCACCAACGTGTGAAGCAGCGGCAGATCGACACCTCCAGCGCCAAGCTCTCCCCGTGTCGGAGCTCTCCCGCTCAAGTTCTTCCACATCGTCTTCGATGCCCGCATCTCCCTGCGTCCGCCTCTGCGCTCCGCGCGCGCCCGCACGTCGTCACCGCGAACCTGCACCCGAGCTCCTCCGCGTCAACCTCGCTGCTTAGCGTCTACACCACCAGCGCGCCCCCGCGGGAGCGTCTCCGCGTTGCGCTACTACCCCTCTTCGGCGCGCTATGCATCCCCGTCCGCGCTCCTCCGCCTCGGGACGACGCCCGCGTCCAAGCTCTTGCGCCCCGCTGGCCTGCTACACCTCCGCACACGGCCTCCTCTGTGCGTCCGGCGCCTCCAGCATCGTCCGGCTTCGCCTCTGTCCGCGCGCGCCGCTTGCGCCCGCGCTCACCCCGGCTCCGACCGCTCCCGATGGTAGGCCGCCGGCTCCGCCCCGGCTTCGTCCGCTCTCGCCCGGCTCATGCGCCGGTCGCTCCTCCTCGCGCAAGCTCCTCACCACCAGAGGCTGTGCCGTTTGCCTGCGTCCACACCGACCATCGTCCGCTCCGGCCGCGTCCGGCTTCGCTCCGACTACCTCCCACACCATTCGCGACCTTCGTCGACGCACGCCTCTGCCCGCGCCCACGCTGCTCCGGCTGCCACCTCCCGTGCACGCCCACGTCGCATCCGGCCCCTTCGTCATCGGTTGCGTCCGTGATGGTGGATATTGATAAGTTGGGTGGTGCCCCAAGCGAAGGCAGAATTGTATCTAGTAGCAGTTTCCCCTCAATTAAAGAACCGATGTTTATCGAACCTGTAGGACTTTGAAATCAACAACGAGGTGAATGTTGAAGATCTCTGGCGCTTAACCTTCAACAGACGTGGACCTGCACACACTCAACCAAAATACTTTGCCCCCAACGGCGGAGAGGTTGTCAATCTCTCCGGTCTCGCAGAACACAAAACGGTTAATTGTATGATGAAATAGATAAAATATGAAAAGTGACCAGAGGAGTAATGATGATTAAAAACAAGTAAATGAGGTTGAAAACAATGTAAAAAGATGGACCGGGGGCCATGGGTTCACTAGTGGAGTTTCTCAAGTAAATAAAATATGCATGTGATGGGTGAACGAATTACAGCTAGGCAATTGACAAGATCATGACACAAACCCAATTTAGCTATGACAAAAAGGACATGATAATATTTATGGAGGCATCACGAGAAGGAACAAAGACCGTTGAGTCCAACTGCGTCTTTGTCTAAATAGTCCACCGTGGGATCGCTATCCAGCCTGTCACCCAACGGTATTAAGTTGCAAGCAATAGGCAATTGCATTAAGTAAAGTGCATGAAGTAAGCAATACTAATATCAAAATAGACATTAACACCGCTGTTTTACCCTTAGTAGCAACATCACACCCTCGCCCTTAGACGCTTCTGTCACTCGTGCCCAGGAACAAAAGGGGGCATGAACCCACTATCTAGCATAAATACCCTCTCTTGGAGATACACACAATCACTTGGCCAAAGTAACTACGCATATCGGAGAGCATGCAAGAACAAAAATAACTCATATAAGAATCATGCACAATCTGAACATAACTTCATAATCCATCGGATCCCAGCAAACACATCACATAGCATTACAATAATCGATCTTGATCATGTTAGGAAGCTCACAAGATCATAAGACATGAAGCACAAGAGAGAGAGACTACCATCTAGCTACTGCCATGGACCCGTGGTCCAAGGTGAGACTACTCACAAATCATCCCGGAGGAAGGCATGTCGATGAAGAGCCCTCCGGGATCGATCTCCCCTCCGGCAGAGTGCCGGGATCAGCTTCAGATTGGACCCCGAACTAGGGTTTTCGGTGACGGCGCGTCGGGGTCGAGTTTCTAGAAAATAATCGCCGCCTTGACGTTTTAGGTTAATTGTGATTTTATAGGAGTCAGAGGGGGCCGAGGAGGTGCCCACAGGGCAGGGGCGGGCCCCACCCACGGGTCCCCTCAGGCCGCGGCTGGTACCCGCGTTCGCCCTGTGGGATGCCTCCGAGGCTACCCTTCGGACTCCGTGTTCGTCTTGGCGTAAAAATAATCCCCGTAAATTTTCGTCCAATTCCGAGAATATTTCCAGAAGTAAATTTCTGAAACAAAAAGACAGCAAAAACAGGGAACTGGCACTGGGCATCTTGTCAATAGTTTAGTCCGACAAAATGCATAAAAATGATATAAATGACAGTAAAAACATGTGACAATATCACAAAACTAGCATGGATCACTAAAAAATTATAGATACGTTTGAGACGTATCAGCATCCCCAAGCTTAACTCCTACTCGTCCTCGAGTAGGTAAGTGATAACAAATAATTTTTGATGAGACATGCTACCAACACAATCTTGATCAAGATAGTAATGCAAAGCACATGAAGTGAATAAGGTGATCCAAAACAATTGTCTATAGTTGACATTAAGCAAACAATGATTAACAAACGCTAGCTAATAAATGCTAGAAACTTTTCATGAATAAGTGCGTTGGAGACATGTAACCATACATAAGGTTTAGAAAGAAGAATTGCGAATTATGTCTCCAATGTAAAGTATCAGTCATTCTTCAAAGCATCTAATTAGTCATTCATGAAAATAGCCAAGCTCAAGTCAGGTGTCCTAATCCATCTACTTCATAAATCAACTGTTTCGAAGTCTACTCAACTAGTGCATGAAAGAAGTGTCTTCGGCACCATGATGTTATGGCAAAGAGAACAATAATGGAGGTTTGGTAGGTCAAAAAGAAAGGCTCAAACAGTGGAGAAGGTGACCACAAGACAAAAGGAAGTCCCGTAGTTGACACTGTATGAGGAGTAGTGATTGCCATGCAACAGATGGACATAGAGCTATAAGTGTATGAAAGCTCTCCAATGGAACTAGTGGTGGTGCATCCAACTTGCTTGCTCATGAAGACCTAGAGCTCACTTGATGAGGCTCATCCTTGGAATATACAAGCCAAGTTCTATAACGTTAATTCCTCACATAATTATACAAATGAAAACATGAAAACTCTCTATAATGAAGTGTAGGTGCTACTAGCACAAGTGTGGAATAAAGGATAGTAGTGCTGCCCCTCTCTCTTTTATATTTATCTTCTTCTTTTTTGAATTGTGGCCTCCGTGGCTCTTTTAAATTTTCTCTCATTGGTCTCTTTTGGACTCTTTTATGTTGCCACTTTGAACTCTTTTCAATATGCTCACAGGTAGGGGCAACACTCTATTTTTACAAGATGATCATCACACTTTTGGTACTCATAACTCATAAGACTAATACATGATGTATAAAAGAAGATATGCATGATCGAGCGTAGTGTGGAAAAAATGTAGAACATGTGGCAAGCCACACTGCACACTAACTCAAATGATCAAGCAAACTATATGGCAATGAAGAACGACATCAAGTCATAATGTAATGATGTATGTTGCATGGCAATGTATCTCGGAACGGCTATGGAAATGCCGTGGTAGGTAGGTATGGTGGCTGTTTTGAGGGAGATAGTTGGCTTATGTGTAGGAGAACGGGATGAAGTTCTCCCACGGAGTTGGATGTACTCGCGAAGTATGCACCAATCTCAATGTGAGAGAGGGCATTGCGCAGCACCGAAGAGGCTAGCAAAATATGGAAGTGGAAGTGCCAAAAACTAAAGCTCACAATGCATTTCGTATATTGCAAACAACTAGCAGTTTCAATGTTCCACAAATGGTTAGAGACACCCCGAGAGGGATCATGGCGGCGACACAAGTGCCCCGTTGGCTTCCCCGACCGTTGCAGTAACTACCCACTAGGGACTTATTTTCAACTTAGTAGAATTCATGACACATTAGCATTGTTGACTTAGGTTGTTTAGTTCAGAAAAGTACAGCTCCATGCTTTAATAACACCTCTCCACTAATCAGCTCTAACACCATTAAGCAACACATTTTAACCATTAGTTATTTTAGTGCCTCAAAACAATTGAAGAGTATCAAATTATCCACATAGTGATCTACAAGACTATGCAGGTTTTTTCTATTTCATACTACTGCCACATGCATAGCATTTTTCCGATCTAACACATTAACCAAGCAACCAAAACAACTCTCCAACAAATATAAGTGAAGAACAAGATAGTTTAACTTAACAACTAGCAGCTCTAAAAAAGATAAAAGATAAAAGCTAAAAGCTAAAAGCGAGAGCTTACTAGAAAACAGACAGTAGCTAAGAATACTCAAAAAAGATATAAGCGAAGCAAAGGAGTATTCAAACGAAAAAGTGGAGCGTGTATCTCTCCCACACAAATAAAGCTAGGATCCAACAAAGATATGACCAGCAAACAAACAAATAAAACTGAAAGTAAAAAGACGCTCCAAGCATAGCACATAATATGTAAAGTGATAAAAACGAAGTTCAACGAAGACGACCTTATGATAGTCGATGAAGATGAGGGGATGCCTTGGGCATCCCCAAGATTTGACTCTTGATAGTTCTTGATATTCAGAGGGGATGCAATGGGGGCATCCCCAAGCTTGAGCTTTGATCCATCCTCGATTTCTTCATATTCCTCTCCTTTGGAACTTAAAAACTCACTTCACACAAAACTTCTCATAATTCGATTAAAGGGTTAGTGCTCATAAATTAAAATGCACATGTGTTCAACTCATGACAAATTGCAAACCAACTTTATTAGAAATTAGCTACAGTTTTATAAGCCTCAATGTGGCACTCCACCCCTAGAGTATCACATATGACGATGGTAAAGAGACAAATGCAAAATAAAAGCAGAATCTGTCAAAATCTGAACAGTCTGTAAAGATCGAATTTTTCGAGGCACTTCTGAAGCTCAAATCAAAAAACTTAAAAGTAACGAAAGATAGATAAAAGCATCAGGCTTGTTGTAAACAATTATCAGAAAAATATAAAATTCTGGCGATTTTAGGATTTTTGTGCAACAGGCGCAGATAATCTGTTTTTTTAAACAGGAACACAATACCTCGCACTTTCAATGTATTAGAGGCTAAACTTGGCACAAACTAAAAGAAAAAGATACAATGAAGTTGCTACAGAGGTAATAACTTCATGACTCAAGAAAAATAAAAAGAAAACTGAAAATAAAAGATGGGTTGCCTCCCAAGAAGCGCTTTTCTTTAACGCCTTTTAGCTAGGCCCAGTAATTTTAATGATGCTCACATAAGAATAAGAGTTGACAAAAGAGAGAATCATGAAGAAAATATCAAATACATTTAAGTCTAACCATCTTCCTATGGATAGGCATCTTGTACAAAAATAATTCATTGAAGCATAAAGCTAGTAGTATAGGAAGACAAAGCAAGTGCAACTTCAAAACTTGCAACAAAAAGAGAGGTGTCTTAGTAACATGAGAACTCCAACAACCATATTTTCCTCTCTCATAATAATTTTCAGTAGCATCATGAACAAACTCAACAATATAATTATCACTTAAAACAGGCTTTTCATGATCTACAAGCACATAATTTCGGTCCATCTCAAAAATAGTGGGATTAAACCCACTTTCAATAGCATTATAATTTTTATCATCAAGTAATCTAGGACCATCATCAAGAGCTTTATCATAAGAAATTTCTAAACACAACTCCTCATTATCATGCATCTCATTGGTTGTAGCAAATAAAGGATTATCATAAGATTTATCAATATAGCACGGATTATCATAAATAACAAGATCATCTTTATCAAAAAGGGATGTTTCAAAAGAATCAATGGGATCATAGCATTCATTCTCATTTTGTAAGGAAGGAGGACAATCAAATAATGTATGAGTTAGAGAGTTACTCTCATTAGAAGGTAGAGATGGGTAGCTACTCCATTCCTCCTCCTCTTGTTCGTCATTCTCCTCCTCGTTTTCATCCAATGAGCTTCCAGTTTCAACAATTTCTTCTTCCATAGGCTCCTGCACGGCATTAGTCTCTTCTTCTGGGGGAGATAAACCCTTAAGATATTCAACAATATAGCAATTTTCATCTTTGTAAGTATCCATGCAATAATTAAGTATAGCAAAACTTTCAGATTTATAAGGAGCATCATCATCATTTTCAATCAAAGAAGAAATTTCATAAGCACCCTTCCACGCAATAAATTCTTCAATAGGTTCCACATCATAAAAATCATAGTTTCCCTTAGCATAAGATGCTAAGGTTTCATTATCATTACCAGCACATTGAAAAGGAAGATGTTTAAAATTCATGCTACAACTAGACTCATCACAGCAATAAGATATATCATAATTTAAGCACAAGTCTCTAGCATAATTGTTCAGAGTATTAATTATTTTCCATAAGTGTATCCCTTTTTGTGACAACCGGTATTCCTTATAATATTATTGTTGATCTTCCGTGAATCCGCCTTGCCAATAAGATCTAGTTTCAAAGAAGTTAACCATTGAGAACACGTAAATAACTAAGCATACTAACAAAACGAAAATAAAGACTACACTAATTTTTTTGGGTTTTAAAATTTTGCAACAAGAAAAATAAGCTAACGAGAAATAAAACAAGCAAGACAAAAACAAAGTAAAGCGATTGAGAGTATGCGACTCCCCTTGCTGTAGCTCCAAAGTACCTGGCAACGGCACCAGAAAACTGCTTGATGGTGGATATTGATAAGTTGGGTGGTGCCCCAAGCGAAGGCGGAATTGTAGCTAGTAGAAGTTTTCCCTCAATTAAAGAACCGAGGTTTATCGAACCAGTAGGACTTTGAAATCAACAACGAGGTGAATGTTGAAGATCTCTGGCGCTTAACCTTCAACAGACGTGGACTTGCACACACTCAACCAAAATACTTTGCCTCCAATGGCGGAGAGGTTGTCAATCTCTCCGGTCTCGCAGAACACAAAGCGGTTAATTGTATGATGAAATAGATAAAATATGAAAAGTGACCAGAGGAGTAATGATGATTAAAAACAAGTAAATGAGGTTGAAAACAATGTAAAAAGATGGACCGGGGGCCATGGGTTTACTAGTGGAGTCTCTCAAGTAAATAAACTATGCATGTGATGGGTGAACGAATTACAGCTAGGCAATTGACAAGATCATGACACAAACCCAATTTAGCTATGACAAAAAGGACATGATAATATTTATGGAGGCATCATGACAAGGAACAAAGACCGTTGAGTCCAACTGCGTCTTTGTCTAAATAGTCCACAGTGGGATCGCTATCCAGCCTGTCACCCAACGGTATTAAGTTGCAAGCAACAGACAATTGCATTAAGTAAAGTGCATGAAGTAAGCAATACTAATATCAAAATAGACATTAACACCGCTGTTTTACCCTTAGTAGCAACAGCACACCCACGCCCTTAGACGTTTCTGTCACTCGTGCCCAGGAACAAAAGGGGGCATGAACCCACTATCTAGCATAAATACCCTCTCTTGGAGATACACACAATCACTTGGCCAAAGTAACTACGCACATCGGAGAGCATGCAAGAACATAAATCACTCATATAAGAATCATGCACAATCTGAACATAACTTCATAATCCATCGGATCCCAGCAAACACATCACATAGCATTACAATAATCGATCTTGATCATGTTAGGCAGCTCACAAGATCATAAGATATGAAACACAAGAGAGAGAGACTACCATCTAGCTACTGCCATGGACCCGTGGTGCAAGGTGAGACTACTCACAAATCATCCCAGAGGAAGGCATGTCGATGAAGAGCCCTCCGGGATCGATCTCCCCTCCGGCAGAGTGCCGGATCAGCTTCAGATTGGACCCCGAACTAGGGTTTTCGGTGACGGCGCGTCGGGGTCGAGTTTCTGGAAAATAATCGCCGCCTTGACGTTTTTAGGTTAATTGTGATTTTATAGGAGTCGAAGGGGGCCGAGGAGGTGCCCATAGGGCAGGGGCGGGCCCTACCCGCGGGTCCCCCCAGGCCGCGGCTGGTACCCGCGTGCGCCCTATGGGACGCCTCCGAGGCTGCCCTTCGGACTCCGTCTTCGTCTTGGCGTAAAAATAATCCCCCCTAAATTTTCGTCCAATTCCGAGAATTTCCAGAAGTAAATTTCTGAAACAAAAAGACAGCAAAAACAGGGAACTGTCACTGGGCATCTTGTCAATTGGTTAGTCCGACAAAATGCATAAAAATGATATAAATGACAGTAAAAACATGTGACAATATCACAAAACTAGCATGGATCACTCAAAAATTATAGATACGTTTGAGGCGTATCACTCCGCCCGGCCTCCGGCCACGTTCGCCTGAGCTTCAGCTGCCCGCCTCGCCTCTACCGCCGTCCGCGTGGTAGCGCCGTCGTTGGCCTTCGCGCCGGCTCCTACGCGCCCCTATGGCCGTGTCCAGCTCCGGCTACATCCGGTCGGCCGCCTCAGGCTCCAACGCCATTATAGATAGCATTTGAGTTGCTGATCAATTTGATATATCATTTGCTATTTTTGAATCATTATTCAACAAGTTATGATATTTTTAATAATTGATTTAATTCTGCCATTTTAACTAATTTTATTAAACAGCACCAACATTGCATCTAAAATTCCCTCAAATGACATAAACTTGTAGATAATTGTTCACTGAACATTTTGAGAGCTTATTCATAATTTTTGGACGAGTAGAACTCAAGGTATGCAATTTCCAAAATTTGAATTAAATCTGCCATTTCTGTTTTTATTAATTATAGACAATTTATTTTGGTCAATTAATTCCACCAATGGTACTAACAGATAGATAATCTCTTCCTGAGCATTTTGATATATTATTTGCATTTTTTGGACTTATGGTTCAAAAGTTATGCCATTTCAAAGTTTGAAACCATTTTCTGTTATTTGTTTTAATTCCAGAAAATAGCACCTAAACGTTTTTCACGGTGGGGCTGGCTAGCCCGTGTCGCTGACCGTTGGGGCAGCAGCCACGCTGGCAAGCCACGTCGGCCAGCGGCCCACCCGCAGGTTTGACCGACAGGGCGGCCAGGACCGGCGCGACGCGCGTGGTGACCGGCGGCAAGCCGCGGATCGACTCGTCGATTGCGCGCGTTAGGGATCCAGTACGGGGCCGCATTGCGCTCAGCACGGTGAGGGGAACTGGGTGGCGGCACTAGGGACCCTATGGTCACCGGGAAGTGCACCGGCGACGAGCTACGGCGGAGGCGTCGGTTCGGTCTACGGCTAAACGGCGAACCAGAGGGGGAGAGAGAGAAAGGAGAGGTCCGGGAGGACCGTGAGCTCACCCTGAGCGCGTGGGTGTGCTCGGCGGAGGCGGAGGAGCCCGGACGGCGCCGGATTTGAGCTCGGACGGCGGCGGACGGCGGCGAAGATGGTTTGATTCGCGCGAACGGCGGCGTCCTAGAACGCACGGCTCGGGGAGGAGGTAGAGGGAGACGAGGCGGTGATGATGGCCTGCTTCGATCTACTTCGGGCGGTCTCCAACGTTGGCGGTGAGCGGCGGCGGCACGGCTAGGGTTAGGGTTGCTGCAGGTGGGGAAAAAGGAGGGCGAGCGAGGAGCTAGGGCAGCGGGCAAGCTTCTTATCCACCGAGGGAGGCCAGGGAGCAAGCTGGTGCGTCGGGGACGAGCGTGGCAGCTCGGTCGCTACAGCCATGGCCGCTACAGCGTGAAGGAGATGGAGATTTTGCAGATAACCCCCTACCTATTCTTTTCCTTCTCTGTTTTTATTTCTTTAAAAGAACAGCAGGCTTTTCTATTTAATTGAGGCCTCAAATCATTTCCAAAAATTATAAAAATATTCATGGAGTCTCAGAACAAAATAAGGAAGCCCACCATATTTTTATTTGGAATTTTTGGTAGGTTATGTTGGTTTGGAAAATTCAATTTTGAATTGCACCAATTTGGATGTTCCCATTTTATAAATTCCATTTGCATTAAAAATGCCTTTGTAAAATATTGATAAATTAACTTTGGAACTTCCTGGAGAAATAGGTTTAGTTGCTTTGCCATTTTGTTCACCATTCACATCATCATGTTTGGTTTCTTAATTGTTGTTCCTTTATTTCATGTGAAGCAAATATGAATGAGGGATGCCATGATGCAAATGAGATGCAAAAGTGAAAATTTTACTCATATTTTCAGGGTCCAAAAGTGGGGCTGTTACAACTCTACCCCCCTTACAGGAATCTCGTCCCGAGATTCTAGGCTTGAGTGAAGAAGGCGGGGTATTCCTGACGAAGACTAGTTTCACGTTCCCAGGTTGCTTCGTCTTCAGAATGGTTAGACCACTGGATTTTGAGGAACTTGATGGATTTATTACGAGTCTTCCTTTCCGCTTCATCCAAGATGCGGACAGGATGCTCGCGGTAAGTCAGATCTTCCTGAATGTGCAAGTCTTCATGATTGACCCCACGAATAGGATCTTTGAAGCAATGACGGAGTTGAGAGACATGGAACACATCATGAACATCCGGGAAATTCTCTGGGAGCTCGAGCTGATAGGAGAGATCACCTTGCTTACCCAGGACAGTGAAAGGACCAACAAAACGAGGTGCCAATTTTCCCTTGATCCCGAAACGACGAACGCCTCGGAGGGGAGAGACTCGAAGATAGGCTTTGTCACCAATTTCATAGTGAACCTCCTGATGATGCTTATCATAATAGCTCTTCTGCCTGGACTGGGCAATCTTCAGATTTGCTCGAATGACACAGACCTTTTCTTCTACCTCATTGATCACATCAGGACCGAAGAGTGACTTCTCTCCGGTTTCAGACCAATTGAGAGGAGTTCGGCATTTTCTCCCATAAAGGACTTCAAAGGGAGCCATTTGCAAACTGGCTTGATAGCTATTGTTGTAGGAGAACTCGGCGAGGGGAAGGTATTTCTCCCAACCCTTGCCGAAGGAGATAACACAGGCCCGAAGCATATCCTCAAGAACTTGGTTCACCCTTTCAGTCTGACCATCGGTTTGAGGGTGATAGGCGGTGCTGAAGTTGAGGCGGGTTCCCAGAGCCTCTTGGAAGCTTTGCCAGAATTTGGACACGAACAAACTACCACGGTCTGAGATAATCCTCAATGGAACCCCATGCAAAGGAACAATACGGGCCATATACAAGTCAGCAAGTTGGCTTGCTCGAATATCATCACGGACCGGAAGGAAGTGGGCGACCTTTGACAGACGGTCGATGATGACCCAGATGGCATTATTTCCCTTCTGAGACCTTGGGAATCCGGTAATGAAGTGCATACCAACTTCATCCCACTTCCATTCGGGAATGGCTATAGGGTGGAGAGTACCAGCTGGCCTCTGATGTCCAGCTTTCACCCGGCGACAGACGTCGCATTCTGCAACATACTCGGTGATCTCGCGCTTCATGCAAGACCACCAGAATTGAGGGCGAAGATCTTGGTACATTTTGGTGCTACCCAGATGAATAGAGATGGGTGACTCATGAGCTTCTGAGAGGATCAACTCTTTTGTGTTTCCACTCTTGGGCACCACCAGACGGTTACCAAAGTAGACGACACCGTTGTCATCAACAGAAAAACAGTTAGCCTTCCCACTAGCTATTTTCTCTTTGATCTCTAAGATTTCAGCATCATTTTGCTGGGCGGCCTTGATATCATCCTCGAGAGTTGATTTGATCTCGAGGTTAGCCAAATATCCGGAGGGAACAATCTCCAGATTCAAACGTGCGAATTCTTCATGAAGAGCGGGCTGAGCTCGCTCAACCATCATGGTGTTACAATAAGACTTGCAACTCAGCGCATCGGCAACCACATTTGCCTTGCCAGGCTGGTAATTGAGGGTCACATCATAGTCTTTAATCAACTCCAACCATCTTCTCTGTCTGAGATTCAGATCGGGCTGGGTGAAGAGATATTTCAGACTTTGATGATCCGAGAAGATCTCGCAATGGTTGCCCAACAGGTAGGGTCTCCACTGCTTCAGAGCATGAACTACGACAGCAAGCTCTAGATCATGAGTCGGATAGTTGAGCTCATGCGGTTTGAGCTGGCGGGAGGCATAGGCTACTACATGGCCTTCTTGCATCAAAACACAGCCCAAGCCTTGGAGTGATGCATCACAATAGACGACAAAGTCTTTGGCGGTGTCGGGAAGGACAAGCACCGGTGTGGTGGTGAGCTTGACCTTGAGAGTTTGGAAACTTTCTTCAGCTTTGTCTGACCACACAAATTGTTTGTTCTTCTTGAGTAGGTCAGTCAAGGCTTTGGCTATTTTGGAAAAGCCCTAGATGAATCGGCGGTAATAACCCGCCAACCCAAGGAAGCTTCGGATATCTTTGACGGACTTGGGAGTTGGCCAATCCAGGATTGACCGAATCTTGTCAGGTATAACCGCTACTCCAGTAGCTGACACCACCACTACCACAGAAAGGGCTATCAGTGGCGCACCAAATTGCAATTCTGTGGCGCACCCCCAGGTTTGCTGGGTGCGCCACAGAATTCTCGCCACCAAAATAATTTCTGTGGCGCACCTGGCTTAGTGCGCCACAGAATTCTCACATTTCTGTGGCGCACCAGGCCAGGTGCGCCACAGAATTCACATTTCTGTGGCGCACCCACCCACCGTGCGCCACAGAAATAGCGCACCCACCCACCGTGCGCCACAGAAATATTTCTGTGGCGCACCCCTCTTACCATGCGCCACAGAATTTTTTTGAATTTCAAAAAAAAAGGGCGGCCAGATCTAGATCTGGATCTGGCCAGATCTAGATTTGGTCACCGGAATTTCGTTTCGTTTCGTTTTTTGGAGGCCGTAGATGGGTGGAGGAGGGAGTCGCCGGAGGTTGGTGGAGGATGGTGGTCGCCGGAGTTCGCCGGAGTGGAGGAGGAGGTCGCCGGTGGTGGAGGAGGTCGCCGAAGGTGGAGGAGGTCGCCGGAGGTGGAGGTCGCCGGGGTGGAGGAGGAGGTCACCGGAGGTTGAGGTCGCCGGGGTTGTGGAGGTGGTCGCCGGAGTTGTGGAGGTCGCCGGAGTTGTGGAGGAGGTCGCCGGAGGTGGAGGTGGAGGTGGAGGTGGAGGAGGAGTAGAGAAGATGTGGAGGAGAGGAGTAGAGATGGAGGAGGGAGGAGAAGGGGAGAGAAAGGAGAAAGGAAGAGGAGAAGTGGAGGGAGAAGTGGAGGGAAAAGTGGAGGAGAGAAGGAGAAAAGGGAAAAGAGAGGGAGAAGGGGGCTGGCGGAATTCAAATTTTGAATCCCGCCCAAAAATTCTGTGGCGCACCAATGCCAAGGATGCGCCACATAATTATTGGGCGGGATTCAAAATTTCGAATCCCGCCCAATAATTCTGTGGCGCACCAATGCCAAGGATGCGCCACAGAATTATTGGGCGGGATTCAAAATTTCGAATCCCGCCCAATAATTCTGTGGCGCATCCTTGGCATTGGTGCGCCACAGAATTTTTTTTCCCTTTTTTTGATTTTTTTTATTTTGCTGGGAAAATTCTTCTGTTGGCCATAACTTTTTTTTGGTTTGGAATTTGAGGATTCTGTGAATTGCTGACCGGGTAAGCCCGGTGCCGTCGAATCCGAAATTTTCTCTAGTTTTTTTTAAGGTATTATTCGCATTTTTTCGACGTCGTATGCAAAAGTTATGCCCATTTTAATATTTTTTCACCTACTTTTGGAAAAAAAGTCAAAATGTGTATTTCAAAATTTTCCTAACAAATAGACCCTAAACCTTCCCTATATCTGAAAGGATTTTATTTTTTGAATTTTTTATCATTTTCTTTCACTAGGTGCAAAACTGAAAAGGCGATCCACGGGGGGGGGGGGGGGGGGGGGGGGGGGGGGGGTGCGTGGGGTGAAAAAGTGCTGCACTATTCTGTGGCGCACCGTGGCTAGTGCGCCACAGAAATTCAACTTTCTGTGGCGCATCCTTCTCCATGCGCCACAGAAAGATGAATTTCTGTGGCGCACCAGCCATGGTGCGGCACAGAAAAGGCCGAGATGGACCACGGCCCACTGATTGAAGGTGGGGCCCACGCGTATTCTGTGGCGCATGAAGAGTGGTGCGCCATAGAAGTCTCTCTTTCTGTGGCGCATGGCGTGCAGTGCGCCACAGAAAGTTGATATTCTGTGGCGCATGGGCTAAGGATGCGCCACAGAATGTTCAAATTTCAGTGGCGCATCGACAGCCATGCGCCACAGAATAATTTTTTGTGGCGCATAAATTAAGGGTGCGCCACCGATAGGCAACCTCCCTATAATGCTTTTCCTGGAAGTGCACATGACCAAGGAAGATGAGCTCCTGTAGACAAAACTCGCACTTAGAGAACTTGGCATAGAGACGATGATCACGAAGCTTGGTCAGAACTAGCCGAAGATGCTCAGCATGTTCTTCTTCGGTTTTGGAGTAGACAAGGATGTCATCAATGTAAATTATGACGAACTTGTCGAGATACTCGTGGAAGATGGAGTTCATCAGCCTCATGAATGTAGCCGGAGCATTTGTGAGGCCGAAAGACATGATGGTGTACTCATATAACCCATAACGGGTCGTGAAAGCCGTCTTTGGAATATCCTCCTTTCTGATTTTTATCTGATGGTAGCCTGACCTCAGATCCATCTTGGAGAATACCTTTGCACCAGCTAGCTGATCGAACAGGTCATTCATTCTGGGAATAGGATATTTGTTCTTGATGGTCACCGCATTCAGAGGGCAGTAATCAACAACCAAGCAAGGAACATTTGTATCCCTCTTCTTGACAAAGATGACCGGGCAGCCCCAAGGTGAGCTACTCGGACGGATGAATTCTTTTTCCAGCAGCTCATCAAGCTGCTTCTTTAGTTCAGTTAGCTCTTCCGTTGGCATACGGTAGGGCCTTTTGGAAATTGGGGCGGTTCCCGGAACCAATTCAATGACAAATTCCACACTTCGATCAGGTGGCATGCCAGGTAATTATTCTGGAAAGACGTCGGGAAAGTCACACACCACGGCAACCTCATGCATTTCAGGCGGTGTGGTGCCTTCCAAGAAAACAGGCTGATTTCCGGGGATAGAGGGTTGGCAGCGGATGGGGTTGCGGACGAAGGGGACTAGTAACTTACTAGCCCGACAGTTGGGTGAACCACTGTGACCGACTTGGCAGCACAATTCAAGTTAGCATGATATTTGACTAGCCAGTCCATACCCAAAATGACATCTATACCATCTGACTTCAGGGCTATCAGCTGGAAAGGGAAAGACCAATAGCCTATAGTAATCTGGACGTCTGGAGCTATCCAGTCAGTTCGCCAACTAGAACCGGGGGTTTTAACCACTAGTGGGTTGTCCATGTTCATGAACGGTATCTGATGGTTGTGTGCATATGCTATGGACATGAATGAATGCGATGCCCCAGAGTCAAACAAGACTGAAGCTGGATGATCATTAATTCGAAGCATACCCATGAGGACATCGGGGTCCTCTTCAGCTTCTTCGGCAGAGAGGTGGTTCAGGCGGCCACGGGTAGTACTCATAGCCTTGCCTGCGGGTGTAGAAGGTGCTGGCACAGGTGTTGCGGTAGCATGTGCCTTCCCAGGGCAGTCCCTTGAGTAGTGACCAGGCTGGCCACAGCTATAGCAGGTGAGCCTCGGCGGTGCAGGCAGCTGAGGGCGGAAGCCACTTCCAGCCGCACCCAAGGTCGAGGTAGCTGGGCGAGGTGGGGGTGGCTTGAACCCTGAAGACTTTGGCGCGAAGGGCGCCTTGGACACAGCGCTGTAGGGCACAAATACCCGACGCTTCTTGCCCTTAAAAGAAGAGGAGCCCTTGTGGTCCCCCTGCGAAGGCCTCTTGGAAACCTCCAGTTCCTTCCTACCCTGCTCCAGAGTGAGAGCAAGGTTGTACAGCTCCTGGTAAGACTGGATCTTGAAGGGCAGCAATTCATGACGGAGTCGCGGAGTCAGTCCCTTGCGGAACAGATACTGCTTGTCTTCATCATTGGTTACGTCCCGGGGGGCGTAACGAGAGAGGTGGTTGAACTCACGCCCATAAGCTTGGACGTCCATGCGTCCCTGGGTCAGCTCCAGGAACTCCCTCCTTTTCAGGTCCATGATTGGCTGGGGAATGTAAGCCGCACGGAAGGCAGTGCGGAATTCAGTCCAAGTGAAGGTATGGCCAGCCTCAGCCGTGGACACATGGCTTTCCCACCAGGACCCTGCGGCTCCAGTCAGTAGGTAGGTGGCAAAGTTCACTTGTTCCGCCGCTGGAACATGCAAGGCAGTGAACTTGCGCTCAAGAGCACGAAGCCAATCATCAGCATCCAGGGGCTCCTTAGCATAAGCGAAAGTGGGAGGCTGGGACTTCAGGAATTCAGTGAGGTGGTTGCATTCAGTGTTCCTGTGTGCACCCTGCTGCACCAACTGCGCAAGCAGATTCTTGTTGCGCACGCGGCCCCCTTCGATGATCATCAGAACCTCCGCCATAGTGGGTGGCGGCGGTGGATCACGATTGCTTTGCTCACCACGACGGGTAGGAGCCATTCTGGAGATGTGAACAAGGACATAGTTAGTATCTCTCTCCGGAATGGATAGGAATCAAGTAAGCGCTTAGACCCGAACAAGCGAATATGAATGGCAACAATTTATCAGGATTGAGCGAGGAAGACAGGTATCATCACATCAACATGGCAGGGAAAAAATTGTACTCGACAACACAAGCCAGTCGGAATAAAACCCATTAGGTGGGTCAGATACGAGCTTACAAATGCCTTAGTCTGCATTACACGAATGGAAATTACTGATGATACAAGTCTTTTAGTTCGATACAACAATTAGAATTCGAAAGGCAACCAATACAGATAGTGTGTATCTTGCTCATCACGCAGGAAGGCGAGGATACGATACAAGGTACCCGTAGATACCGGTCTACTAGAAGTACTGGGCACTCGCCGGAAGACGCACAGAGCGAGTGCGGAAACGGCGGGCACTCGCTGGCTGGCGGTCGTAAGGAGGCGTGTGGACGTCGCCACCGGTGTCTCGAGCAGGTCCACGTGGTGGAATGGTGCCACCCACTCTCGGGCTGCTCATGTAGTTGGGCAACTCCATCGGTAGCGGCGAGAGGAGATCTGGGGAAAGTATCCCGGCATGGACATAAGGCTCCAAGGCCCTCAGGGTGCTCCGGTGACTATCACGAGCAGCCACCATGTATAGGTACCACTGACGGGCACGAAGATCCAACGCCCTAACCATCTCGATAAGAGCTTGGTGGCCGTGGTCTGGCTCGGTCGCTGGGTCGGAGTACCCAGCAACATAGCAGCCCTCCAGACCGGCCTCGGCAGCTCGAAAGTGATAAAAATCAGAAATAGGGTTGTCCAGGTAGTCACAGTCTCCGCGGTACACGGAGAGGCCGTTGAATGCAGCCTCCTAAACAGCCTGCTCCACGGTCATGCCCACACCGACACTCTGGTGCTGGACCCCGTCTCCATCCGGAGTCAGGACACGGGCCTCGCAGAAGAATTGCCCCTGTCCATACGGCATGTGCTCCTTGTACACGACGTACTCAGGGTACCAAGGGCAACCCTGGCTGGGTAAGGCCGCAGCAAACAAGGCAGGAAACCCGCAAACACCCTCACAGCGAGTCAGACAGACAACAAGTCCCGAACGCGTCATCTGTAGCAACAACAGAACAGTTCAACAGTTAGGAACGGAATTGAGACTCATGAATTAATCTAGACGGTAAGAACCCAACCCCGATGAACCTTAAACTTTGACCCAACTTTAAGACAAATAGAGGTAAGGTAACTCAGAGTTAGAGCGAATTGGGTAAGAAGTAAAAAGAATCGTAAGAAGGTTTTCACAACTCATTTTTAAGTTATAAATAATTTTCAACTAGACTCGACATCGACCAATAGAACGGGTTTCCTACAGGCAGTACTGCTCTGATACCAACTTGTAGCGCCCCGACCCCAGATCTATACAGTGAAACGTTGTGTAACCGGTCATGCTACACAATCAAGGGTTACTGGGTTTACCAATCCCAGGCGAAAACTCATTGGCAGGCGTGCTCGGAATACATCATCGGCATACAACACCTCGATCATGCCATAAGCTCAGACATCGCTTTCACGTATAGCAAAGAGACCAGGACTGCGGAACAACTGGCGCATAACAGACTCTACGACACAAGAGATCATAGTTCAACTCATATATGAGAAAGATAGCAAAAGTCACAATCAGAGGTCGCAGACCCATCATTACATCACGCGGAAAGCAAATATAGTTGTCTAACAACAAGATCCAAAGTATGGCCTAAGAGGCCTACAATAACATATCCCAGCCTGCCTGTTCCGAGACGTCCCAAGCTGCCACCTGGGAACCCCAGACTACTCGTCGATGTCAATAAAGAACCCACCTTCTAGTTCGGTGACGTCCTCCTCTGAAACAAATAATAATCAACAAAGCAAGGCTGAGTACGACGTACTCGCAAGAATTAGTAGGGCGATATAGGCCCGATGCTGACGGAGGCTCTAATGCTGTATAATGTAGCTGGTTTTGCATAAAGCTAGTTTCCCATTTTAAAAGACATCAGGACCATTTGCATCGTCTACTCAGAAGGTTTTCCGAAAAGGGATAAGAGAGTAAACTTTCATCTGTGGTTCTCAACGAACCCTTTTGTAACCAGAACCAACTCATCTCCACCAAGGCACCCCCTCGAATCACCCTCGATGAAATGAACCTTTACCACACGTTGATTATGCAACCTCTAGCTGCCATATCAATTAAGTTAAGGTTTTCTATGATCTTATCGTCTATTCCCAAGTCGTCCATAACCGCGGACACGGCTTTTAGAAAAGATTAAACCCTGCAGGGGTGTACTGTTTTTATCCATTGGTACCGCCCGACCCCTTGCCTGATCATTTAGCTCTCTTCCGGGGAAAGCCGGCAGGGCGGGCGCGGTTAAACCTTTACCTCGCATGAGACTATCCAAGGGTCATCGTGACGACAGGACAAGTTCAGTGCCTATTTCAACACCCTGCCCCATCGCCACTCCTATCACCACCATCGTCATCACGTCATCATCATCATCATCATCATCATCACCATCACCGACCACACACTCGCAAATGGAAAGCGCAAACTAGAGGACCCTTGGATACGCCCGCACAAGTTATTCAGTTAGTAAGGGTGTCGGAGAACTGTCCCAGGAACTGGGTGTGTCTCACGAAGGATCGAGTAAGGGGCTGAACACGGAATCAAACAACCCTCAACGTGCCTCGGCGACGGTTGTCGTGGTATTGTCGAATCTAGCCGGGATAGGGGTGTCATCCGGCTAGGCATACACGCCGACGGTAGAGAAAAGATGTGGGGGGAGGAACGTAGCGGGATTCCGGTGACGGGATTACACACAGTTTACCCAGCTTCGGATCACACGACGGTGGCGTGATCCTACGTGCTGCTATAAATCACTATAAGGCAATATCGCCGAGTTACAATGATGTTGTGTGTAGATCGAGATTGTGTCTCTCTCTCTGCCCTAAGGCGTCCCGTAGGCCGGCTTATAAAGGTGGCCAGGCCTAGGGCTTACAAGGACAGTCTACCGGCATAAGGAAATAGGAGTCCTAGACTAATACGGCTTAGTTGTCTTCGTCTTGTGCGCCAAGTCGGATGGTTACTGGGCCTTCGTCTTGGGTCCTCCTTAGCCGGCTTCGCTTTGTCCTTGTGCTTCAGCATATTGGGCCGCCCGGTAAGCCAGCTGGCATTACCACCAGTGGGCTACCCTGGTATACTGGATTATGTATATGTCGATGATACCCCTATTTGATATATCCCCGACAACGGTGCTCGCCTGGATCGCTGCGGGGAAGCACTGCAGAGAGGAACACAGGGTCTTACCTAGGTTCAGGGCCCTCTAGGTGAGGTAAAGCCCCTACGTCCTGCTTTGGATGCAGAGCCCATGTGCGCTCTGCCGCGGAGGCAGTGCTGGCTTCGAGAGGAAGGAAGCCTCACGAGGCAAAAAGCCTCGCCGAGCCTTTCGGCTTGGTCCTTAGCAGAATTGCTGGTGGCGTCCAAGACGCCCTCTCGAGGAGAGGTCCCTCGCCAAGGGAGAAAACCCTCGGCGAGGAGAAAAGGTCCCTCGCGAGGCCCGCCAGGCTTGGAGAGCCTGGTCCTTAGCGAAATCTTCTGAAGAATCTTGTGGGTCCTGGCAGGCCGGCCCGTGGTACCCTGGTTTCCACTGTGCCGACAGTAGCCCCCGGGCCCGCGATGGGCACGCCGAGGCCCATGGATGGAGGCGAAGCGTCGAGGGCCCAACGGTGCCTGCCAGGGCCGCGACACATGGAGCGCAGCGGTTGCGCTTGAGTCCACGACCTCCTCGGCTTCAACGGGCGACGTGGCGGGGCCCGCTATGATTCGGGAGCCGGTCAATAAAGCCTGGGCGCGCAGTTGGCGCCCGTCACTCCATTCATTGCTCCCTGCGCACTTCTCCCAACTCCTCCAATCTTCTGCAGAGCGCTCCGTCTTCGAAATCTCCTTCTCCGGCGACCAATGGCACCCAAGAAAGCAAACATCGACCCGAAGGGCAAAGCCGCGATGCGGGCCGGCACGTCTGCGGCGGTGGCGCGTGGTGCTGCTCTCGAGGAGGCGCTGCCGCAGACCCGCGTCACCGCGGCGGCGATAGCAAAGGTACGCCACCTGGCGGCGGCGAGCACTAACGAGCACGGCGCCACCGAGATGAGGCCGGCCGGCAGCAGGCTCACCGAGGGGTACTACCCCATCTTCCTCCAAACTCTCTACGCCGGTCTCCTCCCGCCATTCTCCGACTTTATCCTTGGGATCTTGGAGGTGTACCAGATCCAGCTGCTTCATCTCCACCCAAACTCCATCCTTATCCTTTCCATTTTCGCCTACCTCTGCGAGGCTTACATCGGCATCCGTCCCTCGGCGGCGCTCTTCCGTAGCTTCTACTCTCTCCGGAGCACCGCCTCCAACGAGCGGCTCGGCTGCGTCTCCTTCCGCATCGCCGCCGCCAGGAGTGAGAACTACATTCCCATTGCTTGGTGCGGAGAGAACGCCATCACCAAGGTGACGAAGAAGGTGGAGGACTTCCGCAAGAAGTGGCTCTTCGTCGACGCCAAGAAGACAAACCCTCTCCTAGAGGTGCCCGAGGCGCCCTCGAGGAAGTGGGCGCGCTGGGCGAGCGCAGACTTCAGGGGCCCGAGGCTCGACGCGGTGTACGAGTGCATCCGGTGCCTCCGCGAGGCAGGGGTCACCGGCCAGTTGGTGGCAAGAGACTTCACGAGGCGCCGGATCGCTCCTCTCCAGTGGCACTCCGAGCCGGTGTGGCGGTACTCAGGCAAGGAGGACACGATGCGCCTGTGCCCGGAAAACTTCTCGCCTGAGGTGCTATATCAGATCATGGTGGTCCTCTTCGTGACGACGGAGATCCCTTCTCCTACCAACGACGAGGCCCGGCCACTCATCAGCTTTGCCGAGGAGAGCATCGAGGAGCAATGCAGGTGCATGCCCATGTTCGACGAGTGGGGAATTGTGCCCACACGGCACTGCGGGCCTCGTCGCAACCCGTGGGCGGCGGAGCCGGAGTACATTGACGAGTCTCCGGAGCCGGAGGAGGTCGAAGAGTCTGTCGAGGAAGAGGCCTCGAGAGGCGTCGATCCCTTCGGCGAGGATGAGGCCTCGAGAAGCGCCGACCCCGTTGGCGAGGGCGAGGCCTCGAGAGGTGCCGACCCCTCGAGAGGCTCCGCCGGCTCCTCAAGGAGCGCTCCCGCCGAGGTGGACCTCCAGGTGATCTCCTCCAGCGATGAGGAGGATGCCTTCCGCGTCGCCCGCTCCCAACGCATCGGAGAGGAGGAGGAGACGAGCGGCGGCGGGGGAGGACGCTGCGAGCCCCGCTCCAAGGGCCATCCACGACAGGAGAACCGCGATCGCGAGGAGCGCTCCTCGCGAGGAGGCAAGGGCGCCTCAAGAGGAGGCCGGAGCAAGCAACACCCAACCGCCCAAGGCGAAGAAGAGGGTGTGGAGGATGGTTGACGAGTAAGCCTCGACTATTCTTTTTCTTTTATCATTTTGCTTCCGAAAAACCCCCTTGAAGGATCTTCTACTTGTCTTTCTTTCAGGCAACCTGCGGAGCCAAAGAGGCGGCGGCTCCGCAAGCTTGGAGAGACCGCTAGCGTCATCGCGGAGACGCCTGCGGCTGACGAGCCGCGGCAGGTGGATGTCCCTCCCGCGGGTGAGCACCACGCGGAGGAGGCGGTTGAAGAGGCGGCGCCGTCGCCGGCTCGGGCGGCGACTCCTCCCGTGGTGGAGCACCGCGCGGAGGAGGTGGTTGGAGAGGCGGCGCCGCCGCCAGTTCGGGAGGCGACTCCTCCCGTGGTGGAGCACCGCGCAGAGGAGGTGATCGAGGAGGTGGCGCCGCCATCGCCAGCTAGGGCAGCCACTCCTCCCGTCCAGCAGGAGACGGAGGAAGAGAGGGTGGATGAGGAAATCGTCATGGAGCCGCCTCCAGAGGAGGAGGAGGCTCCCTCAAGAGGGGCCGATGCGCCCAAGGCCGTGGCGGGCGCGGCCACCACGGAAGGGGCGGGAAGCGCCCCTGAGGAGCAGGAGGCGGAGGCGCCTCCGGAGCCCACAAACGCCGGAGTCGGGGGCGAGAGGACGCCCAGCCCCCGGAGGGCCCCTGACGCGGGCAGCGAGGGAGGTGCGCGCGAGCCCCCAGGCTGTATCGGAAACAGCCGCGAACCTGAGGCAGGATGGCCCGGGTGCCTCGACGAGCGTCGAGGCCTCTGCACCCCGCGACGACGCGGGGACCTTGGTGATGCGGGTGCCGCGCCCTCGCGCGGCCCGCCGCAGCGCTGTCTTCGGCCAAGCGCGGAAGGCGCTTGACGAGTTGGAGGTGCAGCATGCCGAGGAAGAACTCGCCAGGGAGGAGGAGCGGGCAAGGCTTGGCGAGGCCTGGGCCCTCCTCCACGAGAGGGTGGAGATGTGTCGCCGGCAAGACGCGGCGGCCCAGGCGGCGCGCGAGGAGGCGATGCGCTTCGCCAAGGAGACCCGCGACAGCGTCAAGCGGGAGGCGGCGGAGGTCATGGACCAGCTGGACGCCGCTCGGGAGGCGCTCGAGGTGGAGACTGCCTCCAAGCACCGGGAAGTAGCGGCCGTGGAGCAGAAATTCGCCGCCGAGTCCGAGGTCGCAAGGGCCAGCTTGAAGGAGCTCCGCGAGCTGCTAGATGCTCGCGAGGGGCAGCCGGCGCCGCGCGAGGCAGAGCCAACGCGACGCGAGGGAGAGCTCTCCCTCCGCGAGAAGGAGCTGCGCCAACGCGAGGAGTAGGTCCAGCTGCTCGAGGAGGACCAGGCCACCCGCGAGGGGCAGCTGCAGCAACGCGAGGGCCTGGTGGCCCAGAACGAGGCCACCTACGCGGAGCGCCACGAGAAGGCCAACGCCGACTTCGCGGTGAAGCAGAAAAGAATCCAGGAGGAGGCCGACACCAAGGTCAAGCTCATCCGTGAAACTCTCTCCAAGGAGTATGATGAGAAGGCCACGAAGCAGGAGGACCGCTTCAAAGCGAAACGCAAGGAGCTCCAGGACCGCATCAAGGATGGCCTCTTGCCTCGAGAAAGCCAGGGAGGCCCAGGCTCGTGCGGAGGGGAACGCTGCCGCCCTGGAGAAAGACCTGGACAAGCTCCGACAGCAGGTGGGGCCGGTCGCGGATCTCGTGGAGCGGGCACGGGACCAGCGCCAGATTGGCCAGTCCATGTCACGCCAGCGCCAACGCATTCTCCAAGACTTGGTGACCCGTGCGCACGCCGTCGGGGATGATCTGAGGATCGACGTCCCCTCCTTTTCCGCAGGGATCGACGACGAGGCTGCGTACTCGTTCTTCTTCGAGCAATTCCTTGGAAAGCTTGAAGAGACCGTGAAGGGCTTCGACGAGCGCGTCGTGGAGGAGAGCCGCGATCTCCTCGTCATCGCCACTAGCCGCATCTTCAGCAACCTCGCGAGGCTCCAGCCCTCGCTTGATCTCGAGGCCGTGACGGCGCCGGTCGACATCAGCAAGAAGGCGCGGGAAGCCGCCGATGCGTACGCCAAGAAGTTCGACCAAGTCATGGTCGATGAGGATGAAGGCGATGGCGAGGAGGATGATCTGGAGGAGGAGGCGGAGGCTGCCGTGGACAGAGCGGGCACCTCAGGAGGCGCGACGGCCTGAGTTCTCCTGTATCTGGACGTGCAGAGGCACAAATTATCTTAGCATTTATTTGTAATAGCCTTGTAAAGACTTGTTTTAAGCTTTGTTTGGATGTGCTTGGTGAATATCCCTCGAGAGGCTTTTTGTCTTCTTCCCTCATGTCTTTTTCGCTCTACGTCTTAGGACCCTCTCTTAGCGCTACACCACCGCCGCTTCGGTATGCGAGAGTCAGGGCTCCGCAAGGCCGGGGGGGGGGGGGTGCGTGAGGCCTCAAGAGGTAAGAGCCTCCAAGTTGTGATGCTTGGGGATCCCCTTCAACGCGCAAGCAGCCCATGAGGCGCAGGAGAGAGAAAAGAGGTCGATGGATGAAAACCAGCGAAAGGGATTTCAAACAAGTGTTTAGACTTAGCTTCGCGAGGCGTTTTGCCTTGGAGAGGGTGTTGGTTCCCTGGCGAGGTGTTTTCGCCTTGGAGAGGGTGTCGGTTCCCTGGCGAAGTGTTTTCGCCTTGGAGAGGTGTCGCTTCCCTGGCGCTTGCTTTGGACCTGTTTTCCTGCGTTTTGACAGATAGGCGTACCCACAAGCGATACATAGCTATCGTGGGTTCCTTCATGGGTGTCTCGCGAGGAGAACAGGCACCAAGGTCCTTGGTGAGTTGACGTGCACGGGAGCCGGCTCATGAGTTCAGAGCTCCTTGGGAGTTGACATGCATGAAAGCTGACCCGTGAGTTCAGAGCTCGGATCCCTTGGGTTTGAGGCGCTGCCGGGATGCTCCCATGGCATGGCACCATGCTAGCCCCCGCTCGTGAGATACACAGGAGGGATCGTACGAGCAAGGATGAAACAGCAATAACATAAAAGCTTACCAAAGCAACAACATATGCTGGCGCGAAGCGCAAAGGTTCAAAGTGACCTGAAACAGAGGTTCAATACACTGGCGTGGCCAGAAACACAAAAAATCCGCCATGTCAGGCATGGGGTTCCACATGCTGTGGCTGAGACTCTCGAGGGGGCGTGCCCGGGGCGACGCATGTAGAGAGAGCTCAGAGGGGGCCCCTATGCGGGGGTGGCTTGTAGAGCCTGCGGTCCACCATGGCTGGGCATGGGGATCCACCTCGCCAAGGCATGGTGCTTGAAGAAGTCACCTTGTCGAGGCGCGGTGGCTTGGGAGTCTTCTCGAACGGCCCGCGGTAGCGTATAGTAGAGAGGGGAGCCCGAAATATTTCCTCGTGGAGGATGATGGCGCGAGGCTCTCCCTTGATGCAAAAAATTGCTCGTCGAGGACGATCAGGGGTAGAACTTGCGCAGGTGCTGGATGTTCCAGGGGTTGGCGACAGGGATGCCGTCCTCCGTCTCAAGCCGTGCGGAGCCAGGCCTGGCGATGTGGACGACCCTGTAGGGTCCTTCCCACATTGGCGAGAGCTTGTGGAGGCCTGCCCTGGAGAGGATTCTCCTCAGGACGAGGTCTCCTGCTTCGAGAGTGCGTGGGCAGATGTGTCGGCTGTGGTAGTGACGGAGGTCTTGCTGGTACCTTGCCGCTCTCAGGGCCGCATTGCGGCGGATCCCTTCAAGCAGCAGGAGGTCGTTGTTGCGCAGTTCGTCCAGCTCAGCCTCCTTGAAGGCCAAGACTCGGGGAGAGCCATGAGTGATCTCGCTGGGGAGGACGGCTTCAGCACATAAACGAGGGAGAACGACATCTCACCAGTTGGCTTTGTTGGCGTGGTGCGGATGGCCAGAGCACCGAAGGGAGCTCATCAATCCAGTGCTTGCCGCTGTTCCCTTGAGGCGGTTAAAGCTTCTCGTCTTGAGGCCCTTGAGCACCTCGGCGTTGGCTCGCTCAGCCTGCCTGTTGCTTCGTGGGTGCGCCACCGAGGCGTAGCAGATTTGGGCGCCGAGGCTGCCGCAGTTAGACTTGAAGGCGCCGCTGATGAATTGCGAGCCGTTGTCGGTGATGATGCAGTTGGGCACGCCGAAGCGGCAGACCAGGCTCCTGATGAATTTCACCGCCGACTTCGCCGGTATGGTGCGCACGGGTTCCACCTCAGGCCACTTGGTGAATTTGTCGATGGCGACGTAGAGGTAGCGGTAGCCCCCGAGCGCTCGCGGGAAGGGTCCCAGGAGGTCCAGCCCCCAGACCACGAACGGCTAGGAGAGCGGGATCGTCTGGAGTCCTTGCGCAGGCTGGTGGATTTGCTTGGCGTGGAATTGGCAGGCGTCGTAGGATTGGACGATGGCGGCTGCATCTTGAAGCACTGAGGGCTAGTAGAAGCCACTCTGGAGACCTTGCCTGCAGGGTGTGCGAGGACGAATGGTGGCCGCACTCTCCGCTGTGGATGTCGTTGATGAGCTGGCGGCCTTCCTCGCAGGGACGCACCGCAAGGCACCCCATTGNAGCCCCGATCCTGGGTAAAACCGTGTGTGTGTGTTTGTGTCTTCCCGTGTGCGTCTCTACACGCACCTACCCTCCCCGGTACCTCCAGCGTCCATCGGCCCCAAGATAAGCCTACCCATGGCATCTGTTTGTGCACCACCACGACAAATGATGGCCGCACTCTCCGCTGTGGATGTCGTTGATGAGTTGGCGGCCTTCCTCGGCATGGACGCACCGCAAGGCAACCCCATTGGGGCGCTTACGGTACAAGTCTCCATCGTGGAGGCAGTAAGACTTGGCCTGGCGAGCAATTCTTTCGGCTTCAGCGTCTTCTTCGGGGAGGAATCGATTTTGCAGGTAGTTCTTGATCTCGTCGATCCAACCAGTGTCTTGTCGTACCAAGGTCAGCAGCAAGCGATCGCCTGAGGGCAGTCCGCAGTTTGGTGCTCCACTTGATGGGGCTGGTGGGAGCTCCTCGTCGATGCTGATATTGGCCACTGGCTGCTTGACTGAGGCCTTGGTGAGTCTCTCCTCGAACACTCCAGGCTTCTGGGCTTCTGTTTTTCCTGCTCGCCTGGCGAGATCGTCTGCTTCTTGGTTTTCTGCTCGCGGGATGTGCTAGAGCTCCATGCTCCTGAAGTGCTTCTCCAGCTTGTGTACCTCTTCAAGGTAGGCCACCATGTAGGTGTCCTTAGGCGTGTAGCTTTGGTTGGAGAAGTTGACGAGGAGCTGAGAGTCGCCCTTGATGAGGATGCGCTTGATGCCGAGGGCGATGGCGGCTCTGAGCCCGGCGAGGAGGCCTTCATATTCAGCAATGTTGTTGGAGACCTTGTCGTTGTCCTTGAAGCACAGCTGGACGGCGTAGTAGAGCTTGTCGCCTGTTGGTGAGTTGAGGACGGCACCAGCCCCTGCACTCCGGGCCGCGAAGGCGCCGTCGAAATGCATGGTCTAGTAGCCTGGTTGCGTCCCACCTGAGGCTACGGCTTCCTCCTCTGGAGGCTCTTCTTCACGCGTGTCCTTCCACTCGGCCATGAAATCAGCCAGCGCCCTGCCCTTGATGACCCTGGTGGTGTCAAACTCCAGCTCGAAAGGTTGTAGCTCAATGCCCCAGCCTGCGACGCGATCTATTGCGTTTGGGTTGCGCAGGACTTGCTCCAGGGGGTATGAGGTGACCACCTTGATGGGGTGGCCCCTGGAGGCGCTGTGGAGCGAGAAGAGGAGCTTTTGCTGCATGGGGTAGCGCTCGCGAGCGTCCCGCAATACTGTGCTGACGAAGTAGACGGGATGCTCGACGAGGGTAGTCGTTGGCGTGGCAGCGGTCGGCTCCTCTCGAGGCTCGGTGGAGTCCTCGGCGAGGGTTTCTTGAGGCTGGATGCTTGACGAGGGTGCCTCTTTGTCGGGTGGTTCTGGGCTTGGTGACGTAGAGGTCTGCTTGGCGAGGACTGGCTCTTCCCTTTCAGCCACCAAGACCGCGCTTGCCGTCTGAGGAGTGGCTGCAAGATACAGCTTCAGAGGCTCGCGAGGGCGTGGGGCAACCATGATGGGTGGGCTCGCCAGGTATTTCTTCAGGTCCTCAAAGGCCTTTGCTGCTTCAGGGGTCCACTTGAAAGGACCGGACCTCTTCATGATCTTGAAAAATGGCAGCGCCCTCTCGCCGAACTTGGAGATGAAATGGCCAAGGCTGGCCATACATCCCGCTAGGCGTTGCATGTCCTTGAGGCGACGAGGAGGCTGCATCTGCTCTATGGCCTTGATCTTGTCAGGGTTGGCCTCGATGCCGCGGTGGGATACCAGGAACTCGAGGAGCTTGCCTGAAGGGACCCCGAAGACGCACTTGGCGGGGTTCAGCTTGATGTTGACCTTGCGCAGGTTGGCAAAGGTCTCCTCGAGGTCCTGGATGAGCGTGCTCTCTTCGCGAGTCTTGATCACGATGTCCTCGACGTAGGCCTCTGCATTCTTCCCCATTTGAGCCCCCAAGGCGATCCTCATGAGGCGCTGGAAAGTGGCGCCGGCGTTCTTCAGGCCGAAGGGCATGCAGACGTAGCAAATCACACCATAAGGGGTGATAAATGCTGTCTTCTCCTCGTCTTCCTTCGCCATCTTGATCTGGTGGTAACTAGATAAGGCATCCAGAAAACAGAGGAGCGCGCAGCCGATGGTGGAGTCCACGATCTGGTTGATCCTCGGGAGGGGATAGGGGTCCTTGGGGCAGGCCTTGTTGAGGTCGGTGAAGTCGATGCAGAGGTGGCTTCCTCCGGTGTGCTTGGGTACGAACACACCGTTGGCGAGCAAAGTGGGATGGACCACTTCCTTGATGATGCTGGCCTTCTTCAGTTTCTCTACTTCCTTGACGATGAAGTCTTGCTTCTCTGGCGCCTGGCGCCGCGCCTTTTGCTTCACGGGGCGTGCGTTTGGACACACGGCTAAGTGGTGGTCGATCACCTCCCTCGGTACTCCAGACATATCTGACGGTGTCCAAGTGAACATGTCAGAGTTTGCCCTGAGGAAGGCGACGAGCGCACTTTCCTATTTAGGAGGCAGGTTGGCGCCGATGGTGACGCTAGCCCCCAAGCCGTTTGCCTCAAGGGGCACTTGCTTTGTCGCGGCCTTCTCCTGAGAGAACAACTGCTTCTTCTTCGCGGGGGGCCTCGGGAGGGGCTCCTCATCCTCGTCAGCGGGTGACGCCACCGCGACAGCCTTGTAGGCCGCTTGCGTAGCATACAGGGCGTCCGAGACTACGCCGCGGATGACGATGGTGCCACCCGAGCCAGGGAGCTTGACGAGGTTGTAGGCGTGGTGGGTCACCGCCATGAACTTGGCGAGGGCGGGGTAGCCGAGGATGGCCTTGTAGGGCAGGCCGATGTGCGCGACGTCGAAATCGATCAGCTCGGTGCAGTAGTTGGCCTAGGTGTCAAAAGTGACGGCGAGCCTCACCTGCCCCAAAGGGGTGGTGAGACCCTCTGTCACCCCCGAGAAGGGCCTGGTGGGCATGAGCCGCTCGTAGGGCACCTGCAGCTTCTCGAATGTCTCAACAGAGATGACGTTGAGGCCTGCACCCCCATCAACGAGCGTCTTAGAGACGGCAATGTTGTTGATGGTGGGAGTGCAGACCAGCGGGATGGTGCCAACAGTTGACTTGGACTTGGGGTGGTCGGCGGAGTCAAAGGTGATGGGGGCACTGGGACCACTTGAGGGGCCTGGAGGCCTCGACCCCGGGGAGGGCTGCCGCGACCTCGCGAGCGAATTGCTTGAAGTGGCGGTTGGAGCTGGGGGCCTGAGCCCCGCCAAGGATGCAAGCGGCCCCGCGAGGCACCTGGTAGCCCTCAGGAGTCTCGGCAGGGAGGTTGTCGTTCATGGGCTGGGCGGCGTTGGCCTGGGGGTTCTGCTGGTAGTTGTCGTCGTAGTTGTTGTTCCAGCGTCGCCCCCCGCGGCCGCCGCGGCCGCCGCCGCGGCCTCCGCGGCCCTGCTGCCGACCGTTTGCCTCGCGAGCCTCGCGAGCCTCGCGAAGCCTCTTGAGGTCGTAGCAGTCCTCGGTGGCGTGGGAATGCCTGTTGTGGTAGACGTAGAAGGGGCGGTCATCTTTCTTCTTAGGTCCCGCGGCTGGAGTGGCAGCTTGGCGAGGCTGCTTGGCGTCGGGCTCAGCCGCGAGGACCGCAGTGGTCTTGCGCTTCTCGGTGGATTTCTTCTTCTTCTTGGACTCCTCGGCGGGGTCCCCTGGCTCGTTCTTGACGAACAAGCGGCCCTCCTCAGCCTTGGCACACTTGTCCGCCAAGTCGAAAAGCTTGACGACGGTGGTGATGTTGTCGTGGATGCCCAGCTTATCGAGCATCCGCACATCCGTGACCCCAGCCTGGAAGGCCGAAATGACCTGCGCGTCGGTGGCATTGGGGATTTTGTTGCGCACTTGGCTGAAGCGCTGGATGTACTTGCAGAGGGTCTCGCCAGGCTTCTGGCGCACGGTGCGGAGATCGTTGTACGTGAGGCCGCGCTCGTACGTGCCCTTGAAGTTAGCGACGAAGCACCGGTAGAGGTCCTCCCAGGTGTTGATGGACTCGGCGGGGAGGTTGGTGAGCCATGAGGACGCGGAGTCTTGAGGGCCATGGGGAACCAGTTCGCCATGACCTTGTCGTCGCCCCCGACGGCCTGGATGGCCAGAGTGTAGAGCTGCAGGAACTCCAAGGGGTTGTTCTTGCCGTCGTAGCGCGGAGGAAGATCCGGCCGGAACTTGACCGGCCAGACGACGCGACGGAGGCTGCGCGTGAACGCGGCCGTCGTGCCGTAGGTGACCGTGCCGTTGGCGAGGGTGGCGCGGAGGTGGCGCCCTGCGGCGGCGACGTCATGGACGGCGTGGTTGTGGCGATCCTGGTTGCGCTCGATGCTCACGCGTGCGTCCTCCGGGGCTCGCTGCACGATTTGGCAGTCGTGCGGCGACGACGCGTGCGATGCGGCGCGGTTGTCGCGAGGAGGAGCCCCGGCTGGAGCAGGTTGCAGTGGAGCCGGTGGAGCTGGAGCGGGCGCGGGGTGACGAGGAGGAAGGGGAGGAGCATGAGGCGCGCCGTGCGCCACGTCTCCTGCGCGGGCAGAGAGGACCAGCGAGCGAGACGGTGCAGGAGCGGCGACGCGGGCGGCGCCGACGAGCTCGGAGAGGCGGTTGAGCCAGGCCTCCTGGGCCTCCGGCGTGGGGCGGTACTGCAGCAGCTCCTGCGCCATGAGAAGCGCAGTCGCCGGGCTGGGCGCAGGGCGGCACAGCGAGGAAGCAGCACGGTCCCGCGACGGGTGCAGGGAGGAGGCCTCCTCTTCGTCGAGGTCGTCCTCAGCGTGGTCGATGTCGTCGTCCTCCGGGTGCTCGATGCGGGGCTCGGGGTCGACGTGGCTCTCCGGAGCAGCACTTCCGCGCGGGCGGCCACGCGGGCGGCCGGCAGGAGGAGCGGTGGCGGCGCTAGCCGTCCGGCGAGCGAGTCGTTCGGCGCGAGAGCCGGCCATGGCGGTGTCGAGGTTGAAGATGCGCCTCAGCCCCCTACCTGGCGCGNGCTGCGAGTGAACGCGGCCGTCATGCCGTAGGTGACCGTGCAGTTGGCGAGGGTGGCGCGGAGGTGGCGCCCTGCGGCGGTGACGTCATGGACGGCGCGGTTGTGGCGATCCTGGTTGCGCTCGATGCTCACGCGTGCGTCCTCCGGGGCTCGCTGCACGATTTGGCAGTCGTGCAGCGACGACGCGTGCGATGCGGCGCGGTTGTCGCGAGGAGGAGCCCCGGCTGGAGCAGGTTGTGGTGGAGCCGGTGGAGCTGGAGCGGGAGCGGGCGCGGGGTGGCGAGTAGGGGCGTGCGGCGCACCGTGCGCCACGTCCCCCGCGCGTGCAGAGAGAACCAGCGAGCGAGACGGTGCAGGAGCGGCGACGCGGGCGGCGCCGACGAGCTCGGAGAGGCGGTTGAGCCAGGCCTCCTGGGCCTCCGGCGTGGGGCGGTACTGTAGCAGCTCCTGCGCCATGAGGAGCGCAGTCGCTGGAATGGGCGCAGGGCGGCCCAGCGAGGAAGCGGCACGGTCCCGCGACGGGTGCAGGGAGGAGGCCTCCTCTTCGCCGAGGTCGTCCTCAGCGTGGTTGATGTCGTCGTCCTCCGGGTGCTCGATGCGGGGCTCGGGGTCGACGTGGCGCTCCGGAGCAGCACTTCCGCGCGGTCGGCCGCGCGGGTTGCCAGCGGGAGCGATGGCGGCGCTAGCCGTCCGGCGAGCGAGTCGTTCGGCGCGAGAGCCGGCCATGGCGGTGTCGAGGTTGAAGATGCGCCTCAGCCCCCTACCTGGCGCGCCAAATGTCGGAGAACTGTCCCAGGAACTGGGTGTGTCTCACGAAGGATCGAGTAAGGGGCTGAACAGGGAATCAAACAACCCTCAACGTGCCTCGGCGACGGTGCTCGCCTGGATCGCTGCGGGGAAGCACTGCAGAGAGGAGCACACGGTCTTACCTAGGTTCAGGGCCCTCTAGGTGAGGTAAAACCCCTACGTCCTGCCTCGAGTTGTATTGCACTTGCTTGGAGAGGTTTCAGTACAGGGCGAGCTTGGCGAGCTCTGGGTGGCTAACAATGGCTACCGCTAACCTCAGATCTAGGGTTTGGGCTTATGAATCTTGGGACCCTTTGCCCGAAAGGGCTCCTCCTCCTTTTATAGGCGTCTCGAGCCTCTTCCCCCAAAACATCTTGGCGGGAAGGGCTACCACATGGCGACGAAGGAGGAGGTGCGGTGCACAATAAAGGTAGAGTCCACCATAAAGGTGAGGTCCATGGACGCGGTCCACGGCAGGGGGCGGCGTCACCAAAGCTGGAAAAGCCACCGTCCAAACAAGACGGTGGGCTGGCGCTGCTGAGGTGGGAGGTGACCCACGGTGACGTCGTCCTTGGAGGGTAGCTGCAGACGGTTCCCTTATCACCAAAGTGGCAATCCTTGGGGCTCCTTTGCTTGGTGCAGCTTTGTTGACTCCTTTATACACAGAAATGACAGCTGCGGCACTGTTGTCATCGCGCGCTGGCGTGGTCGTCACTATGCGGAGGATGCAGGGCCCATGTGCGCTCTGCCGCGGAGGCAGAGCTGGCTTCGAGAGGAAGGAAACCTCGCGAGGCAAAAGGCCTCGCCGAGCCTTTCGGCTTGGTCCTTAGCAGAATTGCTGGTGGCATCCGAGATGCCCTCTCGAGGAGAGGTCCCTCGCCAAGGGAGAAAACCCTCGGCGAGGAGAAAAGGTCCCTCGTGAGGAAAAACCCTCGCGAGGCTCGCCAGGCGTGGAGAGCCTGGTCCTTAGCGAAATCTTCTGAAAAATCTTGTGGGCCCTGGCAGGCCGGCCCGTGGTACCCTGGTTTCCATTGTGCCGACAAACGGCTCCGGGAACGTGTACCGTTGGTGAAGCTTCTGGAGGAGGACGGTTCGCAAAGCCTTATTGGCCGTGCTTCTGATGTCCTTCGTGTTGATGGACACGCTTTCCCGGAGGATGCACCCTAGTTGCATGATGTACCCTTCGGCATGGGCCTCAGGCGCCACTGGTAGGCCACTTGGCGTGACCTCGGTGAAATGGTCTGTGACGTTGGCGAGCACTTGAGGTGTCCTATCCTTCCTTTCCTTCTTTTGCTTCGGAGCGGTCGGGTTGCCACCACCATCCGTGTGGTCACCGCCATCGGTGGTGGTGGTGTCATCCTCATGGCCGCCACTAGAAGCTCCATCGGTGGTTTCGGCGTCGTCGTCCTCCGGGGCGTCTTGCTCATCGTCGGCACGGTCGCCACTAGCAGCTCCGACGGCGGCGGCCTCCTCCAACTCCTGGGACGCTTCCCAGAACGACTTGTTGGCGTCTCTAGCTATTTCTTCGACGCTCATGTTCTTAGAAGGGCCCGCGGACTCCGACATGTTTGCACTTAATTAAAAAGAGGCAAAAAGTTAGTATAACAAACATAAGAAAAAAAATCACTTAATTAAGTACTAATATACCCCGGCCCATGCATTAGTCGCAATACCCCATATGTCCCTTTTTTTAGCAAAGTCATGCCAAAATTCACGAAAAATTTCGGCATGACCTTTGCTAAAAAAGGAACGTATGGAGTACCCGAATTTGCCGGAACGGAAGTTAATCGACGTTCCGGCAATCTCAAGGGCCTCTCGGGGTACCTGCAAGCATTTCACAAAAATATCCACATCTCCGGCCGGCATCTCCACGACACGATGGTCGGATCACAAACAACCACGACACGATGGTCGTGGTAGCACAGAACACAAGCACACACAACCTCACATGTAAATTTTTCACAAATTGATTCCAAGGGCGTCTTCTTGCCTAGCACACACAAGCACCTCTGCACCTGTACAACCATCAGCTACAGAAATAATTTTACACTTGCACATAGCTCAGAGCACAATGTGATGCCTAGTATATTTTGTTTTTGTTAGCATCAGTTCCACTAGAGCAAGCAAGCAAGCATCACTGTCACACTGTCATCAGTTCCTCAGCTAGGCATAGAGCAAGCAAGCAAGCATCACAGCCACTGTCATCAGCTAAGCATCACTATCACAGTCACTGTCATCACAGAACTGATGATCAAGCAACCTATGCTAGGCATAGATGAGCAAGCAAGCATCATGATAAGGGGTGGCCCAATCTTCTCTTGTGAGCAACTCGAATTTGATGGTGGATGTTTGGTGGATGATTTGATAACTTGATAACTAGTGCTACACTGAGATCTCACCGTGGTTAATCCCTGCTGCCAATGCAACAACAATCAATCCCTTAGCTATTCTCAACTACACACTCTTGCACATGCAATCATAGATCACAAGTGGTCCTGTATCCCCTTATTCCCAATGGAACAACAAGATAGCACGTAAGATTTGCAAAGGTATTACTTCAAGATGAAAGCTTGCGCAGTTCAATCTAGAGGCTAGGGTTTTAGTTTTAACTTGGTCTACCCTAATCAACTCGCATCAAGAAGTATATATGGGGGAGGGGTGCGGCCAGCAGCCAGGGGGGCCTCCCACCTAGCCCAACTCGGATTGCGTCCAACCTAACCATATTGGATACAAACCGACCCAATTGGGTTCGGCCTAAAAAAGGACACGCAGGTCCAAGACCTAGGGTGACTAGGACTCCTCCTTGACGCCACCAACAGGGGGTTGTGCGCCACCTTCTTGCATCTCCACTTGTGCTCCTGCCTCCCTCTCCTCCCTTAAGCACTTGTGGTGTTTGTTCTGACATTTATCCTCCATTGAATCCTTGTTGTTCTTCATGTGATCCTCCATGTACTCCATGCTGTGGTGCTCCTCTCCTCCATTAGCGTCTGTGTTATCAATAAACCTGAGAATACATACATGCATGGATTTAGGTAGTATAAAGTTCTCACAATCAGAAACATCATAATCTAATAAGAGAGAATTCACCTGCTGTTCTATTAACTTGGTTCTTGATCTTGTCATTGGACCAAGTCTCACTTCATTGTTCTTGTCTAGGACAGCAGCATTATCAATTGGAGAATTATTAGAAGAACTAGGGATGTCCTCATCATCCTCCCCCCCTTGAAAAGGCATCGTCCTCGATGCAAGATCATCTCCAATGTACGGTGACAAATCAGCAACATTGAAAGAATTGCTCACACCAAACTCATCAACTGGAAGGTCTATCTTGTATGCATTGTCATTTATTTTTGCAAGCACCTTGTAAGGACCAGCACCTCGAGGCATCAATTTGGATTTTCTCAATGTTGGAAATCTATCTTTCCGAAAGTGTACCCAAACCATATCTCCAGGCTGAAACAACACCTCCTTCCTCTTCTTATTCACTCTATCAGCCACATACTTCCCTTTCTTGTCTATGGCCTCCTTTGTCTTCTCATGAATCTTGCGCACAAAATCAGCTCGTTTGGATGCCTCCATATTTGTTCTCTCCTGTATGGGAAGTGGCAATAAATCAAGTGGTGTAATGGGCTTAAACCCATAGACCACCTCGAAAGGACAAAGTTGAGTAGTGGAATGAACAGCCCTGTTGTATGCAAATTCAACATGTGGCTAACACTCTTCCCACTCCCTCAAATTTTTCTTGATCATGGTTCGCAATAATGTTGATAGTGTGCGATTCACCACTTCAGTTTGTCCATCAGTTTGGGGGTGACATGTAGTTGAAAACAGCAGCTTCGTTCCTAGCTTCCCCCATAGCGTCTTCCAAAAGTAGCTCATGAATTTGACATCTCTATCCGAAACAATAGTTCTTGGTACTCCATGGAGCCGTACGATTTCCGTGAAAAACAGATTAGCAATGTGCGATGCATCGTCGCTTTTGTGGCATGCAATAAAATGTGACATCTTAGAAAATCTATCCACTACCACAAATATAGAATCATGTCCTCTCTTAGTCCTTGGTAAACCTAGCACAAAATCCATACTAATATCTTCCCAAGGTGTAATAGGTGCAGGTAGAGGAGTATACAAACTGTGAGCCTTCAACTTGGATTTTGCTTTATTGCATGTGATGCAACGTTGCACAAACCTGTACACATCACGCCTCATATGTGCCCAGTAAAATTTTTCAGCTAACATGAGCAATGTTTTCTCACGTCCAAAGTGTCCCATCAATCCACCACTATGAGATTCCTGCAATAACATCAAACGCAAAGAATACTCGGGAATACATAATTTGTTAGCTCTAAAAAGAAAGCCATCATGTAGGTGATATTTATCCCAAGCCTTGACAGTAGAACATTTAGTGTAAGGCATAGAAAACTCATTATCATCAGCATATAGAGGTTTCAAATTCTCCAAACCCGAAACTTGGACATCTAATTTGGCGAGTAACATATTCTTTCTTGACAAAGCATCACCTACCACATTCTCTAATCCTTTCTTGTATTTAATAATGTATGGAAACGATTCAATGAATTCTACCCATTTAGCATGTCTCTTATTAAGATTGGATTGACTCTTCAAAAATTTCAATGCCTCATGATCAGAATGTATGATAAATTCCTTTGGCCATAAATAATGTTTCCAAACTTGAAGAACTCTAACAAGAGCATACAATTCCTTATCATAGACAGAATAATTCAATTGAGCACCATGCAATTTCTCAGAAAAATAAGCAAGTGGTTTCTTATCTTGCATTAATACACCTCCAATACCTATGCCACTAGCATCACATTCAATTTCAAATTGTTTATGAAAATTAGGAAGCATCAATAATGGAGCCGAAATCAACAAATTTTTCAGAGTATCAAAAGCAATATCTTGAGCAACCCCCACACACAAAATCCACACCTTTCTTAGTCAAATCATTCAAAGGGGCAGGAATGGTGCTAAAATCTTTCACAAATCTTCTATAAAATCCAGCAAGTCCTAAAAAACTTCTCACTTGACTCACATTCATGGGTATAGGCCAATTTTTTATTGCTTCAATTTTAGACTCATCTACTTCTATCCCATGCTTAGAGACAACATATCCAAGAAATATGACCTTATCTTTGCAAAAAGTGCACTTCTCAAAATTACCAAATAATTTATTTTCTCTTAGCACTTGCAAAACTTGTCTTATATGATCAATGTGTTCAGGTTCGTTGTGACTATATATGAGAATATCATCAAAATAAACTACCACAAACTTGCCAATAAAATTTCTCAAAACATGGTTCATTAATCTCATGAAAGTACTAGCTGCATTAGTTAATCCAAAAGGCATTACTAACCAGTCATATAATCCAAATTTCGTTTTAAAGGCTGTTTTCCACTCATCCCCCTCTTTCATCCTTATTTGATGATATCCCACTACGCAAATCAATCTTAGAGAAAATAGCAGCACCACTTAATTCATCTAACATATCCTCCAAGCGAGGTATAGGATGTCTATAACGAATAGTGATGTTGTTAATGGCTCTACAATCTACACACATGCGCCAAGTACCATCTTTCTTAGGAACCAAAATAACAGGAACAGCACAAGGAGAAAGGCTGATTCGAATATACCCTTTGTCCAACAACTCTTGTACTTGTTTCTGAATTTCCTTTGTCTCTTGGGGATTTGTCCTATAGGGAGCTCTGTTTGGTAATGTAGCACCAGGAATAAGGTCAATTTGGTGCTCAATCCCTCTCAATGGTGACAGTCCCGAGGGTACCTCCTTTGGAAAAACATCACCAAAATCCTGCAAAACATTAGAAACACCAATAGAAAGAGGAGTCATGTCATTAGAAACTAAAATTTCCCCCTTATGCATGAGCACGATAGGTACTAAGCTAGGATCCTCACGAAACTCTCTCAAATCATCTTTGGTGGCGAACATTGTTAAAAGGCTCACTCCCTTATTTTTACCACTCGGCCTAGGTTTGTTTTCTCCCACGGAAAAATTGTTTTCACTCTTTTCTTGCCTATCACTCTCCTTTTCTAAATGCACTTCATTTTTTGTCTAGACTCATGAACAATTTGCTGTGGTGTCATAGGCCTCAATATAATGTCCTTGTTATGCCAGTTCAATGTATATGTGTTGGCTCTCCCATCATGAATAACCTTTCTGTCAAACTGCCAAGGTCTGCCCAATAACATGTGACAAACTGACATGGGAACAACATCACACTCAATTGTATCCTTATATGGTCCAATCTGAAATTCCACTCTCACCATATGGCACACCTTAATTTCTTCTTTGTCACTCAACCATTGAATATAATAAGGGTGTGGGTGCGGAATATATTTCAACTTGAGCTTTGCACATAATTCTTTGCTTGCTAAATTTCTGCAACTTCCTCCATCAATGATCACCTTGCAAGCCATTTGGGGACCTACAATTGCTTTAGTTTGGAATAAATTGCACCTTTGACTCTCTTCACTTGGAACAACACTCAAAGCTTGTGTGCAAACAATAGTTGGATAATGTGTAGCATAGGCATCAACAGGACCATCATCATCATATGTATCATCCTCATTAGGATCAGCATCATCTCCTGTCTCATACTCATCATCAGCATTAAGAAGCATGACCTTTTTATTAGGACATTCTCTCTTAAAATGTCCTTTACCTCCACATGTATGACAAAGCATATCTCTATTTCGTGTTGCATTGTTTGTCGTGGGTGGGGTTGTTTTCCTTGTACCAGAATTACTAATCTCAGGTTTTGAACTAGGAACACTTCGGGTTGGATCAACTGGAGGTGTTGATGGTGATACAACAGAATTTTTCGGTGGAAAGCTCCTCCTTGTACTCATGTGTGCTTCCTCAGCCAACCTCTTTTCAGCTTCTCTTGCTTGATGTAACAAATCTGTCATATCACTATATTGTGTATGCCTCACAATGCTCTTAATTTTAAATTGTAAACCAGAGAGAAACCTTTGCATTGTTTGTTCAGGAGCCTCCCTAACCCGAGCTCTTTGAAGGACCAACTCCATCTCCTTGAAGTAAGCATCCACAGATTTTGTTCCTTGTTTCAATTGTTGCAACTTATCATAGAGGGTTCGGATATAATTTTTGGGCACAAATCTGTCTCGAAGCAATTGTTTCATCTCGCCCCAAGTAGCAACTTCTGGTTCGACATGTTCTTCTCTCAAACTTGTAATGCTATCCCACCACAAAAGAGCATAACCATCAAAACCAGACGAAGTAAGTTTTATTTTCCTGTCCTCACTATAATCATGCAATCTCCATAGCTTCTCAATCTTCAGCTCCCACATCAAATACTCTTCTACATCTTCAGTATCACAAGTGAGAGTAGGTATAGAGAATTTCGGTTTGCCCAAACCATCGTCCTCTCGATTATGTTCCAAGTGGACCCCCCTTGCAGCAACTCCTCCACGGCCACCGTGCAAATTGCCACGGCCATGCAAATCAACAGCATTGGGTGGAACTCGCCGTTGGTTGTTATTATTTTCCAGGAGTGTTGTTAAATTTGCAACCTGTCTTGTCAAATTTGTCACGGCTTCTTGTAAAATATCCACAGATTCTTGAGTAGCAGCAGCAGCATCAATTTTGAGGTCCAAAGTGTTCAACTCCTCCCGCAAACTATCATCACTCTTCTCTATCTCAGCAGCAATTCGTTTGTACATGGTGTCTCTCAAAGCTTCATATTCATTCCACTTGACTGGATCCTCAGGTTTCTTCTTATCCTGCACAACAAGATCACTAGCAACATCCATTGATTAAGATGTTAGTGAAAACAAAATAATAATTGGATGTGGTGTTCTCTCACAACTCACTCAAACCAGCAAATAATAGTGTATCTTTACTTGTTCCAAAGTGAAAAGGATTTACTTACCAACAATGACCAATGATAGATGTACCAAATGTGAGAAGAGAATAACCAGGATATCAAGTGTCACACGGCAAACAGGCTATTAGGGAATCCTAACACACCAAAATAACAAAGCCTAATGTGCTGTTTGTGATGATGTCAAAACACACCTATAGAACTCACACAAAAGATGGAGACAAATGTGGCAATGCAAATATATGGATGGAAATTTTGCAATGCACTCGAAAGACACTAGCAATAGCTCAATGAAAAACAGGCACAAGATTGCTCAATTTAGTAGTGCAAAAAGTAGTGTAAAACAGCTCCAAAAACTGCAGTAGCTATGAGCAACTTACAGGCCTCTTCTTTCTCCTTTTTTTTTAATGTTTCCACTCTTTTGGATATATAAATATTTCTCACGGGTACTGTAGCTAAAATTGATTTCCACTCTTCTTTCACTGTAGCACTTCTCTTTCGGCCACAATATGTCGCACCGCGGAGCAAAATTTTCAGGAAAAACAAAATCGTACAAAGAACCTATTGAGCAGCCTGTGAGCAATAAAAGAGCTAGTCTTATGGGTAAGCTCCTAATTGTATGTGTAGATAGGCTATGTCTAGGGCTCACAAAGTGCAGACTGAAAATCCTAATGAAAGGTGCAAAGAAAAACAAAAGAGACACTAAAATCGATTCTGAGTACAACTCGAGGGAAGCACGGCAGCGATTCACGCGTTTCTGTGCCGTGGCAGGAAACCGATTCCGAGTAGAAGTAGAACTAAGGCGCGCGGCAGGGAAAAATGGAAAGTATTGTGCCGTGGCAGCAACCTGATCTCAACTCAGATAGGAAAACAACTCGGAACACTAACTCTTTTTGGGATTTTGATTTATGGACTCGAAACAGAAGTAGAACAAGGACTCGACTCGGAAACAACCTAAACCCTAAACCTAAGAACTCGACGACTAGAAAAAGAAAACAGGGACACAAAATCAACCCAAAACAGCAAAGTAAACTAAGCAATTTCGGTGTGATCTAGGCTATGGCAAATTCTAAACCTAATTTTTTTTTGGCTTTTTCTGGATAGGTCAAAACAACTACACTACGGGATGGAAATAGCTCACCGAGTAAACCCGAGAATCTGATACCAAGATGATAAGGGGTGGCCCGATCTTCTCTTGTGAGCAACTCGAATTTGATGGTGGATGTTTGGTGGATGATTTGATAACTTGATAACTAGTGCTACACTGAGATCTCACCGTGGTTAATCCCTGCTGCCAATGCAACAACAATCAATCCCTTAGCTATTCTCAACTACACACTCTTGCACATGCAATCATAGATCATAAGTGGTCCTGTATCCCCTTATTCCCAATGGAACAACAAGATAGCACGTAAGATTTGCAAAGGTATTACTTCAAGATGAAAGCTTGCGCAATTCAATCTAGAGGCTAGGGTTTTAGTTTTAACTTGGTCTACCCTAATCAACTCGCATCAAGAAGTATATATGGGGGAGGGGTGCGGCCAGCATCCAGGGGGCCCTCCCACCTAACCCAACTCGGATTGCGTCCAACCTAACCATATTGGATACAACCCGACCCAATTGGGTTCGGCCTAAAAAAGGACACGCAGGTCCAAGTCCTAGGGTGACTAGGACTCCTCCTTGACGCCACCAACAGGGGGTTGTGCGCCACCTTCTTGCATCTCCACTTGTGCTCCTGCCTCCCTCTCCTCCCTCAAGCACTTGTGGTGTTTGTTCTGAAATTTATCCTCCATTGAATCCTTGTTGTTCTTCATGTGATCCTCCATGTACTCCACGCCGTGGTGCTCCTCTCCTCCATTAGCGTTTGTGTTATCAATAAACCTGAGAATACATACATGCATGGATTTAGGTAGTATAAAGTTCTAACAATCAGAAACATCATAATCTAATAAGAGAGAATTCACCTGCTGTTCTATTAACTTGGTTCTTGATCTTGTCATTGGACCAAGTCTCACTTCATTGTTCTTGTCTAGGACAGCAGCATTATCAATTGGAGAATTATTAGAAGAACTAGGGATGTCCTCATCAAATCACAGGGATTAACCCAACATACTCACTGACATGTTTAACCAACTACTAATAAGGACAACAATTAATCCTATAGTTGAGGTGCACAAATTTCCATTGTCATGTATGCAAACTTTTTTCTTATTTTTTTATTACTTTGTTCCCTTCCTATGATTTTGATTGGGTCATTTCATCAAGCACTAGAGCATCCCACCATACACAGCATCCAACATCACAGCACTAGAGCATCTCACCATACACAGCATCCAGCATCACATCACTAGAGCATCACACAGCATCCAGCATCAAACTTGGGCTTGGAATTTTAACAAACACCTTGGGTGCAACTCTACGTAGGGGAAGGAGGAGAGGGAGAGGGGCAGCACCTCGGGAAGGGAAGGGAGGGGAGGTCGTCGAAGGCGGTGGAGGTGCTCCTCGTGGGCGCGGTGGCGGTGCTCCTTGTGGGCGCGGTGGAGGTGCTCCTCGATCGTGGGCGTGGTGGAGGCCGGTGCTCCTCGTGGGCGCGGTGGCGGTGCTCCTCGTGGGTGCGGTGGAGGTGCTCCTTGTGGGCGTCGAGGTGCCGCGTCGGAAGGGTTGGCTGGGGCGGCCGACGGTGGTGAGTTGGGGCGGTGGTGGTGCGGCGGCCGGCGGTTTGGGCGTCGAGGGGGGCGTGCGCGGGTGTTGGGAAATTTGGGAATGGAGAGGCCGGCGCAGGGAGGGCCCACATGTAAGTGGGCGCAGAGAAATTATGTGGCGCATCTGAAAGGATCGTATGGGGCACCTAGAGGGGGGGTGAATAGGTGCTACACCAATTTTTAATTCTTTTTCAAATTAAAGCTCAACACAAAGGTAAATTATCTAGATATGCAACTACGATGAATTTACCTATATGAGGAGCAAACTAAACAACTAGGCAATTAATGATACGAGTAAAAGCTACAAAGGGAAAGAGGTAACCGAAAGGAGAAGCACGCGGAGACAAGGGTGTATTCCCGAGTTCCTCCTTGTTAAGGGAGTACGTCTCGTTGGAGGGTTGTGAGTTCGCCACAAAGGCCTAATCAACGCCACGAAGGCCTCACCCTATTCTCCGATGAACTTTGCCACAAAGGCTTGGTTGACCTTCCACTATCTGAGTCCTTCGAGGCGGAAACCGGAGCCTTTACAATGTTTTTGGGGCACACACCCACAACTTAATTGGGGGCTCCCAAATCCACGAATCTGTCACAATTACAACAAGAAATGAGCACAAGAATCTAGGGTAACACAAAGCTAACCCTAGAAGAGAAATCCCTAAAGAGAAAGAGGGGGAAATGAAAAACTGCTCGGTGAAGATGTAGATCGGGGCCTCCTCCTTCAATCCTCCAAGAATCAAAGCATTTGGTTGGAGGAGTTGAGAGATCTTGCAATTATGAGCTTTTGCGTTTAATGAAGAGAGAGAGTGCAAGAGCTAAGGAGCTGGAGGTAGGTGGAGGGGTATTTATACCCCCTCCAGCATTTCTAACCGTTGCAGGAATCGGGAGGCCGGAAATTCCGGGTTAAAGGGCCGGAAATTCCGGCCGGCGGCCGGAACTTCCGTAAACTGACTCGGTGGGCAGGAAATCTCCGGGGAGAATTTCCGCCCACAACCTCCGGGACCCCTCCAGAGAGGGTTCCCCTAAATGACTTAGTAGAAAACCCACGGAAAATTCCAGGGGGCCGGAACTTCCGGCCAGCAGGCCGGAATTTCCGCCCCGCCGGAAATTTCCGGGGGGAACTTCCGGATTAAAGTTCCGGGATCCCTCCAGAGAGGGATCCAAAAATGACTTAGCCATATTTCCGCCCGAAATTTCCACGGGCCGGAACTTCCGGCCTGGAGGCCGGAATTTCCGCCCCACCGGAAATTTCCGGGGGGAACTTCCGGAGGGAAGTTCCGGGACCCCTCCAGAGAGGGATCCCAAATATGACTTAGTCGTTTTTCCACCCGAAATTTCCTCGGGCCGGAACTTCCGGCCTGAAGGCCGAAATTTCCGCCCCACCGGAAATTTCCGGGGGAACTTCCGGGGAGAAGTTCCAGGACCCCTCCAGAGAGGGATCCCAAAAGGACTTAGTCGTTTTCGCGCTGGGGCCGGAACTTCCGCCCGTAGGCCGGAATTTCCGCCCCCCCCCCCTAGAAATTCCGCCCAGAGGGCCGGAACTTCCGGTCCTGAAACAACAGAAACCCATTTCTCTTCTTCGTCGTTGATCTTTACTATGATCTTTTCACCGATTGGGTCTAACCACCTAAAAAACCTGTCAACACACTTAACCAAATATGATTAGCCCATAATGTGTGTTGTCATTAAATCACCAAAACTAAGAGATGTTCTTTCAATCTCCCCCTTTTTGGTGATTGATGACAACACACACACAAGTATAAATGGGGCTCCCCCTCGACGGGAGCTCCCCCTAGATAAGAGCATATATAACACAATAAGAGATATACCATGAAGTAGATCACAAAGGTTTGCATGTCTTACACCACACATAACATAGTTCAACTTACGAAAAAGAAAGATACATAGGCACAAGCTTAGAAGAGGCAAATAAGGCGAAGAGAAGCTCGTGCCCAACCCATGCAAATACCTGAAAGCCTAAGAACTACTTCTCCCCCTTTGGCATCAAGACACCAAAAAGGGAAAAGAGCGATGCTACAAACGTCCCAGAAATATCACTCCGATGCCGTGGCCTTGGACTCCTCCTCCTCCTCCTCACTGTCATCATCCTCAGGCACATCAATAGTCCAGTCCACAAACTTGCTGTTCCAGTTCTTGTAGCGAACAAGGGGCTGAACCTGCTGCTCAGGTGGCGGTGGAGGCATCTGAAGATGAGCCATGATCTGCTGCTGATTCTGCAATATCGTACGGCGCTCGGCGTAGCCATGATAATTCTCCTTGTGGATGGCCACATTCATACACAAAATCTTCTCGATAGCACGCTTGATCCAAGAGCGCTTAGGGCGAGCCCCACCCCTAGAAGATGAGCTCTCAGGAGCACTAGGAGGGACACGAGACGCGGGGGGAGCACGACGGGCTGAGGAGGCACCACGAGTGAGATGAGCAGACTTCCGGTTCATTTTGACCCTTCCATGAGTCTCACAGGTAAGCTCCACATCGGGATCAACAACATCATCAGAAAACGGATACTTGGCCTTGATGAGCTTCATCACATAAGGTGCATAAGGAGGAACCTTCTTGTTGATCACAGAGTCATACATCTCATTGAAGATATAGTCCATAACGTCCACAGGGTTCGCATTGGGGCGAAGAGTACCCTGAGTAGCTGTCTCATGAGCAAAGTGAAGAAGATTCACAAGCCCTCCACGAATAGCATCGTTGTTACCTGCACTTGGAGCAATGGACTCCCGGAACATGCGCAAGAGAATGTCATAGAGAGGAAGGAGGCCGGTGGTGCTCCCAACCTTGCTCTCATCACTATAAAGATCCTTCAGCTGATTCTTGTCATAAGAGCTCCCAATGAGATGCATGCGAGACCCCTCATTGAGAATGGAGCCAGAAAAACGGTAACCAAGAATGGCAGCAAACTCCCTGAAGTTGGAGGTGAGCATATGAGTGTCGGACATCCAAGTCATTCCAATGTTGACATCCGAGTCAAACACAACGGTCGCATAAAACTGCTGGATCATGGTGACATTGTAGTTGCACTCGGTATCCATCAGATGCCTCAGTCCCAAACAGTCCACAACTCGGATAGCAGTCCCAAAGTAATCTTCCTTCTTCATTAGGTGATCAAAGTCAATAGCCTTCATAGGACAAACCCTCTTCTTTTCAGACATGGCCATATACACTTCCTTGAAGAGGATCTCCTGCTCATGGCACCAGAAGCAATTGTCAATCTCCAGATCCCGAGGCTCTGCATAAAAGTCCGTCTTGCGCCATTCAATGAACTCAGACTTCCTCATATCACTGATAACCACCTGCACTGCCTTCTTCTTCTTGCGCTGCTGGTCAATCTGAGAGCGGCGTGAGGCCAAAGTCTCCTGGTCTGACTCAAAATCAAACTCGATGTCGTCAGGGCGAGGAGTGCCACGAGGAGGGCGAGAGGCCGCACGCTTGAAGCGATGACGAGAGGAGGAACCACCTGCAGGAAGAGGAATAGAAAGACGGGAAAGCATAGATAAGCACTCATGTACGGTGGCTAAAAAGACATAGCAGTGAGAAGAAAGTAACATTTTGTTCAGCCTCACGCCGGAAATTCCAGCCCAAAAGGGGCGGAAGTTCCGGCCCCCGGAAGTTCCGGCCGCTGCACACGGAAATTCCGGCCTTGTGCAGTGAGCGGAAATTCCGTTGAATCCAAACGAAATTGCAAGTTACTTTCAAAACACTACTAGGCACGGAGAGATCTAGCCTAAAGGAGCAATTCTACCAAGGAAACTAGCAAACACCATCTAAATCGTCTAGGTTAAACGAATTTTGAGTTCGTCCTAGATTCAAAAATAGAGGTAGTTACCGGCGTCCATGGCGAAAAGTGAGCGGAGGAAAAGGATCCCCTCGTCGAGGAGATGCGAATCCGGCAAAGGACCGGCGGAATCCGGGGCGGAGGCGGTCCGGTGGAGGTCGGCCGGCGGCAAGAGCTCCCGGGCGGAGAGAGAACGTGCAGGGCGCAGAGGTGGAAGAACTGCTCGTGACGAGCCAGTTCACCCCGCGGCCCTGCCTAAAAGGTGCCCGGTCACTTAGACCGGAAATTCCGGCCCAAGGGGCGGAATTTCCGGCCTGCCGCCAGAGACTTCCAGGATAAAATGCCACAAACAAAAAACTGGACACGAGTGATAGAAAGCAGTGGTTCAGGGATAAGTTGGGGCTTAGGATAAGATATCAAACTGTCTTAATATGGTACGACGCTCATGTTTGCAAGATGCAAAGGTGAAAGGCCAAGCATGAGTGATTTTCCATAGCACGCACATAGTGACACATATAGGTCTAGGAAGAACCAAATGAAAACCAAATAAGACCCAACTCCTCACATGAGAAGGTCGGTGGCCGAAGCCACCATATATGAGTATGAGAGAGTGAGACACCGCGAAGATATATCTTGGGTTCTCACTCAAAAACTCATCATTTAAGCTCACAATTCATGGATTGAATATAGAGTAGAACAATGAATGCGTTAATATAGGCATAATGGGGGGAGGGAGAGCCCAATGGTTAGGACAACACTCCCCCTATGTCCATGCCTACACCTAAACCAAGATAGAAGTTGAAACTATAGGTGTGTATGCAAGATGGTCAAGCCAAACTCCTCGAATCCACGATATTTAGCTCATTCCTCAAATAAGTGAATCTTGCTTCATCAAGTGGCTTCGTGAAAATGTCGGCAAGTTGGTCCTTGGTTGGCACATATGCTAGCTCAATGTCTCCACGGGCAACATGATCTCGAATGAAATGATGACGAATCTCAATATGCTTGGTCCTTGAGTGTTGCACCGGGTTGTAGGTGATCTTGATAGCACTCTCATTGTCACACAAAAGAGGCACTTTGTCACAATTGACACCGTATTCCTTTAAAGTTTGCCTCATCCATAACAATTGAGTGCAAGCACTAGCGGTGGCCACATACTCGGCTTCGGCGGTGGAGAGAGAAATACAATTTTGCTTCTTAGAAGACCAACTCACCAAGGACCTACCAAGAAATTGGCAAGCCCCGGAAGTTGATTTCCTATCATCTTGGTCACCGGCCCAATCCGAATCCGTGAACCCACGAAGAGTGAAAGAAGAATCCCTTGGGTACCACAAACCAAACCTTGGGGTATGAACCAAATATCGTAGGATTCTTTTGACCGCCAACATGTGGCTTTCTTTAGGAGCCGCTTGATACCTTGCACACACACCTACACTCAACACAATATCGGGTCTAGATGCACAAAGGTAAAGCAACGAACCTATCATGGAGCGGTAGAGCTTTTGATCCACATCTATACCCTTTGGGTTAAGTTGTAGATGGCATTTGGTATCCATAGGTGTCTTCTTCTCCTTAGCATCGACCATATTAAACCGCTTGAGCATGTCTTGAATATATTTTGCTTGGCTAATGAAGGTCCCTCCTATCAATTGCTTGATCTCAAAACCAAGGAAGAACTTCAACTCGCCCATCATAGACATCTCAACCTATCGGTCATAAGCTTTGAAAATTCATCATTAAAAGCTTTGTTAGACGAGCCAAATATAATATCATCAACATATAGTTGGCATACGAAAAGCTCCCCTTTAACCCTCTTAGTAAAAAGAGTGGGATCAATTTACCCAACTTCAAACCCACGGTCTAACAATAACTCTCTAAGGTGCTCATACCACGCACGTGGTGCTTGTTTAAGTCCATAGAGCGCCTTATCAAGCTTGTAGACATGGTTAGGGAAGTTGGGGTCCTCAAACCCCGGGGGTTGCTTAACGAACACCAACTCCTTTAAGGGACCATTAAGAAAGGCACTTTTAACATCCATTTGTTGCAATTTAAAGTTATAACGGGATGCATAAGCAAGAAGGATACGGATGGACTCAAGGCGAGCCACGGGAGCATAGGTCTCTCCAAAATCAATGCCTTCAACTTGAGAGTACCCTTGATCCACCAATCTAGCCTTGTTCCTCACAACCATGCCATGCTCATCTGCTTGTTCTTGAAAATCCACTTAGTTGCCAATAACGTTGCGGCACTCTTTAGGCTTCTCAACTAGCTTCCAAACCTTGTTGCGCTCGAAATTGTTGAGTTCTTCATGCATAGCTAGCAACCAATCCGGATCTTCAAGAGCTTCGGCCACTTTCTTCGGTTTCAAACATGGCAATGTGAGCTTGATGGTCACTAAAGTTCGCCAATTGCCTTCGGGTGGACACTTTGCCTCTCACATCACCAATCACTTTCTCAAGGAAATGTTCACGACGTGCCATGGTTCTTTCAACTCTAGCTCGACGACGGGCTTCGATATCCTCATTGCATCTTGGAGGTATCACTTGATCATCTTGATCATTGGGTCCCCGTCTTGACCGGAAGGTTGACCTTGATCATCACTAGGAGCGGCTTCAACATTTGATGAAGAGGATGATTGAGCAAGGTCTTGATCATGGCTAGCATCACGGATAGGAGAGTTGGGCTCTTGCAAAGCAACTTGATCATGAGGTTGAGGGTCTTCAACTTGTTCTTGGGTTGGTGCAATAGGTTCTCCATTGGCAAGATTTCTTGAGTAGATGAAGGCTCCACTTGAGTAGAGCATTGTCCTTCTCGATCCACCACAAGGGTTTCCTCAATGGGGCGGAAGAATCCCACACCCATTCTTCTTATGGCTTCTTGAGGAATTACATCATCTACATCGGAAACATGAAATTGCGCCACTTGGGAGCCGTTATTTTCCTCGAACACCACACTACAAGATTCTATGATACGCCGTGTGGCTTTATCATAGATTTCTATAAGTGTGGGATTCGGCACCGTAACCAACAAATATACCCTCTAGAGATTTAGATTCGAATTTAGTTAAGCGACAACCTTTGATCAAATAGAAACACTTACAACCGAAGACAACGGAAGTAGGAGATGTTAGGTTTGTTGCCGGTGAGGATCTCATAAGGAGTCTTGTTCAAACCCCTTTGCGGAAGTAGAGCCGGTTGGAGGAGTGACAAGCCGTGGAAATAGCCTCCGCCCAAAAGGTCAACGGAGTCTTAAACTCCGCTAACATGGACCTTGCTATATCCATAAGAGTCCGGTTCTTCCTCTAGGCTACACCATTTTGTTGAGGGGTATAGGTTGCAGAATATTGATGATGAATGCCCTCTTCACTAAGAAAACTCATTGAGGGTGTAGTTTTTGAACTCAGAGCCATTATCACTTCTAATTGCCAATATGGGGAACATTGTGTTGACGTTGCATTTCAATGGAGAAGTCGATGAAGGTTTGTTGGGTCTCACTCTTTGACTTGAAGAAATAAACCCAAGTAAATCTTGAATAATCATCAACAATCACCAAGCAATACTTCTTCCCACCAAGACTAGCTTCGGGAACGGCACCAAAAAGATCCACATGGAGAGCTCGAAGATCCTCTTGGATGAAATAATAGTCTTGGACGGATGGGGAGAATCATGCATCTTTCCTTCAACACAAGCCTACAAATACAATCTGTGGCAAAAGAGACATCTTCTTTAGTCCAAGAATGTGGCCACCCTTGTGGAGACTTTGCAAAGTTCTCATATTGACATGGGCTAGGCGGCGATGCCACAACCAACCCTTGTCGGCCTTTCCGAATAGGCACATCGAATTTGAAGTGGTTTCCCTCGAAAGTCAACCACAAACAAATCATCCTCGACGTACCCAACGAAAGCGACCTTTAGAGTCCTTGCTCCACAAGATTACCACAACATCAATATCAAAGAAGACGGCATAACCCATCTTATTAAGTGCATGAACGGAAAGTAAATTAAAACCAAGGTCTTTAACAAGCATGACATTCGCTAAGGTGATATCCTTAGCGACTACCACCTTGCCAAAGCCCAATACCTCGGATTTTGATCGATCTCCATAAGTGACGGTTGCATGATTTAGATTTGATCTCAACTCCGTCATCAACTCCTTGCTTCCGGTCTTATGTTTTGTGCATCCACTATCAAGCACCCATTTTGACCCACCGGAAGCATAGTCCTACAAGAAATCATTGCTTGGATTTAGGTCCCCATTTTTCAATGGGTCCTATTTTGTTAGCAACAAGGGTCTTAGGAACCCAAATAGAACGAGCAATGGGTACATTTCTAGGACCAAACAACTTAGCATAGACATCCCCATAATAGTCAACAAAGATAATGTAGTGAGGGTTAGTTTTTCCCGCAAAGTCATCACTAATGGTTTTGCCCCTTGTGGCACCACCATTAGCAATGTTGACCTTCTTCTTTGCTTGAGGAGAACTAGGAATGTTGGCCTTCTTAGCTTGTGGGGTCTTCTTTGTTTGAGGAGTTCTAGCATCCTTCATGAAGCTTTCCTTCTCCTTTTCTTCCTCCACAAACCCAAGACCAACTCTCCCCTTTTGTGAAGTGACAAAAGGTTTCTTACCTAGGGAGATGGCCTTAGCAAGATTGATCTTCAACCTAGCATTTTCCTCAATGATATTTGCATGATCACAAGTAATAGAAGTGGAGGAACTAGGCATATCATTGTTAGGTGGTTGAGCTTGAAGTTGTTCATACGACTTGGTGAGGGTAGAGTGCTCACTCTCCAAAGCTTTGTAGGCCTTGGAGAGCTTCTCTAGCTCCTTGGTTAGTCTAGAATGACCAACACCAAGCTCGACCTTTTCTTTCTTACATGCTTTGTATTTAGCAATTGCATGGTCACGTTCTTTAATGAGTTAGCAACAATAACATCATTAGATTCTTCTATGGATTCAAGTTGTTGCTCTAAAGAAACTCTAAGCTCATGTTCTTCTTCTAGATTGTCTTTTAAAGATGCAATTTCCATAGCATCCTCTCTTTCAATCTTACCCTTGATCTCAAGCATTTCTTGAGCTTCACCATAGTGACTCATAAGAGCCTCAACATGCTTCTTTGTTTCACCTTGCATGTTAGTGATAAAGTGATCGAAGCAACAATATCCTCTTTGATTTTAAGACTAGTAGCATCATCCATAGAACTTATAGCCTTAGGAGATGAGGGAGGTGATACCTCGGTAGTCTTGGCCATGAAGCATCTTGCGGAGGAGTGTGGAGACATTCTCATTGGGGGATTCAAATAGGGAAGGAGATGATGAAGAAGCAATAGCAATGGCGGCTACTTTATTTTTGGGTTCTTCTTCTTCTTCTTCTTCTTCTTCTTCTTCTCCGGATGAGTACTCTTCTTGAGTAAGCAACACAATCCTTGGAGGCTTCTTGTTGATAGCATTCTTCTTGAAGAAAGGTTTCCTATGGGCGTCCTTAGACTTGTCCTTTCGAACAAGCTTCCCTCCATGGTGTTCTCTATTCTCAAATGTACAATCGGCCACAAAGTGATATTTGTCTTGACAATTGTAGCAAGAACGAACCCTTTGTCCACCCTCCTTCCTTCCAACGGTCTTGTTGACAAAAATCCCTTGCCTTGGACGGCTCTTCCAAAAGACTTTGGAGGGTGAGAGCCGAGTAATCCTTGAGAGGTTCTTCAAGTTCTTTGGATCCAATGTGACACATCTTTCTTGAGTCTCACCATCATTGTCTTGTACCACAACCTTATCCTTCAAAGCAAGTGAAGATCCTCTATGCATTCCAATGGCTCGGGCTCGAGCATCTTTGGCGTTCTTAGCGGCCACCTTGTATGCCACCATCTCTTGCATGACCTCATTAGATGACATGAGGTGATAGTTGTGTCGTCCTTGGAGACTCTTCAAATCAGTAGATTCAAACGGCCAAAGGGCACTCACATACTTCCTCTTTATCCAAGCATCATCCACATAGGTTGCACCAAGGGCTCGAAATTGAGTGGCAAGGGTCTTTGAGCCTTCGATACATTTCTTCATGGTCTTTCACCTTCTATCATGAAAAAGCCCTCGGCTTGGTTGGTCAAAGCTTCAACCTATTCCTTTGCATGCTCTCACTTACCAACAAACTCTTTAGTGAGAATATCCCACGCTTCTTTGGCGGTGGTGGCAAGCTCGATGAGATACATGTGCTTTTCTCCCACGGCGGTGTGAATGATGTTGAGAGCCAAGTCATTGAGTGAGAATCCACGGCTTCTCTTCTTGTCATGTTGTTTGGATCGACGGCCTTGAACCCAAC